>VYXD01012677.1:1471439-1665930 GCA_013397195.1 Hylia prasina
CCTCTCCCCTCTCCCCTCTCCCTCTCTGTCATGCTTGCCCTCATTTGCACAAACATGTACACAGATACAAAAAGAGACCAGATGTTGAGTGCATGGTGTTCTCCCTTCCTCCTTTGCTCACTGCTGCTTCTCTTTCCCTGTTCCTTGAGAAAAAATGAACAATCTTTCATGGGCACAGTTCACCTGTGAGTAATGAAGAAGCAGAGGGGCACTGACTTACTGGAGAAAGGCTGTGATATTGGTATATGTCTTTCTATATTGTCACTCTTGTTTCCCCTGACTCTTTCTTGCTCTCTTGCTTCTCTGGTGCTCTTTCCCTAGAGTGTATCTGTCACTTTAATTTTATCCTATCCAAGCACAAGCAGAGCACTTAAACTTCCTAGAATCTTCCTTTTTGACATGTCAGACAGCACTTCCAAGATACCAGAAAATGTGCAAGTTTTAACTTCTTTCTCCATACCAATGGCAATGTGTTTGTCAGAGGACTTTATGGAAAATACACCTCTCCAGACCGGGAAAATCTGCCTCACCTTTGCCAAAATCTGCCCTGAGAAACAGAACCAGGACCTGCTGGTACTGTTAGCAATAGCAGGGCCACCAGTTTGTGCAAGGGTGAATACTCAGATTGGCTGGAGATCACCGTAAAGGGCAGACAATTTAATGCCAATCACACATCCTAGTTAGATTAGAATACTGATGAGCCCTAGTGAAAGGCCAACTGCATCTTCTTTTAGCAAAAATATTAAAATGCCCCTGTTTCTCCACCTCCCCTTCCAGATTCTCCACAAGAATAAATTAAAACTTGGAGGTGTGGTTATTATCACAGATTAATTAGACCCCATGGGATTAGAGACACTCAACGTTTGCTAATGCCCCTGGGTTGTGATTATCTAATAATGATGATGCCTCTGTCATTGCTTAATTATTCTTCCCCTTTAAAATGTTCCTTCTGCAGTCAGAGCCCATAGAATGTGCTCATTTCAGCCAGAAGCGCCACTGCAAATTCCTGAGAGCAATGTCACATGGGCGCCATGATTGACTTGTCCACTTCTCCCCCACACTGTATTTATAATCCTCATTTCATAAGCTCCAGCATTACTATATTTGCATCATTCCCCTTTTCCATGAGACATTTCATTTGTGTGCTTAGGAGAAAACTCTGTGGCTTCCATCTCTTCAAAATAACCAGTTGGTATTAGTGCTACATAAAGTTAACACACCTTAATTGATTGACCTTAAATATATAAGATCAGATCTGTGCAGAATCCATCCTAACTCAAGGTACGTGGCCCATTCTATGTTTAAGAGAGTACCACCACAAAATATAAACCAAAGTTGGAAGCTTTGCACAGACTTTGTCCAACCCAACAAAACTTTGTCCAATATCTTTAGTCTTTCAGTCAGGCCAGCAGGTGTTTCTCATGTTTAGGTACAATTTTCAAGACATGGTTCCAAACATCAGTGGTTATTGCAACTAAAGATTAGACAGAAAACAGGGAACGCAGCCTTAATCTGATTATCCTTAAATCCAGTGTTGTCTCTTAGCTTTATTATCGCTCTTGGACTAAGCAAGGGACAAAGGCATATTTTGTTTATCCAAGAGATTTTGTGTACTAAACAAAGATTTTAAATTCAGCTGGTTAAAATTAGAGATGTCTACTTTGGGTTTAATATTTCTTTTTCTTTTGTCCTTATAATTCTCTTATAAACTCTTAAATTTTTTTCTGTCATTGACTGAGGATCTGTTAGAAATATAATTTTTTATTTTCTTTTTTTAATGGCCTTTACTCTCTTTGTATGATTGCTTTATATTCTTTCTTTACATTCTTCTACTGTGATTTTATTTTCTGTTACACATTGCTGAATCTAAGAGGAATCTAAAACCTCAAGGAAAGATCCAAGGTCAGAACTTCTTTTGTTAGATGTAGATTGGGCCCTAGAAACCTTGCCCACACAGTGTAGTTGTGACAGCTAGAATCAAAACCACAGATGAGAGTAGTTAAATACCATATTCAATGTCAACCTCCATTTCTGTAAACAGACCCAAGAACAGGAACTGGTTCTACTGTTCAGTTTTCAACACATCTTCATTCTTCAGCCTTCTTTCATTCTGCCTTAGTGTGAGCTGACTTTCTCTACTTTTCTCCTATGCTGCTCTAATTCCCATAGAATAATTGAGGTTGGAAGGTGAGTCAGGATGTCTGTGGCCCAGCTCCCTGCTCATGTGAGATCAGGTTGCTTAGGGCTTGATCCAAACAAGTCTTAAAAACCTCCAAGGACACAGATGGAGCAATCTGGGTGACCTGTTCAGTGCTTGACCATCCTCACAGTACAAGTGTTTTTAATTATATCTGAATGGAACCTCCCTTATTTCAATGTACTTCTCATCTTCCCTCCATGTACTATTGCTCTATCTAGTGGATGACCTCCTTTTAAGAGCTGGGAGGATGCTTCAGGTTCACCTGGAACCATGTCTTCTCCAGCCTGAACAAGTCCAGCTCATTACAGGATGAGTGCTGGAGCCCCTGACCAACTTGCTGACCTTCCACTGAACTCCCTCCACCTGATCAGTGTTCTCCTTGCAATGAGAACCCTCTCCATGGAGGAGGGACTCAACCTGACAACAGAAAAATATGAAGGGAGCACCAGCTGTTGGGGAGAAAATGGCACTGAATGGCATGGAAATACGAAGCCATTGAATGAGGAGCATTCATTTGGCAATGAGGAGCACAAATCTGCATGCAGTAGTTAGATATGATCTAACAAGCACTGAGTAAAAAGGAAACCTGCATCTTCTGGCTCCTCTTCCACAGTCCAGGATGCTGTTTGGTTTCTTTGCTGCCAGTGCATGCTGCTGGCTCATGGTCACCTCCCACCAAGATCCCCACAGTTCCTTTTCAGCAAAGCTTGTCCCCAGCCCGTCCATCCCCTGCTGTGTTATTGAAAGGGATTATTCCTCCCCAGGTGCAGGACTTTGCATCTATTCTTGTTAAATTTCATAAGGTTTGCCAGTTCTGCCCATCTGAATCCCTCTGAATGGCAGCCATTTAGTCAGCACCAGTGTCAGATCCATTTTATCTGGTCCTTGGAGTCAGTGAGCGTAGGAAGGCAGCATAAAATCAGAAATACACCCAAATTCAGTACAAGAAAGAGGATACTGGACTTAGACAACTGCCAGTACAGATCTGCCAGGAGTGTCTCCCAAAAGAGAACATTTTCTCTGCAGCTTCTCATGCTTAGTCACAGAGATGATGAACCTAAAATCTGTGGGCAGTATTGATCCCTGGTGCACTACTACATCATTTTAACTGAAGCAAAATAAGTACTTTGAACACTGAGTTATTTAAACTCTCCATTAAGTAAACCAATAGGAATAAACCTGTGGTTCACAGGTGAGAGGTGATAAGCAAGTGGCTGATATCGGACTAAACACTGAGTTTCCTGTTGTGTTATGCATTCCTAGTGACAGGCACTTGTGGAGTGTAACTGAGGGCTGCCTAAAGGAAAGCTGACACAGTTACCATTCTGGATCTCTGTGTGGAAAGACCCAGCATAGTTAAGCCAGCCTTGGAGCTGCCCTGAAGCCCTGCAGCACCAGAAAGCTGGTTCTGCTCCAGAAACGTTATAGCTGCTCTTCACATGGATGGGGTTGGCAGGGTGTACAGCAACTCTCCATGCCCACAAAGAGCTGAAGCTGCCCTTGCTTTTCTTTGCCCATTCTCTCCACTAGTCCTGCCCTAGAACCAAAATAATATTTTCAATAAGAAACTTCACTTAAAATGTTTATAATGCTTCATGTTCTTAGTATCTTACTCCAAGACTTACAGTTTGTGTATCATCTCCAGACAGGATGACCATGTTGGAATAGGAAGAAGGGAACAGGACAAGGTAGAGAGGAACGGAGAAGCGCACAGTTTACACTGCCCATAAAGAGTGCCAAGTTAGCACATATAGCAGGGAGTTTCCAAGAGATCTGGGGGTTTTTGTGGTATAGGACTTTCCTGAGAAGTCATTGGATTTTTTTTTTTAATTAGACATTTACCAAAAAAATTAAGGAAAGAATGAGCCTCACTACACACTGCAAACCCTTTCTCTGCTAAAACATAGTGCCACATGTGTGATTGGAATAGGTCCTTTCCTTCAGTGCAACAGCCAAAGGGTGGGTTATTTAGTTCTTTCCTTGTCTTCAGCAGCCTTCCTAGACCCTGACCTCCACTGTGGGAAAAGGACTTCTGAAGATGATCAGAGACATGGAGTACATCTCCCGTGAGGAAAGACTGAGGGAGTTGGGGTTGTTCAGCCTGGAGAAAGCTCCAGGGAGACTTTATTGCAGCTTTTCAGTACTTAAAGTAGGCATTCAAGAAAGATCAGGACAAACCTTTTAGCAGGATCTGTAGAAATAGGACAAGGGGCAATGCTTTTAAACTAAAAGAGGGGAGATTTAGACTAGATACAAGGAAGAAAATTTTTATTATGAAGGTGGTGATATATTGGCACAGCTTGCCCAGAGAGGTGGTAGATGTCCCATCCCTGGAAACAACCACAGTCTGGTTGGATGGGGCTTTGAGCAACCTATTCTAGTTGAAGATCATTCATTGCTCATCTTTAAAGATGCCTTGCAACTTAAACCAATCCCTGATTCTATGATTCACTTTATAAATTGGCCTGAGACATGAGGGGGTGGGATTTTTCCAAGGCTGTACTACAGACAAGCATAGGTCTGTGGTTTCAGTATAGCAAGAAGTTCTACCTTGGTCTGAGGTGTAGGAAGTAAATAGATGTGACAAAAACGTGTCTGTGCCTCCAAGATACAGCTTTCTAAGAGACAGGCAGCAAGTGGGAAGAAACAGAAAATCTTGCACCAAAAATCATAGCAATTGCTTTATCCAGGGCAGTGCAAGAACTTTGAGGGAAAACTGGGAAAGGCACCAGTAGCATCTGGTAGTTGGGCTCCTCTGTGTGCTCTTTAGGGCCATTCAGCCCAACCTGAAATAGAAATCTAACAGTAAGGTGTCTGAATTGGAGGTCTTTAAATCTCAGAAACAATCTAGTTTTGACTAGACTAGCTTAAACTAACAATGAGGCTGCCAAAGGTGGGGAAATTAATTCCATCCACAGTGTGTGTTGCAAAGCCAAAGAAATATTTACACATCATTGCCTTTCCTAGATGCTGTTATCCTGAATCTAGTTTTCCAGCTGAGGCAAATCCAGATGATGTAAATCATTATGACTCTATTGACATAAGCTAGCCAAAAGAATGGCCAAAAGTTTCTATGCTAATTCCTGTTGTTTTTCTAGGTTGGCATAGTTTTTAGGAATTGTGTTGAAGTGTTATTTAAATTAAAATTTAAAAGAGAAATGGCTCATTGCTAGTTCATATTTCTGTTAAAAAAACCACACTGACCTAAAAGGGGTTATAACCACTTATAGGCAGAAGTGAATGTTTTGAGAACATTTGAAAATGCTAACTCCTTCCAGCCTTAAAAACCTCCATGACTGCAGCATTACTAAACATAAATATCTGTATTGTGTAGAGCAACCACTCCTAATAAAAACGTGTTCTCTGTATCAAAGACAACTCTGTCAAAGAATGTATTAACCAAAGGCCAAGTTTCTTGGCTTGAAGCTTGAAGCTGTTAGTGAAAATTTCATCAGTTAAATGGAGGAAGCACAAGAGAAGGGGCAGGCACTGAATTCTTCTCTGTGGTGACCAGTGACAGGAGCCAAGGGAATGGCCTGAAGCTGTGCCAGGGGAGATCAGGTGGGATATCAGGAAAAGTTTCTTCACCCGGAGAGTGGTTGGGCACTGGAGCAGGCTCCTCAGGGCAGTGGTCACAGCACTGACAGAGCTCAAGGAGTGTTTGGACAACACTCTTGGGCACAGGGTGTGACTCTTGGGCCAGGAGTTGGACTCAATGATCCTTGTGGGTCCCTTCCAACTCAGCATATTCTGTGATTCTGTGAATGTTCTGGTGTGGAGGCTGGAGGGAGTTGTGAATTTTTTTTTTTTCCATTTCTTTGGTGTCAGAGGAACCTGGTAAAACCCAATTTATAAATTATGTAGGTAGCCAATCTATTTTTGTCTTCTGGACAACTAAAAGACATAAATATAGAAAGTATTCTGACAGTGAATTATTCTTCCTTTGCCAGTACTCTGAGCATTTGTGGGGCCCGAGAGTTCTGCTGACACAAGAGAGTTATGCAGGTTCCCCCAAAGTAGTGCAGTCATTTGCTGTTACCAGAAGGCATGTGATTTTTCTTCTTTCCCTTCAGTTTAATATATGTCTCAATTTTTTAGCTGAAAGAAACTAGAAAATGGCAAAGGACAGGAGAAGCATAGTCCTTGTCTCTAGATGGATTTCATCTGGGAGCACACAAAGTAAAACTTTCAGCTGGTCTAAGCCTTCACACTTGTCTTGTAGGACCTTTTAACTTTTGTTTCATCTTTCTTTAGATTTCTGGGGATCAGGGCATGCCATTGCTTCATCTGTTGGTTTTATACAGCATTTTGTTAGAAATTTTCACTTCTGTTAATACTTTGGACCTTTTATAGCCCCTTAATGGTAATATTTTAGCTCATCGGTGTCTTCATCTTTATTTCATACATGCAGGTCTGAATCAATTAGTGTGGGGTCTCTCAGGAAGCCTCATGCAGAGGTTGCTTGATCTCTCCAAGCACCCTAAAAAAAGGAGTTCATTTCTATTCACCCCCTGTTCAATAAGATGGGGAAAACCATACAGTGTGTTCTGTTTATTTCTTCTCAAAGAAATATTAAGCTAAAGAAGAAAGAGCATTGTCCCACTGCATCTGTGAGGCTAAGCAAAAGAAATACTACAACAACATAACACTCATTCCTGAGGTGCTTTAGGGCTTCAACCAATATTGTACAGTGAGTATGTGCCAAGTCTTTATACAGGCAAACTAGATAATCTGCACTGCAGTTTCAAGTGGGAGAAGCACTGAGGCACCTGCACTTTATTTGCCTGATGGAATAGAGAAACTTGATAAGAAGAAGAAAAGAGATGTTGGCCCCAGATACTGACCATCCCTGGAGCATGTGTTTGAGCAGCCAGTAATAAGACCCCCCATAATTCTCTGCGGGCTGCACAAGAGGGAAGATTTTAAGCAGATTTTTTCTGCCTTCTCTGACAGATGTGTTGACAATGCATAAGCATATGGCTCTTGTTCACGGGAGCTATTTGCCCCCAGCTTTAATGTAATTTACAGGCAGTTTCCTAGTCCCCATTTCTCTCATTTCTTAACTATATGCGTTTCCTCAAGAGAAAATTGTAATAATCCTCTAAAACAGAAAATTGATGGAATTTAGTCCAGTCAAAACTAATCAGATCCTTCAGATTTGAGTTTTATATACTTCATTTAAATTATTTGCTAATGAACATTGACAGAAGCACAGACCAGTGTTGGTCACAGGGAATTCACTTCATTTTTTTCTTCTCTGTTGGTGCCCGCATTATCTAAAAAAGTGGGCTTTATTCTTGTTTTTTAAGTACTTTTTTTTTAAATCAAAGACATTATTGGATTCTTGTTGCTTTGTGGGGACAGATTGAATAATCAAAGCTGCTTCTGTTTGCGACATATAAAATTATTTGTGTTGACATCACAGATGCTAAGAGACAAGGACTGCATAACACAGTCTGGAAATCTCTCTTCCTGCACAGCAAGAATATTCTTTGTACTTCGAGGCCCCAAGAGTGTGAAAACTTGTCTTTGGTGGGTCTTAATGTTGCAAAGGCAGGTTATTTGTAGGTTAGAGCTTCAAGGTTTACCCACAGAGTGAAAAAGTTACCTCCTACTTTCCTTACTGGATCCTGTCAGCTCTAGAGACTTCACTTTCTTGAGGGTTCACTGAGTAATGTGATGTGTTTGACAGTCCAAAAAAGCATCAAATAAAAGTGGTAGTAACTATTTCATAGCTAGGTAACGAATAAGAGCAAAAAAAAGCCTGATTGTAGACATGATGTGCCTCCAGTGCATCATCAACAAAACTCTGACTTTAAATGTTCACTTTTCCTAAGATAATGCAACTTTATAACAGAAAAAAAAAAGGAAGTTTTTATGTCTGATACACAAAAGTAGGGCTCAGGAGACAGGCTAAAAACTTAATTGCTTCTGCAGCTTTTATGAGTGTGATTCATCTGGTCTACTTTTACCTACCTCTGCTTAATCTACACTCGTTATTCAAGGCCCTTCTGTGAGACAGACAGGTATTTGTAGTTCACCCAACATATCCCAAATGATGACTTTTTACTACTTTCTTATGACAAGAGAGTGAGTCTCTTTCTATCCCTAAACACATAATTTAGGTGGATTCATCTCACCCACCTTCATCGTTCCCTTGACACTGTAGCATCAAGGACATTTTTTCCACCTTTTCCCCTCTGGCAGAGCTTTTGGGTATACTTACGGTATCATAGGGGTGCATATACATGACTATCTATGTACAAAGGCCAGGATAAAAGCCTGCAATAAAATGAATTGTGGTTACTTTTTGCCTGGTCATTCTTCTTATTCTTCAAGTCTTTAAATGAAGTTCATACAGTGTCCTAGAGAACAGTGTCTTCACTTAGAATGATTAAATTTACTCTTAGAATATTTGGGGCCCAGAACAGTAATCTGTTATATGACAAAATTACTGAGTAATTCTTGTTTGTTTGTTTAATGATGGGCTTTGAAGTGTGTGGCAAAATCCCAAAAGTGTGGTTAGCTGATAAACCTGGGTTGCTAGGTTGATTGACAAACTTTTGAGAAAATGTCTGATCCCACACATACTGGTTTGGTATTATATTTGTAAATAATAGCACAGAACTAAATTTTGTGACCTAGCATTTGCAGTTCTAGACTCATCAACACTTCCAATGAACAATCACACTGTTCATGTCTTGAACAAGATCGCTCTTGTTGGTGTCATTTTCCTTTTTCCTTCTCCTTGCAAGTAGCTCTGTTGTGCTCCTGTGTGGGGTTGTAAGCTGTTCTGTGATCAAATGATACAAACAAACTTAATTGCCTTAATTTTGATTTTTTTCCTTTCAGTGGCTGCATCAACTGCTAATTCCACAGCTGGTGCGGCCATGAATTCTTTGACTTCTCTGGGTACTCTCCAAGGACTGGCTGGAGCCACTGTTGGACTGAATAATATTAATGCACTAGCAGGTACCGTAAACAGTGAGTATTTATTGCTGTGGTGGACAGCCTTCCCCAATAATCATGCCACAAAAACTATCAATTGTAAAGTGATAATATGATTTTTAATCTCTACACCAAATAAGGGGGTCAAGTTGATTCAGTTTCATACTACTGCTACATATGTAGCTCTCTGGAGTCTTTTAGTTTCGCACTTTCACACAGTTTGTTCTGCAAAGTGAATTTCCTTGTGTTCCTGCATAAAGACTCCTCTTCTTGCAGTGCATATGGCAGGTAAAAGAATTGTCACCAGGGATTTGGGTTGTCGAGGTTATAGGAGAGGGTCCTTTTTCATTGGGGGAGTCTGATAACAGGTGTATCACCCCAATGTACAAAACCTCACTCAGAAATGCAGTGCTAAGAAAAATGTTTGCCATGGAGACAGTCCTTTAAAACATCTCTAAGGATTATCTAATTGACATGAGAGCAACATGCTTTAAAACTGAAGGCAAGTCTTTGGCTTTTAATTGGCAAGTATAGGAGAACATGCAGTCAGTCACCTGTAATGCCAGAGCACACACACCTATCCTATGACATCTTAACAAACCCTGGCATCTCCAGCTAAGTAGATGCCAGTAGTTGTTAGAACATTCTTCTTTCTTCTTAGCCTTGGTCAAGATTTTCTTGAAGAAGAAGGATTTTTTTAATTATTGTTTCTGCTATGACAACTTCACCTTTGCCTGTAATGGAAGAGATTTGCCCAGCTGCATTTTTCCCCCTCCCTCTTTTTTTTCTTTAGCTGCTGTTGCTCCTTGCATTTCCTTTTGCAATGCAAGGAATCTATTTGGTCATTGCCAATCCATGACCCATCATAATGTACCCTCAGGAATGGGTGTCCTCCTCAGTATCTCTTGCTCACTCTGATGCTCTGCATGATGTCCTTTCTGTCACTGTTACTTGGCTGCTCACCCAATCTTTTTGTTCTGTGATCTCTGGTTGGCACTGTTGGGAGCTGGGAAGGAAGGGGGCTTATGGATGTCCATGTAGCAATGTTGAATGGTTGCATGGGGTCTCGTGTAAAACAGGACTTGCTTCTGGCAAGGACATGTGCATTTCACATAGAACTTTGCAAATATTTTCTTTGTATTTTCTTTTAAAATACAACTCAAGGACAACTTAAGAAAAATGAGTATTAAGTCCCAAAATGGCAGATGTTAGTTTCCTTTCTCCTTATTCCATTAGTGTGAAAGCATGCACAGAAAGCTAACTTACCTCCTCAGCTCTCGTGAGCTCTTGTAGTAAGGGATCTACCCTGTCATGAGTAAGAAACCATTAAATGTCCTTTCTGACTGACAGTCATTTTGCTTCACTTGGTGTATAAAAAAATCACAATATCAAGAGCAAAATATGACATCCCACTCCTTCCCCTCTGCAAGTACTAAGAACCCAGGCACACTGGAGCACTTCAACATAATGTACTCCCTTCATCAAAACCAAGCAGGAGTGAATCCTGTGAGCTCATTGTGTGGGAACGCTTCTCTTGCACTCCTTTTAGCACTCCTTGCTAGGCTGCAAGCAAAGAGTTTACATTTTCTCAGCAAGTATTTTGAGGTGATGTGTGTGCAAACTTATCTGCATGTGTCATTTGAAGTATTAATGATGTATTCACAAGCTGGTACCAAATTTCAGTTTGTTTTAAGTCACCATTGCTTCCATGGACTTGTACTGACAGTGACTGCAGTCCCAAACCTTCTTCATGGATGTTTTTATGGATATGTGTATAGTGCTTACAAAATGTTTGTGGGTATGTCTGTCTATGTATATGCATACATGAGAGAGAGCTAAAGAGGGGAAACTGCTTCCCCATGACACAGCTCAGCATTAGGGCGCTGTTTCCCTCAAAAGGGAATTTGATTGTCACTTTCTGGTACTCATGATGCTGATGATAGTGAAGCATTGCTCAAATTACAATAACCTCCCCTGTCTATTTTAATGAGCATTTGGGGCTTTTCCTGATGACCATGTCTGACTCAGTCATTCACACTCAAACCCACCTGGGAGATTGCCTTTGGGAAACCTCATGCTCAGTTAGTCTGATGTTCCACATTGACATGGCTTATACCACTGTCATAAGCAGGCTCCTCAAAATATTCACTGGCTATGGACATTCCTGAAGTAACTGTGCAGCTAATTGGGAGTTGAGTGACATGCTTCTAGTTGGGGAATTAGAAAATCCAAAGCACAAGTCAAGCAGAGCTTAACTCAAAAATTAATCAGAAAGTGGCACTGGGCTTGGGCATTGATTTATATAAAGGTTTGAGGAGATGCTCTTCTGTCTAAGCCATGTCCTGCCCTGAGAATCACATTGAGAATGTCTTCCACACTGAGCTCACTAGAAGGCTTTTATCTGTTTTCTCAGTCCTGTCTGGGTCTTGAAAAGAAGCTGTGCTATGGAGGCTGATAGTGCTGTCATTGTAGAGAGAAGCATTTTAAAAAGATGTCTGGAGGCCTTCAATAAAGTGGAGTGTGATAAGTTTAAGCGTCTCCAAGGTTTTGGCAGCAGTTGTACCTAAGTGTGGGAATTCAATTTTCCCTTGGTTATTCTTGAAGCATCTAAAACTTTAAATGGCAAAACATTAGGCTGTCTGCTTTGAGCATGTAAATTTAAGAATTCTAAGTAACAAAAAGAATTATGAATTATGAGGGAAAATTACAAAAGAGGGAGGAAGCGATTCATTGCAATTAAGAAAGACCATACTTTCAGGATACCGGACAGCTATGTCACAGTATTTGTGTGTGGCCCCAGGGCAGTCACTTAGCCTTTTTGCCCCCTTATTTACATCTGTAAAACAGAGATAAAGCTATTCATGACAGATTTCAAGGTGCTTGAAAAACACTTTGAGAGACCTTGGACTTTCCAAGCTTTGTTGCTTTTGTATTATGTAGAGAAACTCAGAAAAGTAGACGGCCATAGATGAGAGGCTCCAAAAGGTTATTTCACAGAAGGGAGGAAAGGACCAGAGTTCAGTGTGTGACTGAGGTGCATTGGTAGAGATAATAAAGAGATGACAGAGATGTGTAACAGCAGCTGGGCCTTGCAGATATCATAAAAATGTAAGAACAGAAAAAGTGTTGGGTGCTTTCTGCAGCTCTGTTTTGCCTAGGAGGGAGGTGTATGCGACACGTGGGCTGTGGCAGCAGTAGCTGTGCCCTTCCCAGGAGCAGTGCCGTGGGCAGGGATGCCTGGCTGATGGCTGATCTGAAACCTCTGGGTGGGAAGGTGCTATTGATTCCAGGGGAAAGGAGGGGGAGGATGCTGCCCACTGCAACACAAAGCATGTTTAACTAATAGGCCAATGACTCATGAAAGATAACATGGTATCTTAATGCTACCTCTGTTATCAAGTTATTTCAACACTCTAATAAAAGGAGAGATACAAGCTGCTTTATCAGGAGCCTTTACTTTACCAGTCCTGCGTGTACACTCATGCAAGCAGTGACACAAACATAAGTACAAAACATCAGAGCAGACTACAGTCAGCTTCAGGATCAAATTATTAGTAGTAGTAATATTTAATATACAATATATAATATATTGTATAATATACATAATTTATTATTAACGTATTATTGATATTGCTTTTGCTATTATCATTGCTATTATAATATTTTGAATACCACTCTATCACGCCCCCTCCTGAACTGGGCAGGGAAGAGAAAATGTAACAAAAGGTTTTGAGTTGAGATAAGGGCAAAGAGAGCTAACTTACCAACTACCATCATAGACAGAACACTTCTGACTTGGGGAAATTAGTTTAATTTATTTCCAATCAAATCAGAATAGAATAATGAGAAATGAAACCAAATCTTAAAAGCACCTCATCCCCACTCCTAACTTCCTCTCACACTTAACTTTATTTCTGAATTTTCCACCTACTGTCCCCAGTGCTGCAGGCGGACAGGGAATGGGGGTTGCAGTCAGTTTATCACACGTTCCTGCAGCTCCTTCCTCCTCAGGGTTGGACTCCTCACACTCCTCCTCTGCTCCAGCATGGGGTCCCTCCCATAGGAGAGAGTTCTTCACCTGCTCCTGCAGTTTGGGTCCCTTTCCTCAGGCTGCAGCACTCCACAAATTGCTCCAGCGTGGGTCCATTCCGTGGCATTTCCCTTCAGGAACAGGCTGCTCCAGAGTGGGTCCCCCACGGCCCCACGGGGTCACAAGTACTGACAGCAAACCTACTCCAGTGCAATCCTCTCTCCACAGGTCCTGCCAGAAGCACTGCTTTCCCACGGGGTCACAGCCTTCTCTGGGCATTCCCTTGCTCTGGTGTGGGCTCCCCAATGAGCTGCTGGTGGGTCTCTGAATCCCTGTGCCCTCCATGTCTGGCAGGGCACAGCTGCCTCACTGTGGGCTGCACCAGGGGCTGCAGGGGAATCTCATCTCCGGAGCCTGGAGCAACTCCTGCCCCTCCTTCTCCACTGACCTTGAAGAGCTGTTTCTCTCTCACATTCTCACCCCTGTCTTCTCTAGCTGCAGACACCATTGCACAGGGGTTTTTCTCCTTTACCATGTTACCTCAGAGGTGCTACCACTGTCACTGATGGGCTCAGCCGTGGACAGTGGCGAGTCCTNAAACAAAAAATACCCGGGTCTGTTGAGCTCTGACAGGGGTTTTTATTCAAAGCAGTGGCAGCCAGTACCTCCCATCAGGGTACAGCAATGCTCTGAAGTGGGGTGGAGGGGAAAGAGAAGTCTTCAAAGTGAGACATTTTATTAAGGAAAGGCTAAGAATATCACATCTCTGCCAAGTGTTTAGTCACACAAATTATAGTAAGATCAAAAGGTGTAATTTATGCAGTACAATTCTCTTAATTGGCACAGACTCTGGTGGAGCCAAAAAGGTGCCACTTGAGCAATTGTCCTGATTATTGGAGACTCATAGGAATATGCTTTTCAAATCTACATAAGAGGCAGAAGGATACTGGGGTCAGCATCTTTATCCTCCTCTGTCAATGATGGATAATTCCCTGCAGTATTCTTCCTGTATCTAAATTATACATGATAAGGTTTCTGCCATCTTCCTTGAAGATTGTTTCCCAGTCTAACAGATTTAATTATTAATTTACTATAAAGTGTCCTCTCCTTAATTTCCCCTCTTTTCCCCAATTTACATACCAACCCTTATTATTGCTCTGAAATTAAACCTTTTCCTTCTCTTTACTATTCCTTGCTTTGGGGTCATAATATGACACCACCAGTCACATCCTCACCCACCATTTTACCAATCAAAATATTATACAATGTCTAAACAATGATTTCTGGTGATTCTGGGTGCCCCCTCCCCTTTTTCTGGTGACCGATCTGAACTTCTACAGGTCTGTTAAGCCCTTTAAGTAGTTTGTGAGCTGTTCACCTAGAAACTGGGGAGCTGGGATAGCTAAATGTGCAGAAAACATGCCCTGACTCTCAGTCCTGACGGGCTCTCAGTGCTCAGGTTGACACAGACTGGGCATGTGGAAGATGAGCAGGACTCTGAACCCTGCCATGCTTTCAACTTCCGACAGCAAATTCACTTTTTCTGGAATTTCTGGAAGACCATGCTCATTTATGACATAACTCATTTAGGAGCCATGCTGAGCAAAGGAGGGAAGCTGTAGCTCAGGAGTTTGTCCACCATGAAATCAGAGTAGTACAACTCCTTATGCAGCCCACACTGTTTGCACGGATGAGGGATGTCATTTTCTGCACAGCTAGCAATCCAATCTGAAATTTCCTCTTTAGGAGCCATCCCAGTTAAAGTACTCTGTTACTTATCAGGATGTAGAATTGCTGTAAGTTAAAAAAAAAAAAAGTGACTCTGCTTCCCTTCTGAAGAAAAACATTGCTAGCAATAAATGCTTTTGTTTCTTCATGAAAGGTGGCTAGTCTGGATGAAGTATTTTGAGTCATTCTGGGTGTGCTGCTGTTCGTCTCTTGTGGAGTGACTGGAGGAACTAGAGGAGGAGGGTGGAAGCAAAGAGCATCCATCTTTCTGCCACAAGCCTAAGGGACAAAGCCTGTAATTGTACAGAGGGTTATAATAGAATCATTTAGGTTAAAAAATGCATTTTTAAAATGCAGTTAATCAGGGTTCTCTGCTTACTCTGTATAAGCAAAACACTTCTGATATGGCGTTGTCATGGCCTATTGCTGAAGACCCTGGTCAGAGAAAGGGGGTTTCCTCACAGACTGCTTTTCCCAGTGGCCATCTCGCAAGGACACAGGTCAAATAGGTCCCACAGCCTCAGACACCCACAGCAGAAGCAGGGGTGTCGAGGAGGATGAGCAGAGAGGCTCTCAGGAGCACAGAGCTGTAGTACTTGCCAGTAGCAGGCTGCATGCGAGTCCATTTGACTGTGCAACCCTTGTGCTGAAGTGATCCTGACGCCAAAGTTGTGTTTCTTTGTCCTCAGTCCCATTTGGTGAAGTGCCAAGCTGCATGCACTGCTGTCGTTGTCAGTGTCAGTATAATACCAACGACTTTCGGAAAGCACTAATGAACAAGTGCAATTTCTTTTCTCTATTGTTGGGTTTTTTGTAAAGTTGCTCAAATGCTCTCAGGTATGGCGGCCCTGAACGGAGGACTCGGCGCAACAGGCCTGACGAATGGCACGGCCGGCACGATGGACGCGCTCACCCAGGCCTACTCAGGAATCCAGCAGTACGCGGCTGCCGCGCTGCCCACCCTCTACAGCCAGAGCCTGCTGCAGCAGCAGAGCGCCGCGGGCAGCCAGAAGGAAGGTAAGTGCCCACGCCTCAAAACACGGCCCAAACGCGTCTGTTTCCTCGTGGAGGTGTCATGGAAGGCCTCGAGCAGTCTAATCTGTGATTTTTGCTTCCTCTAGTTTTCTCCTGCTTAGCGCTGTCACCTTCTTTAACCTCCTAATGTGTTTCACTTTTCAGCCATCTGTCCTTCAAGTTATGCTTTGGCCCCCATTCCTTCCTTATATAAAAGCATTTACTGTCTGCCATATAAAAAGGTGCCGCTAACAAAAATCATCCCTCTGTGGATGCAAGTTTGTCTTCTGGTTTCCATTTTCTGTCATAGTGGAGTTAATCTGATTAAGGTTTTGAGCTAATGACAAGATCCGTTTTCACTCTGAGTGGTTCTTTGCTTAATTGTGGGTCTTGTGAGGAAGCAGCTAAGTGAATGATTGCCCCCCTCTCCCCACACCAACAGCTTATAAACCTCAGGAAGTTATTGCTAAGAATAAATGAATGCTAATTACAAGGTGTTTAGAAAAATGAGTCTACCCTTTTCCCCTCTTCCGTTCCCCTTCATAGTTCCCAGGCACTTTGAGGGGGGTAGTTTCTGTTTTCATTGCTTGCTCCTCTCCTAATTTCCAGCTAATGCTACAAAGACAGGAAAATACTGCATGCTTTCTAAGACTGTATCTGTTGTCACTACTGTTCTTGCCAAGGATAAGCTTTGGAAATAAACCTAGTATAATATCCCCAAGAGAAATCTTTTTTATCCTCTTTTGAAATAGTATCTTGTACTGTTATTGGATGTGTTTCCTAGGAAGACAAATTTGGCATTCCCCCAGCTGGTTATTGTATAGGGACACTGGAGTTAAAATGTATACTTTCTCTGAAGTCTTCCCTTCATTTGCTGCTAAAAGCTTGAATTATTTAAAATGAAAGGGAATTTTAAAATTTTTTTTTCCTTTTTTTGTTGTTGTTTTCTGCATTTATCTTTCACCTCAGGCCCTTTGATCAGTGACAATAGACTACTTGACACCAGAAAAAAATTGTTTATTTGGTGTCATTGCAAGATACATATTGAAGGACAGCTTGATTTTTTTCTAAGTATTGTAATTTTTTTTTCTGTTCACAAACATTCAAATCAACTTTAGGCTTATTTTTTTATTTTTTTGAATTGCCAGCACCGTTTTTGAAGCAGTATTTTTGTTATATATCTTGTATCTGTTAGTAGGTGGTTAAGTTCAAGTGAGTGAATTCCAATACTGAATACTGACAACAATGTTTTGTCTCTTTCCATGATTTCTGATGGAATTGTGAAGAGTCGGGAGTGGTTGAGGATATATAAGTGCCATAGAAAAATTCTATATAAATTTTAAATGCTGAAGCACAGTGAACTGCCTCATGCATATGCTCTTAAATATTATTAAGGGTTTTTTTTCCCCTACTATTTTAAAGAATATTATTTGCTGGGAATGATAGTTTACTTGTGCCAAGAAGAAAAAGTTCCAAGTGACAAGGTTTTTTTGTCTTTTCTTGTCCCACCTCCCCAGATTTTTTTTTTTTTTAATCTAATTCATTTATCTCATCCTCCTACCTTTTCCTTCAGCCTGAGAGAGAGCAGACAGCCTGATTCTGTGTGGGAAAGGTGAGGCTCCATGGCTCTATGGCAGAAGGAACTCTGTAAATCTGATAAGCGCTTTCCTCTTCCTCTCCAGAAAACCAAGGGCACCACCTCTGAGGCACATTTAGGTTCCACTAAGCAAGGGAATATGTAATCAGGCTCTTCTAGGTGTGTTTTTAGCAGAAATGCTTGTTCCCTTTGTGTACCACTTACGCTGCTGGAGCCTGCATGGGGAGGCCACATCTGGCTCCATCATACATCACACTCTTCCTGGCATCCATTGCTCATTTCCAGTGTGTTGCTGTTGAGCTAGGGGGGAAAAAACCACCTATCAGTACTAGGATTAATGTTTCAACCTACACCTTTAATATGTATCTCAAATCTTGTCTGTAAGAAAAATATTTAAAGCACCTTTGAGTTTACACGTTTCTTTGCAAACTGAACTAAGTCTAAAGCCACTTAATTGCAACCCAACTACGTCATTTTCAACTTCTTTAAAAGACTTGCTTTACAAAGCCTCTTCCAAGAGACAGAGCTTTCTATTTATATTTTTTAAAAAGCTCATTTTGAAATGAGTCAGTACAAATTTAATTCTGAATGTCTTTTTCTCACTGACTTCAATGACTTTTAAGTCATAAGGTGTGCTTCTTCTTAATATTTTTATTCCTATCTGCACCATCTTCTTGCCCACTGAGTTTAAATCTGTGGTACTCAAATATGAGCTCACCTCCTTCCATTTCCATAAGTTCCTGCAACTGGAATTAAACTGACAAAGCTATGCAGGTGTTGGAAGCAGCAGAGGACTCCTTGTGCAGTTCTTGGGGTATTTTGAGAGCCAATACATTTTGTACTTGTTTTCCTAACCTTAATTATACTGAAAGATACTTATGTAAATTGAAGAAAGAGGATGAATTTAACTACTTCTATAGCAGAGTCATGAAATAAACACTTTTCAAAGTAAACACTTTTCAAGATGGGATGCTCTAAAGAGCTGCATTTCAGCTACGCTCCTTTGATGATCCACTTGCTTTTGTTCCTTCAGAGTTGGAAAGTGAAATGCTTTCTGACCATCAGCTTCAGTAAGTATTATGGAAAAACAGATTAAATGTAGCACTTGTGATAGTTGTTTCATACTTTTTTATTATTATTATTTTATTTTCCTAAAGGTCCAGAAGGGGCAAACCTCTTTATTTACCACCTCCCCCAGGAGTTTGGAGACCAGGACATTCTGCAGATGTTCATGCCTTTTGGAAATGTTATCTCTGCTAAAGTCTTCATTGACAAACAGACCAATTTGAGCAAGTGCTTTGGTATGTCAAATTTAATAAATCAAATAGTAAAACCCACATGCATTATACTGAAAAGGGGCCAGGAAAGAAAATTAACAGCAATGTGAGAAATGTCATACTGGAAAATCATTCCAAAAATAATGGACTGTTAATCCTCAAATGAGCAGGAAGATGCACAGACAAACTACGTCTAACTAAAAATTGGATGTGAAAAAAAACAATAATAATCTTCCAGTCTGACATCTCACATGAATGTGTCAAGTACATGAAATTAATTACACCCTATGTGAGGGAATGTCATTTAGTATACTATTAAATTGCCTTTTTATGGATACCTAATTATTCTCTATTGTATAGCTGAGCCACTTAAAAAAAGCTCTATGTTTAACCCATTACTTCTACATTACAGGAATTTCTTTCTTCTGAATTAAGTACAAGATTTTGCAATTAGTGACTGAATGAGTAATACATGTAGTTCAGAATATTTTGCAGACAGTTGATGTCTAGATATGCAGCTCCAGCTGTTGTGGGTGGGTTCCTGTGTGTTATGGAAGGTGGCATCTCCCTTACCTTAGGGCAGGGATGAAGGGAGCCTCACAGGATCAGTGTCAAGTTTCCCAGAGAATACTTTGAGCTGTCAGAAGCTTAGATCACAGCAGAGGAAGAGATGATATGTTGGCATAAAAATAGTTTTAGTGTTGATTAAGAGGGTTGATGTCTTTGGAATAGCAGAGATGCGCCAGTTCAGTGCTTTGATGGAGTGGAGCAGAGAATGTGAGGGGTAAACTTTTGGAGCATTGGTCTAATAATTATGGTCTTATACAATACACAGGGAGGATTTCGGAGGAGGAAGGAATATCTTAAATATGAGTTTTATAAGAGTTGACATAAAATATTGAAATTTCCTTAGAAGTGGCAATTCTTTCCCAGAGTAAAGGAATGCAACTGTATATATGACAAGAGAGGATTGGATAGTACACTTAAACAGTTGATTTAGTTCATAGAAAGAGTGTGACATTAGTTCTACACTTTCCCACAGTCTTTCAGCTCATTTTTGAAGCATTCACCTCTTTAGGCTTTACAAAAAATTATTCATATCTAGACCAGTATAGTCCAGCCTGTTTCTGAAATGGGTTAAAGCAGTCCCTGAGGCTCTTGCAAATTTAAAAAGTGGAATTGAAATGGACTCCCCATTGATCTGGAGCCAGTTCTGTTAGTATGTTGGGGTTACAAAATCGTTGTTGAGGTCTCCAGGAATCTTGATGAAATGTCAAATCAAGCTACGTTAATCGAAATGCAGCAATTGTGGTGACTGCTGAAAGAATGTAAATTAGTTTGGGCAGGTGGCTCAATTCATCAGATCGTTTCCCACACTTGCTTTTTGGGTGTTTTCTTTTACTCTTTGATTACCTTCTTACACATTTCTCTGTGTAAGAAGGTAATCTGAGTTTGTGGGACACAGTTGCTTAACTTAAAATGATGCTCCAAAGTTATCTTTTTAAGGGAAAATGGAAGTGTCAACACCCAAAGGATGGAGGAATCACTGATATTTCCATTTCTCTGTCTTCCTTCCCAGATACTCTGCCATCAGGGAGGGAGCTCTGCTTTAAAAACAAAAAGTAGAAGTGGCAGATGAAGCTCAGTTTTCTGATTCAGTGTGTGACTATTTGGTGATGCTGTAAATCACAGGCAGAGCAAGAATTAGTCCTGCTAGCTTAATATACTGGCATAGTCTGCATGCACCTCCACAGCTTTATTAGCAAGAATTGTCTATTTGTTGTTTTGGTCCTATATTTGTGTTCCAAAAAACTTTTTTTTAATGTCCTCCCCCCCAAAACCTACAACAATAGTGCCACTGAAGGATCCATTTCTCTGCTGAATCATTAATGGTCATTGCACTTGGTACAGTTTGGGTTTGGATTTTTTATTTGTTGCTTTGGTTTGGTCTTTTTGCGTCTAGTAATAGTAATAGTAATAGTAATAGTAATAGTAATAGTAATAGTAATAGTAACTGTAATAGTTTGTACCTGCTTGGGCTTCCTACTCTGGAGTTTCCAATCTCCTGCCCAAAGGAGGAGGAAGTCAAATTACAGACAAAAACAGGTTGAACATCCAAAAGTGTAAAGATTGTCCAAGTCTGTCCACTGGCAGAAATGGGAAGGGAAGGTTCATTTTGAATGAGTGAAAGACAGTGATGAATCTTTATGCAAAACTGCTTCTCAAAACAAAAAATTCCTCTTCTTTGCAGAAAAAGGACTTAGGCATATTTTCTTTTCTTGTCCAACCCAAAATGAATGCTCAAAGGATTAAATGGTGATGAGGATGACAGGACAGTGTGTTTACACCTGGAAGTGCTCTTCCACAAGTTCTCACAGGCTCCACAAGCTTTAGTTGATTCAGCAGACAAAGGGTTTCACCCTTCAAGCTTATCTCTTGCCTTTCACAAACCTTAGAATAAGAAAAATGAAATATGTAATTAAAGCAGAGGAGGGGGGACCCAGTTACATCAGTGCAGAAATGCAGTTGGCCTTACAGCAAAATTGTTACTTGAATAATGAAAATTATTTATCCTGATTATAGAGATACCCAAAGATCTAAAACAAAAATCAGAGTTGTCATGACAGGGTTTTTGAGAATTAATAAGAAACATCATTCCAACTTCATGTAACCTGTGGTTTAAAATTCAGACAAAAAATGATGAATGGGTGCAATCAGAAAAATACAAATAAAGGGAAGGAATTCCAGATTCCTCAGTAAGCTTTATAAATGAAGGTTCTCAATAAGGAAGAAGATTAGAGCGTAACAAGCTAATACAGGTATTGCATTCTGTGTAAAGAGGCAAATTGTGAATCAGAATAACAACTGAATGACAGGGGCTGATGCCAGCAGTGTGCTTCCTTCTCTTCATTCACAATCCACAGATGTCAAGTGACTAGTTCAGATCACTTGCTTGCTTTCCAAGTGGATAAAACTAGGCACAAAGGAAAGGAACTACAGTGAGGATAAGTTCACAGCAGTAATGTGCCTTTAAGAGAATAAAGTGAAGGTCAGGAAAGTTGTACAGGGAAATGCTGAATTGTCAAGGTAGGTAGGAGTAGCTATACCTCAGCTGTGGAACATCTGCCTGGACAGTGCCTCCCAACTCGTGCTAGTTCCCTTTTCTATCCATGAGGCAATCCTAGGGCTGATGGAAGGAGACACAGGACGTAAAGCTAAGATAATGACTGCAGTCATGTGAAGAGACATGATCTCCTAGAACCAAATAGGGGAAGAGAAGAAAGGAAGAGAGTGATAAAGCTCCTCAGGATTTGGGAATAACTTTAAGAGGGAATGATCTCAGGGAGAAAGTGAGGAAGTGGCAAGAGTAGCTAAAATCAAGGAAGGTATGGAGGAAAATTTATTATCCCTTAAGAAGGTAACAAATAATCAACCACAGGACAATATGGATGGAGCATATTGGCTTTGGCCAGGAGAAGGTCTGCAGAGATTTAAATGAGAGGTGGTTTTGAGTGGAAGGAATAGAAGTTAGCCTGAGTTGTCAGAGAAGAGCCTTAAATAGTTTGGTGAAGTTGATTTAAGGTGAAGCCACAGGGTTGATCTATGAAGAAGAACAGCTGGACAAGGATATCTTGATAAGGAGGGAGGATTTTATGCAGTGGGGAAAGCGTAATAACACTCTGACTCTGCAATTGGAAGAGGGCAGCAGTGCAAAAGCCATAACAGGATAGGTTACAGTAATGGTAAAAAGACGTTGTGAATCCAAGAAGTATACAGACACTAAGCACAAATTAATAAAGCTGATTGGTGAAAGAGAGGCACTGAGAAGCCTGTGTGTTAGGACTGAAGACAAAGTCTGTGGCATCCGTGCTTTAGGAGAGTGAAGGGATATATGTTAAGGCAAATTCAAGTGGAGAGCAGAGGGAGCATTTCAAAGCAGATGCATAACAGCAGGCTGAGTACAGTAATAATTAGCCCGAGCGGAGGCAGAGCAGCAGTTAGGCGAGCTTTGCAATTACAAGTGGGAGGCCCAGATATGAAAATGAACTTTGAGCTTTCAGAATCAGGGAGATTTGAATATATTATGAACAGAACATTTTCAGGCTCCCAGGGAAAAGAAATCTGAGCCAGGCCAGCCATTCTGAATTACCCAAGCAAGCATTATCCTCCTAGTTAGTGCTCACACACGAGGAGCAGATCTTGGAGTTCTCATCAAACCCTACCATTGTCTTTATGATGCTGCTTAATTTTGATGTTTGCATACTCCTTTGGGGACCAAGAGACTGAATTAACTAACATTAAGGTACCCTGAGATCTTGAACTGGAAGGCGCTGTAAAATTACAAAATATTAATATTGCAGCTGTCCTAGGCCCAAAGAGCCCAAAGAGATAAGTGTTCCATAGCACACATGAACTCACACCCAGGTGTGAGTTAAACCTAAACTAGGTTTAGGCAGTTTGGGGGTTGATTCTGTAACCAGGCTTACTGTTTCAGTTTCCCTTTTCCAGACCGCCTAAATAGCACTCCCTAATAGACTGGGAGGTATGTAGATACTGCACTGAAAAGTGTTACAGTAATAAGTATCTTCAGTCTCTAAAGGTAGGTAGATAAATAACAGAATGGAAACTGCATTGCACCAAAATTGGCCAACTGCATCCCAGCTAGTAAAGAAATATTATGAAGATAAAGAGGAAGGCAAAAGGAAGAAGAGGAAAAGGGAAATGAAATGTGATCAAAAACCTAATTGAAAGCGAGGTAAATGTGTCAAACAAATAGCAATCATAAAATTCTAACAAATTGCCTTCTGACATTTGTTCTAACCTAGAGTTGACTTTTTCTCCCGCCTGTGTTCTGTGTCTCGCAGGTTTTGTTAGCTATGACAATCCGGTCTCTGCACAAGCTGCTATCCAGGCTATGAACGGCTTTCAGATTGGCATGAAACGCTTGAAGGTTCAGCTGAAACGCTCCAAAAATGACAGCAAACCTTACTGATCTTAACCCCAGATGCTTACTGCTCTTATTTTAGCTTTCTTAGGGTAAGTCCCATGAGCAAACCTGTCCTCTGCAGGGGGGTTAAGAAAGAACATAGAGCCAACCTTCACCAAGAGACAGTTATTTTTACAGTTACCACTTCCATCTCCCCACTTGTCCTTACTACACTTGGCTCCCATTTCCTTGCCAAGTAATTACTGAGTTGTGTTACTGTATTTTGTTTTGCAGCATAATTTATCTCCTTTTTGAAACAAAAATGAACGTCTTGAAATTCCAAACAGCACACACACACAGACACAAAAAAATGTGCAATTTAACTCTGTGAACCCTGGTGCCATTAGCACACAATAAAAGTTGTTTTCTATGGATGGATCATATTTTACCAGGGTGGCACCAGCAGTTTATAGGTTAAACAAAATGGCCTCATGCCAGTTGAAGCACTTATTTTGCAACAAAAATTGAAACAAGTCTTTCCACTACATCAACTTGTTTTTTGAGAAGATCTGATTTTTTTTCGGTTCAAATCAACGTATTGTTATATATTAGTCTGATTTTACACTGGTCGTCTTTATATTTCATTTTTTTTAAGTTCTTGTTTTTTTGGAAAGGATTAATGTAAAAAAGATTTAGAGATCTGTTTCTAAAGCTACAGGGTTTAAAATAAAAAAATAAAATAAAATGAGTGACAATACTTGATGTTTCTTGAGAGATAAATTTAATAATAATAAAAAAAAAGAAAGCCACAGGCCTGTAAATTTTATTTGTAAAAAGCATTTCTATTTTTATACAAAATTTTTACTGCCTCAGAAATAATGGAATTTATTTATTGCCTATTGTTAACTTATTGGATACCTAAAGAGCAGCTCTCTATGCTAGCTAGATCCTTTGAAGTAGTCTCTAGAGTAATTGTGCCAAGAATGGGCGCTTTTTCACTGTTGAACCCTCCACCCTTTGCAGTTCATGCTTTTTATCCTCTTGTTTGTATTTGTCTGGTTATTTTGTTCGTAGTTTCCATTACCTAGTTTAAAGTTCAGTTGTCTGACCCTTTCCCCCCCCTTCTCCCTGTACCTTTCTGTTGCATTTGTAGAAACTGGTTCTTTCCTCTCTTTTCTCCCCAAAGAGGAATCCATTCTCTCTGACTCCTTTCAGATGGATTCTTTTGGGGTTCCATTGTGTTCTTGTTGACAAGTATTGTAAGTTAATGCAAATTATGTGAATGGCTGTAGGCTCAACTGATAAAAGATTTGCATTAGTTTTCTCCTGCACCCATAAAAGTGATTTTGTTTGTGCTGCATAGATTCTGTGTAACTTTTTTTCCTCTTCCTTGTTTTTTCCCTAGACATCTCCATGCCCGTTAGCCCATCGTTTGCCTAGCATGTCCCTGTGGCGTCTCAAAAAAAAAAAAAGTTTCATCGTCCCGTCATTGTTTCTGATGTCTTTCTGACCTCACATCATATTTGGTTCTCCTACTGACCTAGTTTGACCTTTGAAATTTGCATGTGACCTCATCTAGCTATGAATTCTGGGAAGTCAATGTGAAAAAACATTGCTGCATTCATGCAAGACTGAAATTTATTATTAGATAAATTAATGATAGGATTTAAAAACAACCTGTGGCAAAATGTTTTTTCTTTCTTTCCTTTTTTTTTTTTTTTAGTTATTGGTTTTTGGTTTTCTTCTTTCCTTGGAGTTTTTGTTTCATTTTGTTTGGGTTTTTTTGTTTTGGGTTTTTCTCTTGGTTGATTCTTGGTTTTGTTTTTTTTCATTTCGTAAAAAAAAAATAAAAAAAAAACAGACTTGAAAGTATTATACAGGGATTGGCATTCTGCCTGGTCACTGGTGACAATAGCAATATGTGTCCAGAGGCACAGAATGTTGGTTTCTAACAGACTACTTCCAAAACAGTTTGAGAAATAAAACTGTCTGATTTTAAGTCTCTAGAGGTCTGTAATAGTTTTTACATTTTTCAGGCAGTGTAAAGTTTTTTGATAAGGCCATTTTAGGTGGCTCACTTTCTCATTAAAGTATATATATAGAACCACTTTTTGTAGATTAGTATAAGAAAATATTTACCCTGTTTTAGGGCAAATGCTACCTACTTGTGTCACCTTTTGCTGAACTGACTCACAGTTAGACAATCCATGGTTTAATGCACATGAAATTACCTATATTTTATACTGTTTCAATGTACAGAAGAAAGGTTACTGTAAAATGTGTTACGTTGGTGCTTCTGTGAATTAAGTTGTGGTTTCATCATGAGTCTTATGGTCTTAAGTGTTCTATGTTTATAAAAAGACAAGTTTAAAATTGGTTTACTTGAACAACAAGAACAAAAAGAAGATTCAAAAAAAAAAACACAAAAAAAAGTTGTTTGCTTAAAAAAAAAAATTTCATGTGAAAATAAAAAAATATTCCAGAATAAGTTTGTGTTGGCTTGTGACGCATTGATGTCATTTTTTTATTGTGAACAATTTAGGTGTGTTTGTGTTCAGCAAAATGTGATCAGTTTTTCTTTTAAAGAAAAAAAATCAGTGAAACTATAGTGCCAAATTCCAAAGGTACTTTCTTCCTAGAGCTTCAGTGTGTTTCTTGTGTGAAGTAATTTGATAACATGGGTATTTTATTATGTGTTTTGTATAAATCCCTAATATTTAAAGAAAAAAAGAGGTTAAAAAGTTTGTTAACTTGCTATCCTGTGGTCTTGTTGCCTGAAATTGTTATTGTTTGTTATTTCTCTTTGATGTTTTTTGTAAAACATTGTATAAGTGCCCATGTTTCACTTTTTTAACCACTCTGCACACATCAATGCTGTGAAAGCAAACCTCACTATGTATTTTCTTCATATTGTATGGAAACCTCTAAGGTGAGAAAGTTTTGAACTTTTAACCCTTTCCACCCAGAGCTGTCTTGAGTGTTAATACCTTTTATACATTCACCATTTTGCTGTTTATTTTTATATATATATCTATATCTATAAATATATATATACTTAGTTTTTTGTGGTTTATTTAATACATGGTTGAAATCAGAACAATGCACAGGGCAGATCTGAAGGACAAAAATATTTTACTGCTGTCTAAATTTCTTCTGTATCTATAACTAAAATTATTTAAAACAGTAATTAACTTGTGGTTTTCCTTTTTAGATTTTGGGGATTTTGTCTTTTCTTAAAGAGCTTTTAATATGCTGCTGGAATATGCTATTCAGTATTAATAAAATAAAAGAAAAAGAAAACAATTCTTTAATTATCTATTGTGTGAGCCACTCCCAGCCAGGAGCGGTCAATCCACCATTTGAAAACCTTGAGGAGAAAAAAAAAAAGAATAATAATATTTTTGTAATTTAAATAAATGAACTTTTGCTTAAATCAGATGCACTAGATCTTCCTGGGTGAAAATTCAGTGTGCACTGCAGTTAAACTACTTTTTATGGATAAAGTTTACATACACTGTAATGTTTGGTGTTATTTGCCATTATTTGTCACGGCAATATATTGGCTTACTCCTGCAGACACTCATACAGAGAGGAGTAACTTTACTCGTACCACTAGTCCATGGGAATATCTGTGAGACTGATGTGGGTGTTTGCTGGAGGAAGCTCTTTGTAAGGAACCAGAAAAGGGATGCTGGTAGCCCTTTTCACTGCCTTGTAAGTCTGATTGGGTTGCGTTTCTACCGCACAAACAGTGACCAACAACCAAATTCGGTTCTTTGCCACCGGTTTAGCGAATTCATTGCCAATCCAATGTGTGTGAGCAGCAGTACCTGCTACAGGTCATAAAGTGCCATACCTTCTTCCAACTCCTAGTTCTATCTGGTTATATCTGAAGCCACCTAAAATTAAAAACTAAGCCCTATATGAGCAACATCAGCTGGTGCACTCTTGTCTCTCATCCCCAACTTAAATGCTTCTTTATGTAGAGCCCTGGGATGGAAAGGACTAGCCTCTAGTGATGCAAAAAAAGTTTCCTTCTTATAGCACATGCACTTATAAATAAATGATCTATACTTTTCTCACGTTTTTACTACTGCTGGGGCCTTCCTACACCCTTTGAGGGCTATTTTGTACTACTTGCAGCAATTGTGCNCTATAGTGCCAAATTCCAAAGGTACTTTCTTCCTAGAGCTTCAGTGTGTTTCTTGTGTGAAGTAATTTGATAACATGGGTATTTTATTATGTGTTTTGTATAAATCCCTAATATTTAAAGAAAAAAAGAGGTTAAAAAGTTTGTTAACTTGCTATCCTGTGGTCTTGTTGCCTGAAATTGTTATTGTTTGTTATTTCTCTTTGATGTTTTTTGTAAAACATTGTATAAGTGCCCATGTTTCACTTTTTTAACCACTCTGCACACATCAATGCTGTGAAAGCAAACCTCACTATGTATTTTCTTCATATTGTATGGAAACCTCTAAGGTGAGAAAGTTTTGAACTTTTAACCCTTTCCACCCAGAGCTGTCTTGAGTGTTAATACCTTTTATACATTCACCATTTTGCTGTTTATTTTTATATATATATCTATATCTATAAATATATATATACTTAGTTTTTTGTGGTTTATTTAATACATGGTTGAAATCAGAACAATGCACAGGGCAGATCTGAAGGACAAAAATATTTTACTGCTGTCTAAATTTCTTCTGTATCTATAACTAAAATTATTTAAAACAGTAATTAACTTGTGGTTTTCCTTTTTAGATTTTGGGGATTTTGTCTTTTCTTAAAGAGCTTTTAATATGCTGCTGGAATATGCTATTCAGTATTAATAAAATAAAAGAAAAAGAAAACAATTCTTTAATTATCTATTGTGTGAGCCACTCCCAGCCAGGAGCGGTCAATCCACCATTTGAAAACCTTGAGGAGAAAAAAAAAAAGAATAATAATATTTTTGTAATTTAAATAAATGAACTTTTGCTTAAATCAGATGCACTAGATCTTCCTGGGTGAAAATTCAGTGTGCACTGCAGTTAAACTACTTTTTATGGATAAAGTTTACATACACTGTAATGTTTGGTGTTATTTGCCATTATTTGTCACGGCAATATATTGGCTTACTCCTGCAGACACTCATACAGAGAGGAGTAACTTTACTCGTACCACTAGTCCATGGGAATATCTGTGAGACTGATGTGGGTGTTTGCTGGAGGAAGCTCTTTGTAAGGAACCAGAAAAGGGATGCTGGTAGCCCTTTTCACTGCCTTGTAAGTCTGATTGGGTTGCGTTTCTACCGCACAAACAGTGACCAACAACCAAATTCGGTTCTTTGCCACCGGTTTAGCGAATTCATTGCCAATCCAATGTGTGTGAGCAGCAGTACCTGCTACAGGTCATAAAGTGCCATACCTTCTTCCAACTCCTAGTTCTATCTGGTTATATCTGAAGCCACCTAAAATTAAAAACTAAGCCCTATATGAGCAACATCAGCTGGTGCACTCTTGTCTCTCATCCCCAACTTAAATGCTTCTTTATGTAGAGCCCTGGGATGGAAAGGACTAGCCTCTAGTGATGCAAAAAAAGTTTCCTTCTTATAGCACATGCACTTATAAATAAATGATCTATACTTTTCTCACGTTTTTACTACTGCTGGGGCCTTCCTACACCCTTTGAGGGCTATTTTGTACTACTTGCAGCAATTGTGCGTATTCAAAGTATCATCTCACGTACGTTATATTATATATATGTACATATATATATATAATATGAGATCATCATTTGGACTGTTTAGAGACTGTTTCACTAATTTTTCTCATTGTACCCACCGTCTAAATTTCCAAAGCTTTTGTAGATGCCCTGGTGTGTCTTGTGGGTTTTACAGTCCAGTTAGAGAGGTGATGCCTCTAGTCCTTGGGCGGTGTAACTCAGCACCAGGCTGCCCTGAATTACTCCGTGGGACATTGGCTTAGCAGTGGGGGACAAGGAATGTTTCTGTACTTCCAGGCAACTGAGATGAGTCATTGCTTAGAAAAGTGTCCATCTCTGGGAAAAAAAAAAATAAAATTCAAAAATAAAAAATAAAGTTCAAATACAAAACCAAAACCCCAAACATACACCTCCTGGGAGGCAAATTATCTACCAGTTCTCTTTCAAAATAATGAAAGGAAAAAGCTGCAAGGGTGCAAGGGCCTAATAAGAGAGGAAGTAAAACAAGGGAAATTGCTTTACAAAATTCTAATCAAAAGACTAGACTAGTTGTTTTATCAAACAAATTAGCTAATTGCAATGAAATGGCAGTCCTCAAAGGAGTAACAAGTTCATCTTTCTTTCACCATAGGGGTTACAGTTCCTTGGCTTGTGCTACTCTGGAATCATTTTACTGTTTCTGTTTTTATTATCTTAAGTGCTAATTAACAAAAAGAAAAAAATATCCTGTAGTTTCATTACCTTTTTGGATAATGTCATACAAAAAGAAAAAAAAAACAAACCTATGTATTTGTGTTTTTTTCGTGCTGTGGGAATTGTTGTTTGTAGATTAATAATACTATCATTTTGTTTAGAATTACAAACTAGTTTTTAAGTATTGTCTGAGAAAAGCCAAAGTTAATGCAATCTAGTGGAAACTGTAAGACCATTTGAGTATTGTTTCTGTTTTATTGATGCATTTGGATTTTGTTGTTTGATGGAATTTGAGCCAAAAAAAAAAAAAGAACAAAAAAAGGCAAAAAAAAAAAAAAAAGCAGGCTTTCCTATTTCTACAACTTGATTGTACTTATGCATTTTGTACCAGTGGAACTTTTTATACTGGAGATTAAAAAACAAATGGAAATTTTTGTGGCTTACTCTCGTGGGCCCCCTCGATCATGACTGATTTTCAAGTTTGATTTCTGGATGGTAGAAAGAGAGTTGGTTTTGTTTCGAGAATTCAAAACTTTGGCTTGATTTCTTTTTTTCCCTTTGCTTATATCTAGTGTTTAGAATTTTGTCTTAACAAAAGCGGTAAGTTTCACTTTTTATTCTGTATCGTGCAGTTACACAATAAGGTAATTAGAATTAGGAGTACTCGGTCACTTTGCGTGGATAAATGTATTAGTTAAAACGTTAGGGGTTTGCTTTTTTGCTGTTTAGATCAGAGTTTTTTCTGATTCTTCTGTCCTCATTGTGAACATAACCGTGTAGTTGAAACAGTCAGACTTATTTTTGTAACGTATGTTATTGTGTGATGCAGTTTTTTGCTTCTGTCTCCAATATTAAACCATTTTCCTAATACTTGTCTCTCTACTTTGTGTGTTGTATTGTTGGTGGTCATTCTGTGTTGGTAATACATCTGCACACCTCACTGTTTCACGTGCCTGTTTTTTTTTTTTCTCTATTTGTTGGTTGTGTACAAAAGATACAGTCGATTCCACCTAAGTGAATAGCTGATTGGGGGGCAAAAGAGGATTTGTACATTTTAGACACGTTCTGGTTTCTTTGATTTTTTTTTAATTTTTTTTTTCTCTCTTACTCCCCCTAGTCATGCCTTATCACTTGGAAAATCTCTTGGAGCAGGAAGCATTTTAAATGAGTTTCCTGCAAAGTCCTGTTGAAGGTAGTTTTTGTTAGCCTTCGAACTGCAAAACCTTCTGCACACAAACACACAGAATACACCTGAAAAGATTTTTTTTTGCTGTGGCATTTCAGTCAGTCTGGAAAATATGGATTATGGAGATCATCTCTTCCTAGTTGTTAAAAAAATAATACTCTGCCACTACATTACAGAAGCGTATGAAACATTCAAGAAAAGGAGGATATAGCCTTGGGATTTTTTCCAAACTGCACAGTAATCTGTTGGCATATGGCGTTAGTCAAACTCTCCTTACAAACTAATCATGTCTTAACTAGGGCTGGGAGAGCCTGCAAAATCTTACAGGTGATCAAGCTTGATATGGGCAGTTGTACATATAATAATTTTAAAAATATAACAAAATCCAAGTGAGCACAGGAAGACTTTCTACTAAAGCCAGTGCAAGTTAAAAAAAAAAAAAAACAACTAAAAAAACAAAATAAAAAGAAGGAGAAATAAATGATGGAAAAAAGATCCCCCGTTGTTCCAATGGGTGATATTTTTGCTGTGGGCTTACAAAGCAAATCATTCTCAGCATTGGCTGATAGTATTACAGAAATCTCAAAAGGGACTAAAGAAATACCATAGCACTTTTTTTCTCATTATTTTTTACACTTGGTTCTTAGCTTTTTTATTCTTTCCTTTCCTATAATTTTTTCCTCCTCGCAAGAATCTCTCTGCTCTCCCCCAAGCGGTGTCTACCATGATGAAATAAAAGCTGCAAAAGAAAAATCTATGTTGTTCTGGTTTACAGAAAATCTCTTCTCTCCTCTGATCACAGATACAAACCTTACAATTTGGAGAGGGGGGAAAAAAAAAACAAAACCAACCAAACCAAACCCAAGGAGGAGAGAGAAGCACTGGCGAGTGCTCTCTGGAATTCAAGCCATACGCCCCCATCCCTTTCCTTTGTCCCACTTTCTGTGATGCTCAGGAATCGAAGACCACTTAAAAGTGCTCTTATGAGACCCAAACGACACTCCTCCCTCTTGTCTCCTCTCCCCTGGTCTTTCTGGCGCTCTGGCTTTGGCTCACACACACACAGCCCCATCAATACCGTCCGACAAGGTCCTGGCGCACTGGGTGTATCCATGTGGTGTCAGCAGCAACGTTGGTTCCTGCGTTTGGAAGACTTTTGAAATTTTCTGGTGGCTTGTGAGTTGGCCTGGTTGTTACTGCTCGATCTATTTTTCTAATTTTTTTTTTTTTTCCTTTTTTTCACTTTTCCGTTTCCATGAGAAGCAAACAAGTGATGAGTCTGGAGCCCCCAACAAGCTCCAGTGCCATCCCACAGGGTCTGTTATCAGAGGTCAGGGGTCCAAGCAACTCGAGGTTTAACTTAAAACCACAGGAGCCTGTAGCAAACAGCCCAGGCAGGAAAGCAGAACCCGATGGTCAGACTATATCCTGAGTCTTTGACACCTCTAGAGTTTATGATCTCGATTTGGGTAATGTTGACACCAATGGATTCAGTTAAGTAAGTCTTGACTTGCATGATGGATAAATCAGAAGTGCTCTCTGGGTTTTTTTTAGCTTGCTGTGGATGTTTTCTTGTTTTCTTTTCTCTTTTTTTCCTCCAAACTTGGTCTTAGGAAAGAAACTAGAGCTTTGTGAAGGGTCTTTTCTTCCAAAAATACAATTGAAAAAAAAGACTTATACTGCAGTTAGGTTTCTTTTAAATACTCAGGGCTGAAAGATACAGGGTTTTCTTTCTTTTCTTCTTTTTTTTGTTTTTTTAATTTCAACAATGGGAGAGAAATGAGTTCCTTAAAGCAATGCAGCTGAACAGTTTGTCCTGCTTAAACACATGCTTTTAATTTCAATTATGTAAGGCACCTTGCAGTGTTAGCAAAATGTCTCTTTGTTAGCTATATGTGTATCGCCATGGGAAATTACCAAACTGTCACAAGACTTGCTGATTAAAGAATAGCCTGCCAGAGTGTGTGTGCCTTTGCCCAGTGTGACTCTTAGGTATTAGGCTAAGGAAAACAGTTTAACAAAATGTAGTGTGAATCATTCCTGATAAGTGAATAAAGCATTGTGACCAAGCAATCAGATTATTCACTTATCAGGAATCGACTGTACTGATAGTTTGCCTGATCGTTTTTGTTCCTCATCTCTGTTGTAGTTTCACTACTTTGCTGTGTTCTGTTTTTTCTCTCATGCTCTTAGCAAAATCACTGGGAATATCCCTTCGTGTGATCATGAAACGTGCTACTGAGTAACAAATAAAAAAAAAATTTAAATATAAAAATGATATCTTAACAAAATCTATGCACTTGCTATCAGGAACACAATACTGGATGTGTCTTATATATATTGAACTATAATAGTATTCGATTTCTTAAATAAAGCTTAAGAAAGGATTCTGTTGTCTGTAAAATTTTATGAGCATTAAATGGAAAAAAAAAAATGTTTCTAGGGTTGGGCGCTTTCTGTTATATGAAATCTTCCTGGGTACATGGTCTTTAACCATGCCCAGGCAAATGTTAACTAATTTGCTTGATATTTCATTAATAATGGAGACTTTGAAAATTAGGCTTACTGAAATCTGTGGGGAGAAAAAGTCTTGCCATTCAGTGACTTGCAGCAAAAGATTCTAAGATGCAGAAATTTTAATCTCTTTCTGTATTTGCAGAAGCAAATGTGCTTGGTCTTGCACTAAAAACAAAAAATGGCTAAAATATGTGAATCAGAAAATGCCATAAAATAATACAATACTGTACTTTTTGGTATATGACTTTTTTTCCTCCTGATTCTAGACAGGTTTAGAGTTAAAAAATGAAAACCCATATGCTCAAAATTCCACAAATTTCACACTGGAGGTCAAAGCATCTTTTTGGGGAAGATCTATGGCTTACTGTACGTTTCCTGTATTGAGCCTTCTCTAAAAAAATATATTTTCACATCAAAACCCATGAATTAAATGGGAATCCAATAGGTAAAACTGTTGAGTACACTGAAAAAAAAATATTCCTTCAATGGCTTTATATTTGCCACAGAATTGTAGATTTTAAACAATCTGATTTTTATGGAAATGGCCATAATTCTTGTATTTATCGAACATTCAATAATGTCAGCCTTTGGCAGAAAGATCCAAGAGAATGAGGGGAGGGGAGGGAGAGGGGTTGCTTTCTTTTTTTCTTTTGAACTGCATTACTGCCTCACTTTTCATATGCCATTATATTATCTGAAAAAAAAAGATTAAATTGTGGAAATCTATCTGTTGCTTGTATCATTCTATTCATGCCTATTTAGTAAATGTTACTGAGCTCAACATCCAGTGGCCAGGTGTATCAGCCTCATAAGCCAAAAACACTGCTCCACCAGAGAGATCACAGGGAAGATTTGCCTTGGTGGGCAGCAGGATGGTCCTGTCCATCCCACATCAGCACAGAGCTCAGGTGGGAACCCTGCCCTGGTTTCCAAGGGCTGCTGATGTAACACAAATATTAAATAATCGCAATGATTAGCTCATATTTGTATTCCCTCTGATTTTCCTCATTAGCAGACTTTCTTTTTTTTCCATTAAAGGGAACGGGAAAGTTGCAGTCATTTTCTGAATCATTTGCCCCTGTTGATAACCTAATTGTTTTACATGAATGCTAATATTTCCCTCTCACACATTTATATCTATCAGCTAAATCAGCAGTAAAGTAAACTCTTCTGGGATACATTCCTATATCAATTAGCAAGGATTTATGCTCCAAAGCACCATTAGCATTAATGGGAGTGTGCTCTTTAGCATAAACAATTGGCAATAGGTCTGGTGGACTTTATTTCATAAACAAAGGAGCATTTGAATCTTAGAGACTTGTTTCCTCAAGACAGCACTTCAGGGAGTGATGTCCCAGCCTCCCCGGCTGCTCTGGGGACATCTCACTCACAGGACATGCATAAATTCCTGAGTTGCCAGCAAAAGGAGACAGTGTCAGTTTGGGAAGTGGGCTGACTTCTGGCACAAAGTTTTGCAGGCATTTTCCCTTCTGAAAATCTGCCTGAGAACACACCAGACAAAAATTTCAGCATTTTCTCCTGTCCCTCCGACCAACAGCTTGAGAAATTTCACTCTGAGTGTTGTGTAATGCCTCAGGGTGGAGACCACAGAGGGGAGGGAGTTTGGAAAGAGGCAGGAGGAAGAGCAGAGATGAAGCCCTGTAGGAAAGAAACTGGTGAGTCCATCCACTCCTTCAGCTGTCGGCCTCACAGCTCCATGGCTTTCAGCAGAGAGCTAGAGGGGACCAGTAAATCACCAAGTCTCATCTTTCACATGTAGGTCAACAGTTTCTCCCTCACCCCATGTCTGATGAACAAATACACAATCAAAATATTTCAATCTTAATCTGAAGGCACTGGGGGCTGGGGCAAAAGTCCACCACTTCCCAGAGGTGCACGATCTGCTGAATCCCTGCCCGTACTTCTGCAGATGTTTTCTCTGTAGGTTTGGGCTTTGCTCAGTTCTGCTACATTAAAGAGCCCTTCTGCATCTGCCATTTCCCCCCAAAGGCACTCATAAGCAGGTCTCAAGTTGCTTTTCATCCCCTGTTCATAAAATAAATATATCATGCTCTGGAAGCATCCACACACAATAGTGGTTTTTCAGTCTCTGAATAATTTGTGTGCTTTATTTCTGCAACTTTTTCTTTTTTCCCCGACATTCTTTGTAAATTTGGGTTACCACAGCCCGATAGGTTATTTCAACATCAAGTGGTGCAACATGCAGAAATTAAAAATTTCATCCTTACTCTACTCCTCTGAATGACACAGCATCAGCCCCTCCAAAAACAACAAGCAGAAGCCACAAAACACCACATTAGCAGAATTATTTGGGGCCTCTCCTCTAGGATGCTGAAATCCCTCCGGGATGCATTGCACTCCAGGTTCCTGTGTGTGTGGTCTGCTTGCCTGTTCTTCCACTTGAAAGCTTCCCTACAAGCACACTGAGAGCATTTCTGTAGAACTCCTAGTTCCCTCCAACATTTTCCAATGTTATCAGCAGTTTTGATATTTACTTCCAAGTCATTATTGAAAATATTCAATAGCATTCAGACCCCCTCTAAAAAAACCACTCTCCTACAGTGAGTCTCTTTTGACAGCTTCTTTGTTGACATGTCAACCCATTCTTAATCCATTTTATGTGCCTTGTATTGATAGGGTAGAATGCTAATTTTTTAATCAGAATCTGTTGTGCTGTCAAACATACAAAAGTCAGAATATATTCCATCTTTGCAATTACTTTTATCAGCCAAAACCTACAATCACATCAAAGAATGAAATCCAGTTTGACAACCTTTCCTCCCTTAAAAAACATGTTGATTGGCATTAATTGTTTACCTCATCTTTAATGTCTTTATACCCATATAAATATGTCCATTATTTTGCCAAAGTAATGTCAAACTAGCCAACCATGGGCTGGGCCATCCTTCTTGTCTTTTATCAGTACATGAGAATGTCACGTTTCCCATCCCATCTAGGATTCTGCTGATGTACTTAAATATGCCTAAGGGTCCATGTCAATGGATCAGAGTACTCTGTCCTATTCTCAGCCCCACCTACCTGAGACTACCACATCCTTAACAAAATGGTAGCTAAGCAGACTGTTACAGAGTTAGACCAGAAACCCTTTTATCATTCTCCTAGCATGTAGGTCTGTGAAAGAGGAGAAATTTGGACATTATCTCTTTTTCTGCAGCATAACCAGAAGTTTTCCCATCTCCAAAGGCCTAAGGTCAAAATAAACATACCTAAAGAAATTTCTGTAGTTGCCCTGCCCTTCTCACCCAGGTAGAGCTGCCCATTTAGTGGGGAAGCACAGGGCAATGCATGTTTGTTTATATGTGATATATTATTTAAAGGTCAATAGGAATGAAGGTAAAATACCCTTTCTTTACCCATCCTCCTCTGAACAGACACAGCTGCTTTCATTGGTGCACATCTGAGTTCAAGCCCTGTGGCTTTGAAGGAAGCAGCAGAGAGGAGTCAGTGCCACCTGAAGATACCTGGAACCTATTAGAGAAGAGAGGCCATTTGGAAATCTTAATCAAACAGACCTGATACTGCAGCAGCACTAACAGAGGAAGGTGCTGTGCTGACCTATGCAACAGCACAGGTGCTGTTTCAGGCCATGGTGATCCCACAGGGGTGTCTTTGACACAGGCCACAGAGGTACCAGTGCATCTGCTCAGGAACCTCAACCTCAGCCCAGCAGACACGAGCTGCTGCTTTACCCTGTGCTATCCCCACTAGTCAGGGTAACAAAATGCATCCTGCAGACAATTATTCCCAAATGAAGCAGTGTGCCAAAGACCAGGCAGTGAGGGAGCTGTCTGGAGATGTTGCTGACTTTCCAGCGGATATAAGAGACAACAGGAGCAAAAGGGAGTTTTCTCAGCAGAGACTTCAAGTCCTGCCCCCAGTACCTAAGGATACTCTGCTGACTGCTTTACTGCAGCCAATGCAAAGAAGGGCAGTGGTGGGTTGATGGCTGGACTCAATGATCTTAAAGGTCTTTTCCAACCAAAACAATTCTGTGATTCCAAGGGCTTGCAGGCACGATGCAGGATGAATAGGGTATTTATGACCTCCAGCTCTCCTAGGCCATTTCAAGGGCTCTAAATACTACAAGCGTAGGAGTCTGGCGCATCCAGATATTCAGCTAAGGATTCCTAAACTTAGAAGGATGAATCTGTGAGCTGAATCCCACTTTAAGGGCTATATTCACTTTCCTAAACCTGGGCCATGTTGGATACTCCAGGGCAACTCAAATGGCATTGATTCCTGCATTTATTAAAGAAAAATTGAGCTCTAGGGGTCTAATTTGTAGACAGCTGAAGGTGAAATTCAGTGAATCCTATTGTTAACAAATGAGCCTCAGGTGATGTCCCATAGGCCCTAAGTGGGAATTGTACCATACCAATAAAAACACCAGCTGCACTGGAACTGCTTTTTAGGGGATAAATGTATGCAGAATATCCCTCTGACAGGAAAGGCAGACCCCCAAGGACTTGTACATACGTGATCTATAGAGCACCTCTGGCATTAGTTTCATCCTATTCAGCTTTTGGCCTTGGATCCCTAGGAAATGATCACTTACATTTCCTGTGGATGTGGCAAAAGTATTACATAATTAGTGATACTTGAGTCTCTGATCCTGGTGTAATCATGCCACACACTTTAGCATCCCATACCCCCAGACCATGTATGCTCCTGTTCAAAAGAATAAGAAAATAAAAAGCAGGAAACTTCACAGACTCATTGGGCAATTTGTTGCTCTACTTGACTGTCCTCATGGTGAAGATGTCTTTCCTGATACCTCTCCTGTTGCAACTCACGCCCTTTCCTCTCACATCTGCCAGATGCCATTGCAAAAAGCCCTGCTAAAACTTCTTGAGAAGTTCCCCAAAGCCACCAGGGCAGTGTGCCACTCTTAGGTGCCCCCAAGCTGTCTCTGCTCCAGGCTGAACAAGCCCAGCTCCCTCAGCCTGGGCTGGCAGGGGACAGCTTGAGCCTGCCCAGCCATGCTGGCAGCCCTTCCCTGAGCTCCCCCCAGTTTGTCCATTACTTGTATGTACTGGATCACAAAGTGGATGCAGTACCTAGATGTGGGATGGCACATAAGTAGGTAGGGTATTTTGGGGATGGGAGGGTGATAATATCTTCCCACACTGTCCTGGCTCTGCTGCTCTCCATGCAGCCCAGGATGTTGGCTTGGTTTGCTGCCAGGGCTCCCTGCTGGCTTGTGGGGATCTTCCACCAGGACATAGACCCACCCCATGTCCCTCCCAGCAGAGTTCCTCCCCAGCCTTCCCATTCACAGCCTTAACCACTGCAAGCCCCTCATTCCTCCTGGGTGTGGGTCTCTGCATTTGTCCTTGAATTTCACACATTTCCTGCTGGCCCTCTCCTCCAGCCTGCTGAGCTTGCTCTGAATGACAGCCCCATCCTTGGTCATCCCTCATCAATTTTGTGTCATCTGCAAACTTCTCAGGATGGGGCATGGAGTAGTGTGAAATATGAATGTTGCACATATCTTTGGTTGCACTTCTCCTTCTACATGTGCGGGAATCTAAGGTCAGTCAAGGCTGAGGAGACAGACAGCACATTATGATACCACTCCCCTCTCCCTTTAATTTAAGATGAAAATAAAATAAAAAACAAGGAAATTCCAGAAGGTGCCAATAAAGGAAACAGGTTGTTCTCTAGCAGGCACATGTAACTAGTCACACAGCCCATTCTGAGCATCCCTGGGCATCAGAACTGGGATTTCTGCTCACCACCCTGCTGTGAAGCACACTCAGGCAATGCTTCACTGGTCCAAACACCTTACCAGTGCTTGTGGATGTCCACTGCAGTGACAGAGCTGTGGCTGCAGCACTGCCAGGATAGCCAAGATCCCTGTGCTTGCAAGTGACAGGAATACACCCATCCACCTCATTCCCTTGCCAATCAGTATCTGTCTGCTGCAGTCAGCTAAAAACACTTCCTTTCTGCAGGCATGAACACAACTTGTGGCACAAGGTTTTGGGCTTCCTGCTCTCCTGTCCTGACCCTGATTTTTTGGAAATTCACCTTTCTCCCACACACGCTCAGCAAACCTCAGGTTTCTAGCAAATATGTGGGTAGGGAAAGGGGAAATAGTAACAGCACCACTCAGCCAGGGACTGAGAACATGCTGGATAGAAAGGTGCAAAGACCTTGACCAGCAGAGGTGCAGGGAGACAGAGAGGTCATGGAGGACTCTTTCTCTTCCTCTTCCCACACCCCAGGTTCCTGTCCCAAACAATGGTCATACAAGCCTAGAAAATTAGGTGGCATAGGCAGATGTACTGTCAGTTATTTGTTTTGGGTTTTTTTTTTTTTGCAAACACCATTTGCCAGGCCAGTGGATTCCATTGTCATTTTCATGGGCCTTACACAGTTAATACTATCACAAATTCCCATGTGAGATATCCCCCTTGCTTGCCCCCTTCCAAGCACCTTCTGCACGACTGGGAATGTTTCCTTACTAGACAGCTTTCCTTTATGCCAAAATATACTTTCCAATAAAAAGAAAACCCTGGCACAGTCCCATCACAGCCCATGTACCTCCCTTTTAGTGTTCCTGCTTCCCGTTAAAGTTTTACAGCTGCAGCCAACTTCTGAACACCAGCAGTGGGGCTGGGGCTGGGCTGGGCAGCGTAAGTGCACCAGGACTGCTGAAATTGTATCCATGACTGTGCCACAGCCTGACTGTTTGTATCCTCAACATCTCAGCAAAATGGCTTGTCACTGGGTCAGAACATAATTTCTTTGCCATAAATCACCTCCTGCACCTCCTGCAGGAACAGATGCCAGCCATAAATTCACTCCTGCTGGAACAGAGCTCCTGGATGAGAGGTCGTGTTCCCAGGTGTGAATAAATAAAAAGTTCACAACTCACAGAAACAACACCAACTGGCTGGATTGTGGCCTTGCATGGAGGGCAAATGGGATTAATAGGAGGGTTCAGAGTGCCTCCCTTCTCCTCCAGACTCATTTTCCTCATTTCCTTTAGCCTTAATGTGCTCTGTTAACAGTTGTGCACCTCCCTGCTTGCTGACTGCTCTTCACTTCTTTTGTCATAGTACAGAAATATTGCTACCTACAGTCCCAGGGCTGTGGAGTCCAGCCCAGGGGATTGGTGCCAAAATGCCTACTGAGACATTAGAGCTTTAGTGTGGCCAGCCCTCAGGCTCAGGCAACTGAAGCTCTTGTTTGTCTGAGCATCTCTGTACACTGGGAATGGTGGAGAGGTATCCTCACAGGCAGGGCAGACCTCAGCCTGACCAATTTTGCACTGAAGAAACTGCTCATTCTCTGATGATGGAGGGTGAGGAAGGGATCCTGGTGCAGAGACCCAGCTTCAGCATCCTGACTGGGATGGACACAGTGCTCTGGGACATTTCTTCTGCAGATAGGGAATCCTTGTGCCCTAGGAATGCACTTCAGGGTTTACCTAGAAATTTGTGATCTTCAGCTTTCAAGGTATAAGGAAATAATAATAATAATAATAATAATAATAATAATAATAATTTTACCACCACCACCACCACCAAAACACAACCCTTCAAACTGGATTTTGTACAGCAAAATCCACATGTATCCTTGGGAAAGCAAGTTTGTGAGAAGCATTACCATCAGTGTGCTGGAAGTTCTCCTGAGTTCTGCTCCTGTACATATGCAGGACTGCTTTCACCTGGGCAGCTTTCACCTGCTGAAGGCTTTTTGGGCACCCAGATGGCTGCAGGACTTTTGTTCATGGTGCTCTCACCGCTGCCCTCATTTCACGTTCAGCTGCCCAGCCGTGCCTGGGGAACTGCCTGTGCACTGCTGCTGTTTCAGACTGACAGGCATCAAAGGCATCTTCTTCTGAGCAGAGCACTTCAAGACCCCAGGAGGAACTGTGTTATGCCTTCCTAAATTAATATGCAAAAGTAAGCAGCATGAATCAGCCACGGGGCACTGCAGCTCTCCCATATCCCTTTTACCAGCAGCTTGGATTTTATGCTTGGAGCATTGTTCCTTCTCCATTCCTTGCCTCTCAACTGGTCCTCTCTCATCTAGTTCCCATTCCTTTTCTTCCTATGAGGAATTCTTGGTCTCTGCTCTATATTCAACAAGTGTTTGAAATGAATGAAGGAGGTGATTAATTATTTAGAATTGTACAAGGGAATCTAACTAGGTGCAGTGGGAAGGAATTAAGCAAGGGAGACATAAAGGCTGAAGATCAGGAAAATATTTCCTTAAAGTGAAATGTAATAGAGGGCAAGCCTGCCTCTGAGGCAGCACAGGAAGTTTCTCCTCCCATGGGATTTAAGATTGCAAAGAGCAGAAAATGGTCTTTAAGAGGAATCCTTCTGGGACAAGGCTAGCCAGCCCAAAAGACTACATTTGTCTATCCCTTCTAGGCACAACGCTGGGACACAGTGTGTGAGAAAGCACTGAAACGAGAACACAAAGAGATTTATTCATGCTGAAAACTTAAAATGCAGTGGGCAACTTCCCTTCAGCGCAAACAACTCCTTTTATAACCTGTTTGAAGAGATTTTTTTTATACTTATTACTCAAGTAATTAATTTTCAACAACGAATGTGAGAGGACACTGCATTAACACAGCAGGTAAATTCAGGAAAGGAAGGAAAGAGCACTAGCCCTTAAAATGAGATTTATTTGTGCAGACTACATCTAAGTTTCTAATGGCACTCTGAGCAAAATCGAGGTTTTCTGCTTTCATTTGCTGGGCTGTCTTCTTTCATTACACAGTGTCCTAGCACAAACTGATCTGCCACACTCATGAATCCTTTTATCTCTCATTAACTCTCCTTTTTTTTTCCCCTCATTGATCACTTCCTTCTCATGCAAAGACTTGATATGTTTAACCTTCATAATCTTCCTACTTTGCAGTTGTGGTCTGTAATTACAGGCTGTTTGAGGGTTCAGCCAGCAATAAATCAAGTTGTGCTAATTGAACAAAAAATTGTGCAAAAACCTTCTCACTGAAGTGGTTGTTTTGCCCTTCTTTGGAAAATTTTGCAGCTCAGGAATAGCATGCAAACTTATTATTTATGTGTGTCAGAATTATTTTATACAATCATCAAGGTGGGAAAAGGCCTCTAAGATCAAGTCCAACCTTCAACTGAATACCACCATGCCCAGTAAATATATTGTGAAGTTTTTTAACACTTCCAGGGATGGTGATCCCACAAGTTCCCTGTAAAACCTTTTCCAGTGTTTAACCCCTCTTCCAGTGAAGAATTTTTTCCTAATATCCAACCTTGGCCCACAGTGGCTGCTGATGAAATGGTCCCTACAGCAGGTTAGGCTGCATGCTGTGGGCAACCCAAAGGAACTGTGAGTGACCAATGTTGGGTTGGGTGAAACCCATCATTAGAGGACGATTGTGTCACATAAAACACCGTGACATTTTACCACTACAAACATCCATTCCTGCCTGTCTGAGGGACTAGTTAGAAAGGCAGAGCACAACGTGGCAAACACAACACTGAAATCCACCTGTGGAGCACACAAAGGCTGTGGATTAGGCTTCTACACTCATGGGTCTCATGAGCTCACAGTGGCTGAGGCTGTGCCAACACTGGAGCAACCCTCAGACTTTTGGCCAAGCAGAGGCAGGTGTATGGCAATACCTGGTGACAGAGACTCACAGATCTTGAAGCTTTTTGGGTGCCTGATGCCTGTGTCAGCTGATGGAAGATACCTGCTGGCACTGAATCTCCACTCTGAATTGGCATGCACAGCAGTACTGGCTAATAATTAATGCTTTGCTACCTGCTGGTAACACCAAAACTACTTCTCTTTGTTGTCTCTCAATTATCACCCTGCCTGTTCTTCCTTTTTCTATAATTTACTGCTTTTGAGGTGAGGACTGGCTGGTATCCACAGCACAGAATGTGTCTTCAAAACTCCAGTGCTCCAAAGAGCTGAAAGCAACTTCACATTCCCACAACCACAGGCTGAGGAAGCAAGGAAAACAATTTTACCTCAATTTTACAGTACAGAATCCTGATGCTTCAGAGCTGGAAAAGCCCCAGAGAGAGTAGGGGGATGCAGAAGTGACACAAAGAGAAAGTTCCTCACCACTTTTCCTTTGTCTCAGAAAGTAATGGCTGCATGTTGATGCACAAGCTTGTGCATGTTCTTTGGTTTGGCACAATAACTCCTGCCTTGCTCCTTGTCTGATCTCCTGGATGTATCAGTTGGCTCATCTTCCAGATCCTCAGCTGGAATTTCTCAGTGTACCAGCAGCCAAAGAAATCTTCTGCATGTCTCAGTGGTTTCAGAGTCCTTCCCTCTCATTTAATTAGTTCTTGTAGTAGCTAATGGCCGCCAAGTCTGCTCTCTGTTTTTCCCTGTGGGCTATGAAAGTCTGATTTGGAGATGATTTCAGAAGGCATCCTGTAGAAGCAGAAGGCTTTGCCACACTGAACCCCCAAATTTTTATAGTTATGGAGATTCTTTACTTCCAGGCTAAATGTTGCAGCAAAGTGACAGGATCCAGTAGAGGATAACCAAGCCAAGGCTCCTCCTGCACACTGCCATTTTTAGAGAAGCAGTTTGAGACTGCCAGGACACATCACCCAGGGTAACTTCACGAGCTGCAAACATTAACAAGCTCCTTTTTGGCCATTGCACTGTGCAGCACAAGCTGTTCAATACAGAGGGGCTTTGTGGCCAACCTGAGCTTGAACAAACATCTGTAATCTTCAGCAGCTCCTCATACACCTCAGTGTCCCACCGATGTCTGAATGCCATTTTCCTTCACAGACTATCAAGAGATAATGATGGGAGAAATTCTGTATCCCTGAAAAAACTTCTTATTGGTGGCTGGTGAGTAAATTTTTAGAGACATTATTATGTGCCTAGAATTAAAGAGAAGCTTTGGCAGAATTTTGTAAAGCAGAGATTTTCTCCATATAACATTTCAGTGAGCAAAGTTGTGCCAGGGGAAAAAAAATAAGAAAGGTTAACAGTAAAAAGCAGCAGCTTTCAGTTAAATTTTAAAAGTAGAAAATGGAGATTCTGTGAAAATATTTAATGTCTTCTTACAGTGAGAAACCTGGTCTTTACCTTTTTTTTTTTTGCATTTCTCAATAAGCATATTGTATTTTTTAATGCTTTTCTCCATAAGGGGTTAGTGTTATTAAGTGATGCTGGTTCCTGGGCCTCCATTTTCAAGACCCCACCATGAATGCTTTGCAGCAAAGATGTGCCAAGGCTTGCACTTGACTCTGTAGTGCTCAAAGACTTCAAATTCTCATTATCACTATGGCAACTATTAATCATTCATTTGTTGTACCATAATAAATACATGCCCTCAACTAGAAAGCATGTTACAAATCACTGTAGTACCCTCCAAACTGCTCTGTGTAGCACTAGGTCACCCAAAGGAAGGCACAAGTACAGCTCTGAGAATGTCAAAATGTTGCATCAGACCTTGTGGTTTGGGTCATCAGAAGAACAAAGTAATCAAGTAGTCAGCGTGGGCTTCGTGTGATTCCTCCAAAGGGTAGATGCTCATGATGTAAAGCATTTGCTCCAAAATGTGGAAGCTCAAAGGTCTGATAGTCACACACATCTCTGCCATGCCCTGGGAAATGGCAAAGTGACGCAGCACACCACCTCCAAGGAGCTGGATCTTCATGCAAGAACAGAATTTGAGGTCTTGGAGACAATACAGGCACATCTACAAGGATCTCCATTCTCCAAAGCAAGGCCAATGAGATTTTTCTTGGGCACAGGGTGACAGTGATGGGGCTGAACCATGCCACACTTGGAGGTTCCACGGAGGTGCCCCTGTTGTGCGACACAGCATGAGCACAGTCTCTGTGTGGTCACAAACCAAGAGCCAGCACAAGGCATCTTCTGCTCTCCTCTCTCCTGTCCCAGTCCCAGCTGGCTCTTCCTAGTCACCAGTAGCAGTACCAAGAAAAGCTTGGGGACAACATCTGTATAGATATTTGAGCTGCCACATTAATGAAAATTAAAACTAGCTGTCTTGGCCACACTGCTACAGCAGTGCCCACAGCAAAGCCCACCCATTTCCCCTCCCCTTGCCAAGAGCAGCTGAGGCAGACTGGTTCATATCCTGACTGCCTGAGCACAGCAGCCAGTGTGAACATTGCTCAGCAATTTGACTGAGGTTTCCTACGGGAGGCTTCATGGGTCTCAAACATTAGTGGGGCAAGGGTCCTCATTCCTATTCCACTCTGTTGCTCTTCTCTCTTTACAACATGATGCTGAGGGTGAGGGCAGAGCCCCAGGCCAAGGGATGAGAAGATGCCTGAGGGTGCAAAGCCTGGTCAGGATCATGGGGGAGAAGTGGTCCAATACTGTTTCCAGAACCTACAGTGAGTCACCATGGCAGCTATGCCCAAAAGCCAAGTGACTCTGCTGAGTTACCCTGGCAGCAACCCCTGCAGCCAATGAGTATGGTCACAGGGATCACCAAAACAGACCAACAAGTGTCACTGGCAGCTGGAGACTCCCAACTTCCTGGGAAAACCTTAGCCCTCATTCTGACAGGCCACAGTAAACAGTGAAAGACCATACACAGCATCTTAGTCTTTAGATTCTTTTGAAACAATTGCTGATTTTTTTTTTCCTGGATCAGTGTGAACCTTATACAGTGAGGACAGGCCTAAGGCCATCATTTATACAGGTCAGTGGCACTGACAGCTGGCAGCAGTTTCAAAAGGTTCTGCAGTATCAGGAGCAATAGTATCCCAGAGGATCTCTTTTGCTCCAGCAGTGGGTCCGGGGAATTGATTACTCGCTTTTATTTGGTACTTGTGAGATCACATCTGGAGCCCTGGGGCCAGTTTTTGGCCATCAAGAGAGTGGTCAGCCAGTTGGAGTGAGTCCAATTTGGTGATTGTCCAAGATTCTGAGCGAGCTGGAGCACATGAAGTGTGTGGTATTACTGAGACAGAGAGTTTGTTCATCCTGGAGGTGAGACAGCTTCAGGGGAAGCATGGGAGGATGGGATCTTACAGCTGTGTTCAACAACACAAAGTGGATAGAGACAGATGCTCAGGAGCCTACAACAAAAGGACAAAAAGCTATGTGGACAGGACAGGCATGAGAATTTGCAGGAAGGGAACTTCCAACTAGATACAGGGAAGGAAAAGTTCACCATTAAAGGAGTCAAGCTCTGGAACAGGAGTCATGAGTGGAGGTGAGATCCCTGACCTTGGAAACATTGAAAATTCAACTAGGCATGGCCATGAAGCAACCTGAACTAACAGGGAAGTCAGCCCAGCCTTGAGCAGCACGTTGAACTAGGACCTCACAAGGTCCTTTCCAGTCAGAATTGCACTGTGGTACTGTGATCTTTTATTTAGGTGGTTCCTACCTCGCTAATCCCCAGCAGCACATCACTGCAGAATACATGCTACTTAATCCACCACTCTTTGATCTTTAGGACTGGAGTCAGTGAGGGGATCACTAGATGAATCCAGCTCTGGAGAGATCTTGTCTCCAGAGATTTATGACAGCTAACTACATTCCTCTCTCAGCCTACATGGTATTTTATTTTCTTTTATCCAGCCCCTTCCTGCCCCCCCAAATCTCTGTGCCCAGTGTAGGAATTCTCTACATTGTACAGAATCCAAAATAAAGAATTCAAAGTTGTGTTAGTGCCACCAGGAAAGGCCTTAGAATTAGCTAGTTGCTGTACATCTCACATTTAGATTAATCAGGGAAATAATGACATACAATGTTCATAAATAGATGCATCCTGTGTTCCTAACAGAGGTTAAACTTGCAAAAAAAATAACAAAAATCAAAAGGTGGTTTGCATGTGAGAACAGCAGGCTTAGCGGGTGGAGAAGGAAAATCTTCTCATGGTATTTCTGTTCAAATCCAGCCTCAGCATAAGGTGATCATGTTATGTATTTAAAAATGAAAAACTTCCATTTTTCTGAAGGAAGCTTTATCACAAGGATTATCTACAAAGGCTACACAGAAAGATGTCACAGCAAGGAATGATGTGCCAGACTGGATAGGAGCAGCAGTAAAGGGGCTCCGTGATGCCCAGCACAGCCGAGATCCTGAGATAACAGCCTCTTTATTCCATAAATGTTTTTCCATAACGCTCATAGCTGAACTACCAGAGCACTTTAAAGTCATGCACCAGGCAATATGACTAACATCTGTCATGTTTTTCCTTTCATCCTGTCCCCAGGGGCAGAAGCTTGTGCAGTCGTGAGGAGGGGAAGTTAATTCATTCACACATTGGTATGCACACATGTGACCCACGCACACGTACATGCTGACAAATTCTTCCTCTAATTTGCTTTTTGTCAGTGAGGCAAAGAGCTAGAAGACGTACTTCCCACTAGAAGATGTACTTTCCACAACCATCAGGGTGGAGATTTGCCAAAAGCAGAGATGCAATTCTTTGAAGTTCTGAAATCCCAAGGTAGCACACCCAGAATTGCATCCTACAAGTAAAGGACAAACATTATCTTGAAAAACACAATCATCCCTCCTCCAGAAGTTCCAGCCCAGAATAACCTTCTCTGTTCTCAAAACAAAAAACACAAACAAGTTTTGGCTGCAAAAAGCAATGTGAGACGTGGCAAGGCAAGAGATGTAACGGCGTTCTATTCCAAAGCAAACACTCAATGCTTTTATTACAGTGAAAAACAATAATGGGATACAGAGTGTACATGATGTAAACACCTTTAATGCAATTCTAATTTTATTGTTGCTTCAAGATCACAGATTGTTATGGCAACTAAAGAGAGAAGGGGGGGAACCTGATCGCAGCATTAATTTGATATCAGATTCATTTGTTCCACATTTGTGCTTCACTGCATGCATAATAAACAATCCTGGTTAAAGAAAAATAATATTGTAGCTATAATAATGGAATAATGTAGTATCCACTTAACCCCAAGTCTGGTTAAAAAATAAAAAATAATAAAAAAAATTAAACCCATTATGAGTATATTACTGTTCCAGCTGCAACCCAAAACACATTATAATCAATAACACTTGTAGAGCAGGAAGGCAAATTTTCAGAAATACAGTCTATTAAAACCCTGAAAACTGCTAAACTGACAATTACAACAGTGGCCCGATGTCACAGCTGTAAACTCCAGCCAGGAGACTCAGCAGCAGGAAAAGATCCCACCCCATTCCCTCAAATGGGATGTGGGCACTGCAGCCCCAAACTTTGGGAGGGATTCTGCAATGCTGGCAGTTCCCGGGTGCAGCCCTACCTGGATGGGAGGGGAATCCCTCATGCTTTGTGAGCCATGGTGGTTGAGCTGGGATTTGGTTTCTAAGCTCAGAGTGTGAGAGAAGTCACTGCAGGTGAGCAGGTCCCCAACTCCAGTGATGCCACAGACCAGCTCAAAACCTGCACTGGCCATCAGAGCCAGGAACCCAAGCACACAGAGCCCCATCAGGGCTTGAAGCAACTTGGTCTAGTGAAAGCTGTCCCTGCCTGTGGCAGCAGGGTTAGAACTCAGTGATCTTTAAAGCCCCTTCCAACCCAAACCATTCTGTGACTCTACAAACCTTCCTGAGAGTAAAAAACTAACTGCAAAGCCCTAAAAAATTTTCCACTAACCAGAGTGCCCATTCTGCCCAGAAGATCAATAAGGGTAAAGTGGAAAAAAGATTGAAGCCACTTAAATTGGGATTCTTAAGGGAACCATATCCATCTCTGATAAAGTGAAAAAAAAATAGGTTGCATCAGAGAAATGGAAGATACAAGCTATTGCCCTCCAAGGAATGTGATGTCTGCAGTTTACCCAAACATAATTCTGGAGGCTTTGGGGCATGAAGTGTGGCTCCACTTTGAAAGGGACCCATTATTAATAGTGTCATGGGTTTCTGGGATTACTGTGTCTCAGAGGTTTATTGTATGTTCATTTGCTCTGTCTACTAGCAAAATGTTTCTCCTCCAGATTCTCATCTTCCAGGGCTGTAAATGCAGCTTAGGATCTGAAAGTCAAGATGAGCTCTTCCAGGGTCATCCATCAAGAGTAATAAAGTGTCTCCTGGAGGTTACACATGGGTAAGCAAGAGCAGAGCCTGACAGCAGTGGGATTACACCGTGTGTACTACAATTAGAAATTAATGATCACTCCTTTCAGATAATGCAGAAGAGAGAAAAAGCTCCAGTTCCTGAGTTCTGTTAGTACACGGGGGCTGAGGGCAGGAAAAATGGCATGTGCTTCCCCACAAAACACAACTGCCAACACACAGGTGTTCCAAGGTGGGAACCTGCCTTTTCTGTGTCCCCCGTTTTCAGAGGAGAGGTAGATTTTCCTCACACTTCTTTCTCTGAAGAGGTGAAAATAGTAAGGCATGATGTGGCCTGAGGGTCAGAAAGATGAACACCCTGCAAATGCAGAGTGAATTAAAACATGAAAAATGGTTTCACACAATTGGCTAATAAATGGCAAAATGAGAAATTAGTTTGCTCTGTTCCCAGAATAGAGCCTCATTCAAATGTGAGCCTGCAGTGCAGCTTTCAGAAGCATTGTCCTGTGCTTGGGAGCCAGGTAAAACTGTTTCAGTCCAGCTGTTCAAAATATATCTGTACTATTCTTTCAGTGACAAAAAAAAAGCAACAGGTCTCTTTACAAAGGACTACCAGAGTCAGCAATATTTGCATTTACACATCATAAATGACCAAACACAGTTCAACAGAAGCAGTGTCACCTAGCTACCAGCCTCTAGTTCAGTGTGATTTAATTATTCCTAGCATCACTGCTTCATCTTTTTTAAGCTATTTTCTGGGTATTCATATATGACAAAGAAAACCAATATGTCATAAACTAACCACAGGTTGTGTTCACCCTCATTGGCACATAGTGAATAAGATGCAGCAGTAAATTCTTAATTAGCCACAGCCCCAGACAGATCTTTTTATCTCCTCTACGAACCTGTCATCAGTCACTCCAAAGCTAGGAGACAAAGACTTTCAAAGTTTTTGGTGATCAGGGCTGACTGACCCGCAGCCTTTGAAAAAGCTTTGCGGGACAGGCCACCTCCACCAAGGGGATGGTACAAAACCTGTGATCAGGCTTACACCCCACCACAAACATGAACTTCTAAGTTCTTCTGACCTGCCAGTATAATCTTTAATAACTGACGTGTCATGCAGAGTTGTAGGAATTCATTTGCATGGTTGAACCAGCCATGACGGGAAGGGGAAACCTGACAAAACTTCAAGCAGGAAACAGGGTGGAAACAATAGGCTTCCTACAGAGGAGACCAAATTAGATAAGACAATGATCCTTTTGAGGATTGAAGGCCAGGAGTTGCCTTTATTTTTCATAAATAAACATGAAATTGGTGTGCTTATCCAGGTACTTGGATAATGGTATTCTCTTTTTTTTTTCTTTTTCTTTTTTTTTTTCTGACTATCATCCAGGGCTAGCAAGGACAGGTTATTTGCACAGGAATTGAAATATTTGTCCTTCATAGTTCATTTCTCATTTGACATTCTTTATTCCTGATTGCTGTGCTTTAAAAGATAGGAGCATCCAGCCATGGAGAAACAATAATCCCCAGCAAGAGAGGAAGCTGATGACACAGCACAAATAGTGCACTTTGTGCTTGGTGCCTGGTACTCAGCAGCACCACGGGAGCTGCATCCAAGGGGGAGTTTTGCACAAGCCCATTTTGCAGATTCTTCCGAATAACAAACATGTTTAAATGAGGCTCAGCCCATATGCAAGAGGCAATTAAAAAAAAAAAAAATTAAAAAAAAACCAAACTGCCCAACTTCTCCCACTGGGATTTTGCAAATACTGACAACTGGGTCATGAATATTGACCACAGGGTCTTGAACGGAGTACCTCCAGATAGTTTTCTGGAGTTTTCTTTTGGAAAAAAAAGTTTTCTTCTGGAAAAAGACCCCTCAGATCAGGAGTTCTGGCGCTGCCCACAACCTCCTGATTTCTTAGGAACAATCTGAAAATGACTCCTGTAGTAAAAAAGTCAATGTCCTGGTCAAGTAGATAAATAAGAGGCATGACACGTCCCTCTCCCAGGGGCTTGCAGCATAAAGGGTCTCTTTATGGGTGTTATAAAGGGTATAGTTTCTGTAGAACTGTTTCCCATTCTCCTACTGCTGATCTTTTTTCCTTACCATCTGTTGCTGTTCTGGAACTTGAAACCACATCCTGAAAGAGAAGTAAGACCAAGAAAGGCTTCTTAGGCAATTTAGGCAAGCTCAGATTTCAAGTCCCATCTCTTCATTATGGAAGTGAAACTTCTAAAAGGTCTTTTCCAGACAAGAACTGAGCATCAGGAGGGATCTTCTAATTCCCATCACCATGGTGTTTTAGAGTATTACTGTCCAGAGCTGAAGTGTGAATTCAGATGTGAATTTTGGATTTGGATTTGGTCACTTTTGACTAGAATGCTACTTTTGATGTCTTTTTGATGGTACATTTTGGATGACATTGACTTGAGCTAAGAGAGCAACCAAGCAAATGCAGTGAGCCCTCAGAGGCTGAATCTGCCCTTCTTTTCCACCCGTAAGTTCCCAGTTACAGGCAGTATAAAATAAGTACAACTTTCAATTCTGAAGTTGATTTTTACAGTGATTTTGAGTTTTTCTTGTTGAAGTTTGTAATGTTTAGATCATTTTGCTCTTTCAAGCACTTTCATGCTTATGATCTCTCAGCAACTTACAGTGATTAATGGAAGCTCCAGCACACTCTCATGTGACAGAGGAGACAGAGGATTACAGCAGTTTCTTCTTCAAGAAATGAAAATTGCACTCTCTAAGCCACTAGAATAAAGCAACTGGTGATGAACATTGACTTTAATGGCGACTGGGGATGTCTCACTCCACTACTAAAATCCAGCCACTTGTCAGATGAGCACACATCTGCCACCCAGCCATCTGCAGCCACAGAGAAAAGCAGCTTGGAGATGGCTGTGTCAGGGTCACAGTGCAACAGAAATGGAAACTGATATTCAACAGAAGCAGCTTCCCTAGCCTGAAAATTATTTTTTACATGAAACTTTAAAATAAAATAAAAAATAGACATTTTAAAAGGGACCTCTTTCATTTAGGAGGAGTTGAAGGCAAAATGTTTACACCAAGTTTGGATTAAATATTGGGAAATGTAATTTGGTTTAGATTTAGATTCAGTTTCTGAAAATACTCTTGGACTTGCAGTATTTTCAGTGCCGTGGAAATGCTGCTTATAACACCAACAGCCCAGGGATGAGCCCCAAGACACTCTGCAGATGGATGGGAAGAGATATCCCATATACCAAAGAACCTGGACCCCAAAGATATGAGGCAGGCAAAGAATGGAAAGGGATGGCAAAGATCAACCAGGAAGTCCAGATCTCACAAATCCCACTCAGGTGTGTCTTTTATGGAATCCCACCTTCTGATGTTTTTTCCTTGCTTTCAGTTGCAAACGACCCTGAGATGGTACCTTGACTGGCCAGGCATGAAGGCTGGGCTTTAATTCCTGATGCTTCATTCTTTTGTATGATTATAATTGGCTCAGATTTAGAATGAAAATAGAATCACAGAATGGTTTGGGTTGGAAGGGACCTTAAAGATCATCAGTTCCAACCCCTTGCTGTGGGCAGAGACACTTTCCACTAGACCAGACTGCTTAAAGCCTCATCCAACCTGGCTTTGAGCACTTCCAGGGATGAGCAAATTATTTGTATTTAATGTGTTTGGCATTCATTCTTTCACCGAAAAGGTAGCTCAGGTGAGTCTCCTGGCCAATACAGCATATTTTCTTTAGAGAAGTTAAAGCTGTTATGCAAATCTGGGAGCCAGAGGATTTGTTGCTCCCTCAGCCTTGCAGATAGAGGCAGCTCCGCTGAGTGCATGGCTCTGTGGGCTGCCCTGAAATCATCCCATTCATGTCCTGACAAAGCAAAGCCCCATGGCTGTGGCTAATGTGGCACAGATTAAAAACATCCTTTGCTAGGCAGCTTTCAGCCAGCACAGCAGAGCTCCTGCTGCCTGAAAGCAGTGGGCATAAACACCTTTAGTGACCCAGGCAATACCCAACCACTCCATGCACTCATTGCCCAGGGAAGAGACCTCTTATCTGCAAAAAAAGTGCATGGCAGGATCAGTTTAAATATGTTAAGTTCCCTCTGAACATAACCAAACATCACAGCTTGAGCCCTTGGGCCAGGATTCCCTGGATCTTTAAACATCCTGCTCTGGGCTCACAGGGAGGTGAGACAACCCTGAGCCTCTGTGTGCTGCACAAGGGAAGCCTCTGGAGAAACAGCACATCACTCTTCAATGATAAAAGCATCTCCTGCCCTTCCTATAGCTATTAATAGATATGCAAAAATTACCTTCTCTGCATAACCAACAAGCAGTAGTTGTTTGGAGGACACAAGACCTCGAGCTGCTGGTGGTGGCTGTGGGCTGCCCAGGGTGGGCCCTACCACTGGGAAGGGATGCTCTGCCCTTTCCAGGCTCTCTGCCATGTCACCCAGTGATGGAGCTCTCAGCTGCAGAGTACATGGGAGGGAGACATGCTGGGAGGCACCAGTTTTTATCCTCTGATGAAGCCTCAAAATCTCCTGCGAGAGGGAACTAGTCAGAGATGGAAGAGACTCCTCAACACAAGGAAAAAATAACATTCCCACCTCCCTCTCCAGCTGAGCCCAAGAAGTTGTGCAGGCACACTGGGGCACCCAGCCTGGCACAGGAATCAGCCCCACAGTGCTGTAAGGGCCATGGTGAGCAAGACAGAAGGCACAGGGTGTAGCGCTCCCCGTGAGCCCAAGGTGGTAGGTTCATGCCTGGAAAAAAATCAGATGATTGTTAGAAGAGGTTTTTCATTATTTGCAGTAGACTTCTTCTCATTGTGACATTGCCCATTTCCATTGTCCTGGAAGAGAGGTGGGCTCAGCCCGCAGTTCAGCATGACTGGGAGAGCAGGGAAGAGTGGAGCTAATTTAAAGTCTAATTATGGATTTCGTTGTCCAAGGCTTTTCTATCAAGTTGGCCTTGAGGTACAAAGACTGGCTCTTAAGGATTTCATAGGAGAGGTCATCCTGTCTGATGGAGGCCAGGAGAGGTTGGTTTATCCTTGAAGTTGTATCAGATTAAAAATGAAAGATGAACAGCTGGGATGGGTTTCAGCACAAACCAGCCTCCTATGTCTGACACCTCACCAGAGTGACCTTCAGTGCCTGCCCACCCATCCTCAGCCATAGTGGATGTAAGGATGGGACATGATTAGCCCATAAAGACATAAAACGTGGCTGTCTGGTGAAAGCTGAGTCAGGATTTGGTAATTCAGGGCTAACCAGGGCCAGTGAAACATGTCAGGAGAAAAGCAGCAGGGGCGGTGGGGGGGTGAAAATAACAAATGTGATGATAAGCTGGAGGGTGGAACTGATGGAGAAGGTGATCTGAAGAACAGGCAGCCAAACAGTCAATCTAAAGCCAAGAATCCACTGGGTGAAATAAAGGCAGGAGCAATGGAGCAGTGGAGCAGCAGGGCAGCCAGTGTGAGACAGCAGCTGACAGGTAGGGCAGGCAGTCAGGGTCCAACCGGTCAGAGGGAGGCAACTTCAGAGCATCAGTCTGTCATTCCCCTGGCATTTATTCCCCTCCACTTCCCCTTTGATTAAATAATTGCCTTTTCATCCAAGAACCCCTTTTGTCTCTGCTGCTGGCAGCCTCACCATTTATTATCTTAGCCAGCCCTCCCTAAAGTCATCCTTTCCATCACTGCCCACTCACAGCCTCTCCAGCTCACTCTGAACTCAAATCTTCATGCCCCATCTTATCCAAATCCAGCCCAGTGCTCCTAAAACTCAATATGCTCCCATGTTTTCCACTGCTGCACAGCTGGGACACCACTCATCACATCACCAACAAGCTGTGCAGATGTGCCCCTGAACAAGACACACATTCCTGCAGCTCCCATGTGTTCAGGGAGTCTCAGGCTCTGGGAAAAAGCAACATGCATGCTTGAATCCAGGGCGAGGTGGGTACAGCACCAGAACCTCCTTATCCCCCCACCCATTACAAGAGAAAACTGCTGGTAAAAAGAAACAACAAAACCTAAAAGCAATTATCAGTGGTATTTGGGATAACGTACTCTCTGACAGCTGAAAAATGTCACAACCAGCCCTCTGAACATCTGTGACAGAAGAGCTGGCAACTGCTCCAGGTCACAGCCAACCTTTGCTGAACTCATGCTGGCCCAAGAAATTAACCCCCTCTGGCCCCAAATTCCTGCCCACACATCCTCACACCTTTCCCACCACATGACCATGAGCATGGAGAAGGGAACAGTTTGCACCCTGGAAAGGGCAAAGAAATCACAGTTTTGAGTAGAATCCAGTAAAGAGTTTGGAATCTGAAGAAAGAGAGAGGGAAAAAAAAAAAAAAAGAAGAAGAAGAGGTCCCCCAAATCTCACAAGTGTTTAACGCTTCCTCCTCTGAGCTAATTTTCAGCTGTCGTACAAAATTTGAAGACTCCAAACAGAAGCAATACCATCAAAATGCTCCCATGTGACCTCACACTACTTTTGAGCAGGGACTGAACCAATTAGGAAAGTTTGTTTGTTCTTGGTCAGGACAGTCCTAGAAAAAACATAATTTAGCATTGTTGTTTGCTTTGGCCCCATCAATGAAACCAGAATCATTTTCAGTGTGATTCACAACCAGCGTGTAAGTTTCTTGGAAAACAAGGAAAATATATGCAAAACTTTTCCTTCTGCCACAGCTGGCTCTTCGGGAGGGTAACCAAGGCAAAGGCAGGACAGAGAAAGAAAAATTGAAACAAACTGAATTTTAAAAATGTTTTCAAAATTCTTGTTGGGGTTGCTCTTAATGAAAGATGTCATGGCTCCTTTTCCAAAGTATGTTCTTGAAAATTCTCTAAATCCAGCTTTTCAACCACTGGAAACTATTTATTTTCTATGTACTATTTTTAAAATTCAAAAAGATGGAGAAGAAAACCACCCAGCTCAGCCATTTCAAGAGTTTTTTGGGGGTTTTTTGGTTTTTTTTTTGGCAGAACAGAGCTCCATATTTGGGACATTTGCCACAAGACTCTGTGTTTGGAACATTTAGCTTGTAGCTCCTGGCAGCTCTGGGAGACACAAGGTGCTGCTCAGAACAAGATATTCCCATTTCTCAGCTGTGTGAAGATGCAACACCATGAGCCCCTTCTGTTACTTTGCTCCAGCATCTGCAGAAGGAGAGAGGGAAAATCATGTTTTTGTATAATGATGCACAGGCTCAGCACAAAGGAGGAGCCAGGATCAGGACCAGAGAAGAAATAGACTTTCAGCTGACAGTTTTCATTGGATAAGGAATAATTTGAATCTTCAGCAACTAAAAAGTACATTTTTTTTAATCCAAAGAGGTAAAAACCTCAACCTTTCTCATTTTTCTCAGCGAAATTTTGCTGGAAAGGAATATAGAAATTGCAGTAAATGTGTTCAAAATGTTCTATGTGCCTTTTTGGGTTTTTTTTTAATTATGGGGGGGAGGTGTTGAAAGGGAAGTTTAAAAAAAATAAACTTACCACCTGTCTTTTCAGCTTGTGGGTGTCAGGCTTACAAAAAAACCTAACAGCAATGTCAAAATCATAGCCAAATTTCAAGCAAACATCACTTTTCATATGAACCAACCACATTATTATGCAACTTTTAAAAATGACAGATGATAGTTATTGAAAGTAAATGATAATGAGTGTTCAGATGGAAGTGTTAGGAAATGCATAGGCAAGCATACAACTTAAGCTTGCAATCTGAATGTGTTGAATGGAGGCTGTAAACTATATATTTTAAGTAAAATGAGAGTGAAATGTTCCCTAGAAGAGCTGAGCCCTAAGAGTTAAATTGGCCATTCACATGCTGAGTTCCTAAATAGATGTCAAATTTCATGTGTATGCACATATTATAGATAATTATTAAAAATTAACATTTAATTTCATTAAACATCTTATTTCATTAAATAACACAAAATAATATAAACATACCAATGTGTGTACATAAATATATGCACACACACATATCTATGGATTAATTTTTTTAATGTATTTATGGGCAAACGTGCACACACACATCTCTACATGTGTTGGTGGAGGCCTGCACCTTGTGCACATATGACTGATCCTATTTTGACATAATGGATTTGTAAAATAGAGTGGCAAAGACCTATAAAAATGAACTCTGCTTCAAGGACAAATTAGCATGTTGTGAGAGCCCTGCAGAGGATATCAAACATCCAGACATTTCAGCCTACAATGTCCTGCAACAAAGAGATCGCTGCAATTGCCTGCAGTCATAATTTTTAAAGATGAGAAACTAATTAGCAGCATTATCAGCATAACTTTATCAAAAATCCTGTATTTTTCCCAAGTTGGAGAATGAAGTGCACAGGGAAAACGTTGACTTTAACAACATAATAAGAGGGCCCCAGTGGGTTCTCAGTATAATAATAATATCAATAACAAAAGCAACAATAATAGATAAGATAGGTTTTATCTTTTTCCATAGTGGTTGGTGGCACATCCCAGGTACCTGTATCATTCTTTCTTCCCCTGGCCAGAAATAATTAAAGAAAATAATTTAATCCCACCCCAATTTACTGAAAGTATTCAAGATCTACCTCAGGGTCCATTATAGAAGGGATACAAGGACAGAGAGGACCAATCTCAGTGGAGTCAAAAGAAGTGAGAAGAGGTTCCTGGAGCAAACTACTCTCAGAGCTGCATGGTGGGGAGAACATGCTGGGGAATGAACCTACACAAATTAACCTGCACCTGTGGGCCCAGCACAGATGGCCCAGGGCAACCTGAAAATCAAGCCGCTGAAGTAGATGCACTTTCAGGCCGAAAAAAATATCCCAAAAACAAACAAACAAACAACAGCAACAACAACAAAAGGTGGCTTCTCCTGGTTTCAGCTGGGATAGGGTTAATTTTTGTCCTTGTAGCTGGTACAGTGCTGTGTTTGGGATTTAGGATGAGAATAATGCTGGTAACACACCTTTCAGTTATTGCTAAGCAGAGTTTATCTAAGCCAAAGACTTTTCAGTTTCCCAGGCTCTGCCAGTGAGGAGGTGCACGGCCAGGACAGCTGACCCAGGCTGGCCAAAGGGATATTCCACAGCACAGGACATCATGCTCAGTATATAAGCTGGGGAGAGCTGGCCAGGGGTCTGATCGATGTTTGGGGACAGGCTGGACATCAGCCAGCGACTGGTGGGCAATTGTGTTTTGCATCATTTTCCTTTTTTACTATTTTATTACCCTCGCTCTCTCCTTTCCATTACTATTATTGTTATTATAAATGTTATTATATTTTACTTTGTTTCAATTATTAAACTCTTCTTATTGCAATCATGAGTTTCACTTTTTTTTCCAATTTTCCTCCCCATTGGGGCAAGGGGTGGGAGTGAATGAGCAGCTGCGAGGTACTTGGCTGACAGCTGGGGTTAAACCATGACATTCTCTCCTTTCACTGTGATAAAGATGGAAAAACTCCATGATCTGTCCCTCAACAACCCTTCACTCTCAACCAGGGTCATCAGAGACATCTGAAGTCCAGGGACAAGTCAACTTGTACAGCCAACCACAGATTTTTAAAATCAATATTAATTAATCAAATCAATAAATTATTTTAAAATCAATATTAATTAATTGATTTAATGTCAATATTCAGGCCAGAGAAGTGCAATCAGTGATAACACTTTGTTTGTTTTATGTAGCTTTTGTTTGCTGCTTGGTGTTTTCAACTGTCATGATTTTACCAAGAAACTCACAGTAAGTGGTGCTTTTCCCGCTGGCCAGCATTCCTGGAATTGTGTCTGTACTTTGTGTGTCATTGAAAGCTTTAAAATTTTAGTCCTGTATGTACCTCTACCTAAAAAGAAAGCAAAAGAAGTTTTAGTTTTCTTTTTAATCTTCATTTTCAAGCCATTGTTGGAATTCACAGGAGTGAAAAATTATGCTGGACCGTGTATCATTGAGCACTCAGTGACAGAGGTTTCCACTGTGAGTTTTGAGGTTTTACGTGAGAAACCCACTCCCAAACTGTGCATACCATGAGCTGAAGAAGCCAACATAGCTGAAGGGCCAAATTATCCCTGCAGGCACCTTGAGCAGATGATCAAACCTGAAGCTCCAACAACTGGATTTGGGAAATGTCACAGAAGCCTGAAGAATAATAAAAACATGGAAATATCTCCCGAGGGAATGCATGTCACTCAACACTCTCATCAAGGAAATTGCAGAAAAATTTCAGCTGACAAGCACACACCCCCCAAGAGCAGCACTACCCTGGGTGACAAACCCATCACACCGGGAAGCAGTGAATGCTGCGCCCCTTCAAACAGCGGCCTCGCCCCTCAGGGACAGAGCGTTCATAGGAGACAAACAACCCCCAGGCCATGCAAACTACCACACTTCCTGCAAAAATACCCCTCCCCACACCCCCAAATCAGAAATGGCCCTCACAGGAAAGGAACCCCCTGCTCTTGCCCTTTGCCTCCCACCCAGATGTCACCAAGAGAGAGGAACTGGAGAGAGGAACCAAAGCTTCGCAAGGAACTTTCCCATCCAGAGAGCAGAAGGCAGCAACATTTCTTGAACAGTGCTCTGGACTTTGGGGTGTTGTGTCACCTCTGAATAGAGTAAAATCAGCCCAGGGGGAGTGTGTGTTGCCAAAGGTAATCACTGAGGTGAGGTCACTGCTCACACAGAACCCCTTTCTCACTTTGGGGATGATTGTTGAACTGAGCCCTCAGCACTGCCTGCAGGTGTGGCCATGGGTGGTGCACGGACTTGAGCAAAGCACGTGGATTTCTTCAACAACTTCTATGGCTTTTGACTTGTTCTTCTGTCCAAAAACTGAGTCTGGAAACACACCTGGTTGCACATCAAGGTAAAGGGAGAGCAGGGTTATAAAAGTCACTGGAAATCTATGTAGCATCTATATTGTACCTAAAATATTTTCTCTGCAGATTTAATCAAAGCATCCTCCAAACCCCATCCATTTGGAGTGTTTTATTTGAAAAACAGATGAGGTGGAGTGTCAATGCCAGACCTCAGCTCTGAGGCACTGGATTTAAATAACACGGTGGGATTTTGGTGCCTGGGTTCCCAACAGAGCCCACAAGGCAAGTCAACTCCATTGAAAGTTAAGCTTAGGGCATGGTATGACATGAGAGCTAAGCAAGGCCTCTTTTCTGGACTAACACCTGCATAGGGTCAAACAAATGAAGCCCTGACTCTCTGCTGTGTCCTGACTGTGCTGCTCTCTAGATCAGCTTCATCTCCACTGAACATAATGGGAGCTAAAGACTTCAGCATATACAGAGAAGCCTAATGTAAGTGCCACTTCAGGCTGAAGCCCACCCTGAATTCTAGAACTAAAAGAACAACACATCCCTTGTTACCAATCTGCTTTGTATGGAGAATTTCCATTATGTCTATCTACAGAGATGGGAGAGCTGTCACAGGATGGACATCAGCTGGGATGGCCGCTGGCCAACAAACTGACAGGCATCACAGAAAGAGGGAAGGAAGTAGTTCTTGGTGATTAATAAACCAGCTCAGCAACTCCTGGAGCTGCCCAGAGACTGTGGCCAAAGCTGGGCTAAACCTGCAGACCTGCTGATCTGGGATGTGACTTTTGGTGAGAGCAAAGGATGTCTGTGTTGTGAAGAAAAGGCTCTGTGAACTGTGCAAGTGGTTCACAGGGCCAGCAGGGTTTTTGCTAAAAGCAATGTAGAGCCTGAGGGATTTACACTTCACTCTTATTTCTCTACTCACCACAGAACTCTGGTCTTGGGAGCAACAAAGGACCCACCAGTGACCAGCTGGAGAGTCCAAATGCAGCCAGCTGCAGACCCTTCCCACTGGGTGTTTGCATGAAGCACTTGCACAAGAGCAGAGATCCTGCCACTCCTCTTGACAAGTCCAGTTGCACACTCCATGTATCGTTGTCATCTGTGGATGATGCTTGAGAAAACACCCCTGAAAGAGCAGAGGGACTGGGAGGTGTAATATGGCTGAGCCCAAAGGGACAGCAACAAGGACTCTGCTGAAACTTCACCCCAAATCATCACTCCTGGGAAGGCTGGACCAGGTAGAAGGAGGTGTGATACAGTTTTTTTTGAAGGATAGACAAGTTTTCAGAGACCGTGTTGGGAAAGCTGGAAAGCCCGAAGAAGCAGGAACTGCCAAGAGGTAAAGGCCTCCTGGTACATGAAAAGTGTGCTGAAAAAGGCAAGGGACAGCTTGTTTCCCACGTCTGGGGCATATAGGACAATTAATAGGATTAAGTTAAGAAGAGGGAGATTCAGTTTAAATATGAGGGAAAAACTTTCCAGCGGCTGGGAAAATAAAGAACTGGAATAAATTTTTCTGATGTTGAGAGGTTTATGGCCCTATAACTTTTGGGATTTAGAATAATATAGTCTATTTACACTACATACAGTATCATTGTATTTGCATGGGTTTATGTATTCTAATAGTGACTTACCAGCAGCTGCCTGGTTCTTTTTGAAGCTGTGCAATACTAATATCTATTTATCAAAGTATAGTGCATAAAAATGATGCCTAAGTTTGGGAAAAAGTTTTTGCATGTCCCAAGTGGACAACATTCTGCAAAATACAGCAAAAAATTTGCAACTGCTTCTGCATTCCCTGTTCCAGCACATAGCTGCTATGAGTTATGGTAGCTTTGGGAATGTGGGATCTTTCAGCAACCTGCTTGCCTACTCTGATGTGGTTCTTCACCTTGTTAAAACTCTTTTCTCTTGCACATAGATATAAGCACACACATATGCACAGAGATCTTTAAAGGTCTTTAAAGTCAATCCTGGCAAGTGGAAACAAAGAATATTATTTGAGATGGGCCTAACAGATTGGATTAAAAAAAATAAATTAACCCAACAACAAACAGCCCTTCAGTGCCCGTGTGCCAACTTAAATCCCCTAGTTAATTAAAAACGGCCGAGTTATAACCCCTTTCAAAAATTAGGTTTATAGCAGAAATGCCAACTGAACAGACCCTTCAGTGCAGCAGCCCTGCTGCCGCCTCCAGAACACAATCGCGGAACGGCAAAACATATTGGCACCTCCTGGATCTGCAATTGGAATATTTGCTCGGTGCCGTCTCTTCCTGTTAATTGCTGTGTGGAAAGTGGTCCCGGCACAGCCTCTTTATCTGCGAGCCTCAGAAGCGCTGCCGGCGGCCGCGCACTCCGGGGGCACGGCTTGGCCAAGGCTGCGCTGCCGAGCCCGGCCGAGCATCCCGGCCCCGCGTCCCCTCCCCGCAGCGGCAGCTGGATCGCCGCGCTTGGCTCCGGGATGGCCGCGCTTGGCTCCGGGATGGCCGCGCTTGGCTCCGGGATCGCCGCGTTTGGCTCCCGGGCCGGCGCTTGGCTCGCCCCGCTCTTGGCTGGCGAGGGGCTGTGCAACAGCTTGCGGCCTCACTGGGCGGCATGGATGGGATGCTGGCTGCCCAGGATGGGATGCTGGCTGCCCGGACGGGATGCTGGCTGCCCGGGATGGGATGCTGGCTGCCCGGCTGCACCAGCAGCCTCTCCTTGCTTGTCAGGAGAGGAGCTCTCCCGAGCTCCTCGCTTCAACCGTTCTCCTTTGGACAGCAGCAGCACAATGCTGAAAACCTCACCTGCCTGGAAAACCAGACTGCTTTTCCCTTGCATCCTCTGATTGTCTATTTGTTCTTTGCTTAAGTTCAGAGTTTTATGAAGCAAGGTTGCTCTTAATTATGAGTTTCTACAAAACCTTTTTATGGTGCAACAGCACCCTGATATCAGCTATTAAAACCTGTCAGGCTGAAGGGAAAATGCAGTCTGTAAAATGGCTTCTGCCTTTGCAGATGGATTCCCTGTATGAATCCAGGAGCAGGGGCCAGATCTCCACTGGAGCTGTGCCAGTCCACACCAGCTGTCAGCACAGCCACAGAGGATCAAGTATTTCTGTGCCACCCTGTCTCTTCATCACAACTGTCAGCTCAGGCCCCACCACAGAATATTTATTAGTGGTGACAACAGGAAAGAAAAGAACTATCAGCTCTTAGGTTGACTTTTGCAAAGTCAGTAAGTAAAAACTATACAGTTTTGTCCTCATAAAGGGATTAAAGTTGTTGGAAAATATATAGGGGGGAAAACAAATCCCTGGGGCTTAGGGGTAGGTTTACTTTTTTCTTAATGAAGGATTGGCAGAGGACTTACACTGCATGCAACCAGACAATGCTCTCAAATTCAGACGTTGAGAAATGAAACAATAAGTGAAAGCACCAAAGCACTGGTGCATCCATGGGTCTGACCATGCAAAAGTTATAAACAACTAAGTGCTAAGGGTTGCTCTGTACTGAGAGACAGTCTGAAGTCTTTGCATTTACATACCAGCTGTTATCAAGGCTTAACCAAAGTGTTTCCAATTTCTTTTTATTGTATTTTGTGTTGTGTTTATGTGTTGGAAATCAAGGCACAGAGCCTGCAAGTAAGGGTGAAAAAAAGGACAAAGACAAATTAAGTGAGGTGCCAGTGGAATTCAGGTGCTTAAATGCACAGAAAGTAGTATTTAAACTCTCTGCTCTGCTGCTGTCTAAATTTAGAGATATCTAAATGCCCACTGTACAATTCTTCACTACTCAAAAATTCCTTTATTTCTCTCCTCTACAGTAAGTTAAATAATTTGCAATCCACACTGATGGTCCTCAGTCCAAGCCCCTCCATCCCATAGCCAAGCCTTGCCATGATCCAGCACCTCCCCTTCCCAAAAAACTGGGGCCAGTTCCAGGGCAAAAAAGCAAAACTCCCTGTGGACTGTGGTTGGAGGAGCTTCCCAGAGAGCCCAAGTTTGGGACTAAACAGGAGCTAAGGTTAATCTGCACCGTCTGTTTTTGGCAACTGATTTATGGCATCACCTGCTCCCACCTGGAAGGTGGTTGAGTCTGACTCCAACTCGTGTTTGGAGCCCCTAAAGCCCAACCAGAAATGGAGGAGTAGAGATCTGTGAGTTTCCTGCTGGGGAGGCCCATTTGCAGGTGCCCCACAGGGACTCCAGCCCTGATCACTCTGCCTACAGCTGCACTCGGTGTGGGGGGCTCCTGTCACTCGACTTCACATCCGGGCTGATAATAAGAACTCCCTCGACTAGGAAGGCATCACTGCAGAGAACAAAACCATCTCCTGCTAAACTGATTATATTTACTGTAAAACACGGAAGCAAATGAAATCTCTGATTGAGAGAGAAGGAGAAAGCTTTTAATCCTGCTCCATGGCGCTTGCCAGATTGACAAGTCTAGAAATACAAATGGAAGAGTAATTATACAAGACTCACGTCGCTGCTCAGATTTATTTTTCCAAATGTAAGTAAGAGAAAGAGACAGAAAAGGCCAAGCTTGTTATACTGTTTTCCATAGCTGTTAGTGCAAATTGATTAGAAATCAAAGCTCAAGATGTTCCAAACTACTCAAAAAAACTTCTCTGAGTTGTGGCACGATCAAAATGTTGTGGATGACACAAGACAAAGGGGGGAAAAAAATGAAGAGCCATTTGGGGCAAAGATGTTTTCATTGTTACAAGTCCTAGAGCTCTTCGTGGAGGAAAGGGGGACATGTCTGTGCTACCTGGTCCAAACAATTTTAAAAGTATGTGAGTAGACTCTAAAAATATCCATTAAATCTTTGAATTCAGTTGCTAAATGAAAGTGATAAGAGAGGTCTAAACAGTGAATTGTCTGTCAAGTTATAGTCACTAAATACTGGTAAAAGATGCATCAGGGCTTTGGGTCAGGGTTAAACTCAGAGCAAATGCATTTCTTCGAGGGCCCTTGAGGACACTGTGCTTTATAATTGAACTTCCAAATTGAGACCTGAGCATCCATCACACAAGGCCTTTTTAAAAAATACAACATAGACAGGATTCATCTTGCCTAACTCAAAACATCCACACTGGAGACATCTGTGCCTCACTGAGCCTCCCATCCTTTGTAGCCATGAAGGGAAACAGGCACTTTTACAGCGTGCTCAGCTGACTTATTTTAGATATCAGCTTTAGGGCAAGATGAATCATGCCTTGAATGTGCCAATTTCCTCGTGGTGCCAAAACAAGACTAGACAACCAGTTTGTTTGCTCAGATGAATCCCACGTGGATGAGGTTGATAGATTTGTGCTATGATCTGGCTGAATGTGGTTCCAAGCCTTACCTCATCCTGTGGAGAGCCCTGTGTAGCTGAGCCTCAGTGGATCCTTAGAGGTGAGCTGGAAAACAGCAACTGCCTCCAGATATCATCGGTTCTGACAATTGTCATGGTCTGCTAATGAGTCTGGATGGCTTCCCTGGAGAAACAAATCACCTTAAACATTTAACTTGTCCCCAGAGATTTTATAAAGTTTGGATCAAGCAATGATAGATTCAGACTAATTTCAGCAATGTTGGCATGGACCTGTAATGGGAATAATTTGCATGCTCAGTTTTTGGTCTTTAGTGGATGTATATTAATGCTCCAGATAGCAGTATCAAGAAAACAATTCAATTTACATTCTAGTCTTTCCTCCTTTGGTGAGAAGCTTTATAGGTAAAGATTCACACTGCACAAGGACATTGAATATTGAACAGGAGCTTTCCTTCCAAATTTTGTTTCCAGAAGGGCTTTAAGAAAGATAACCAGAGTTTTATGCATCTGATTAAAAAGCCAACACTCCAAACTCAGTGCATGTAGGTTTCTGGCATTATTTCTGTTATGGTCATAATCAGCTGCTTGCCCATTCCAGCTGCTAAAGCACACTAGACAAGACTTGAATTCCAAATATTATTCTCATCACCATGGTATCCTGTGCACAGATCCCCAAAGGTAATTAAAGAAGTTTGAGACTCTGACTCCAAAGGCCAGGTCCATAAATAATTTCAGCTCTGGCAATTAGGTGACATAGTGTTTTGTTTTGAGACTTTTGTACTGCAGGGAGTGAATCCAGAAGCTGCCTTGCCTCCTGCTGACAGGGAGAGATCAGGGCACCCCCACAAGAAAACACTCACAGAGCAGAAAGTCGGGTCAGTGCAAGCTCACAGAGGATGCTGCACACAGGGACACATCTGAGAGCTCACCTCTCCTGGAGGCTCCTCACCCAGACCTGCAGGGAAGCAGCTCCATTTCCTCAGGGTCTTTGGACAGAATCTTCCTTTCCTCCTGGGTATCAGTGTTAAAACCTATGTTAAGCACAAACATAATTGGCACACAAACAGCAGAGGAAAGACATTTTGGCCTCCCCCCTTCACCTGCCAAATTCACAGCAAGAGCTTTAACTGTGAGGTGACAAAGCAGAAACCCTTTGCTATGCTCACTGTTTGGCCCAGTATTCTTATGTACATCCCAGATCCCACATTATTTTCTAGACAGCAGCACAAGCAAAACCAAGTTACTTTTCTGGGAGAGGGCAGTTCTGAGCTTTTATCTTTAACCCTCCCACAATAAACAAAAACAACCAGGATTCAGAGTGTATCCTTTCTTGCTTTTACCTAACATAAAAAGTACAACTGTTGAGGCTGAGCAGCAGCAAACATGTAGATACAGAGGACTCATAAAGTGCAAGGAGAGACATAATCAAAGTCAGACCCTCCAGAATTGGGTGGTGATTGGAGACAGGTATTAAATGTTGTTATATTCTATTTTACTTGCATTGTGCCAGGTCCCTTGTGGACACCACCCTGTCTAACCTGCATGCAAGTGTTTTCTTTTGGGAGTAAGGAGAGGAGAGCAATTCATAGAGATATTAAAAGTGATTAAAAGAAGAAAGAGCAGAGGGTTGTTTTAAGATAGGAATGGAAAATCCTGGAAGGACTGGTCCCTTGGAAAGATCCTCTCTTCTGCATAAGGGGTAAAGGACTGGCTTTGCCTGAGGAGCAGTAGTGTTTGTCCTGGATCTTCATCCTGCAAAAAAATAGAAATTAATGGATTTTAATATGTAATTTTATACACTTCTAAAGATGGTTCAGGAAGCACAGGATCAGTATTATTCAGTTGCATGTTTACTCCATTTTAGATCCTGCAGCTCCAGGTTTTCTCTTTCTGTCCATTTTTTTCCTTCTGTTCCTTTCCTTCTGCTTCAAGGATGAATTGCTGGTAATCCACCTCAGGTGTGCTGTCAGTCCTAAACACTGTCAATTAAGTGGCTTCTGAGGAAGACTTGGTCAAGCTGCCTTGTCAGTAATGAACATCTTTTTTGAAATTACAACTCTAAATTATACTATTTGCTATAATATAAAAGCTATGAAGGAAAAAAACCCTTGGGAAGAGACATGTACTTTTCAGTCAAGTTCTCTCCCATCCTTGCCATCTTCCATCAGTCTGACAAAAAGCTGTTTGTAAGAGCCTCTTGAAATGAGGAATCTAATATTCAATCACAAAAAAGATTAGCCTTTGACTGCACTTCACTCCATGCGACAGTAATACAATCAGAACAGGAAATGTTATCCAGGAAGAGGTTAGGGGAGAGGATGGAAGACCAGGGGGTGCTGGAGACCTAAAATTATAAAGGCTTATTTTTCATGAAGCATGACTTTTATTTGCCTCTGACTTTAGGAAGTAGCAGTGCTGGAGATGAAGCACACAGCAGGAGATGTTCAGTATGCGAGGGCAGGTGCGCTGCCGAGTCACTGCTGAGCTTGGGCTGACCTGGGGAAAGGAGATGGGAAAACTGGGATTACTTTGGAGAAGTTAATTCAGAACTAGAGCAGCCTGCATGCCCAAAGTGTCACTGAGGGCACGAGGCACCACAGGAACCTGGACAGAGTGAGGGCACTCAAATGTGGGAGTTGCAATCCACAGAACGTTTATCACCTGAGGCTCCTAAAGGGCTACAAACACATAATTTTTGCCACTGTAATTACCCAGCTATCTGGAGTTTTGCTGCTGCACTCAGAAATGTTGTCATCTCAGCAGGACTGTGCAGGTTTGCATCTATGCCATGTACATGCCTGTTGGGATCTGCAAATTAGGTTCTTTCTGAGCTTAAGTTCCCTGAGCAGTCTCAGTTTTTCCTTAGGTATGAAGCACAGGGGAGGATGCTTTGCACAGATTTTGTCTCATGACCCAGGAGCTCAGACACCTCTTTCAGAGCAGGAGATGGGACACATCACCTCCCCTCCCAAAACTCCCAAAACTGCTGCAGCACAGGAGGAAATCTAAAGCTGGGGGGGGGCCGGGGGGGCAGAGAGAGAGATGCATGATTGTGCAGCCCTGATAAAAGCTCTGACCCTGCACAGAGGCCTCGGATTTCCAACCTCTGCGGAGGCACCACATCTGCATTTTACATTATTTTCAGTTAGCCATGTACCAATTCTGCATGTTTGCTGCCTCAGCAGCAGAAGAGATGTCTGATCCCCCACAACAGAAGCCACCCTCACAGGATAAATACGTTGCATTTTTGTGGCACGTGCTGTCAGATGCTCTCTCAGTGCTAGGATAAACCAGAGTTCATGGAAAATAGAACTGATGACAAGTATCATTAAAGCTCCAAGTAAATATTTTTCCCCGAGATGTCCTTCCTGAAGCCACAGAGAAGGACATTCAATAAATACACGTGTCACCATTACTTACATCAGTAATCTAGCAGACAAGACTGTAGGATTGACATGATGGCCACAGGGGCTGAATTTAGGTCACCTACGAAATGAATTAAAAGCTTCTCCTTATCTCAGTGCCACATCTCCTCCTCACTCACACCCTTGTTGGGCACAAAGATGATGAAAGCTAACCCACTGATTGCCAAGTGACTTCTGAACACCACACCTCCTTAATCAGGGTACCAGACCACATTAAACTGGTACAACCACAACAGCAAAGCCTCAGATTGTGTTTGTCCCTGTTAGTCCTGTCCCTGTAGTTACTGCTACAGATCTCAGTGACCAAGGTCTGTGTGTGAGCTAATCTTAAAAACAAACAAACCACAAAAAAAACCCCGACAAAAACATAACATGAAAACCAAACAAAATCTCTAACAACCAAAGAAGAACTCACACATGCAAGATTTGAGTACAGGCTTGCATCAGATCAAATGGCTTTGCTCCTTATTTCACCTGCATTCTACAGAGTCAGCTGTGCAGCAGAGATGGCTTTGGGCTGAATGACAGACTGCAAGTACAGACTACCACCTAGAAGGGCCAGTCGAGCCCTCTGCTAGGAAATCAGCTCCCTTATTCCCATTTTTAGGTGGTTTTATAAAGCATGCTAAATGTTCTCTGTGCCCAGATTTGCATGCGCTCATTACTGATGTCCAAACAAACCTGCAGCCAACACAAAGGCACATCCTCACCTGAAATCAAGGCATGTTTGAGTCTTCTTGAGGTTGAAGAACAGCAGATGAAGGTGTTTTCTGGGTGTCTGAGAAGGATTTTTGCTGGACAAGGTGGATAAAACCTGCATCTGGCAGCTAAAGGAGCCCAGATCCTTCATCATTCAACTCCCAGGTGTGGAAAGGAATCTAATGTGATGGTGTTGGAGTTGCAGTGCTGACAAGAGAGGTCTTGAGTTTTAATCAGGAACATTTCTTGTTTGGTTCTGCTTGGGTACCTAGGAACTGACCCTGGACACTTAATCTGTAAATTCATACTGTGCCAACAACCTCCTGGGCTTTCTCTCCTGAGTCAGCTTTGCCAAATTCCATAGTTTTGGCTAACGATTCTGATGAAAACCAGGAGCAACATGCTTTGTTGCTGCCTCAGAAACAAAGTGTGATCCCTGTGTGAAACCTGCTCTTCACAGGGCAGATGGGGTCCCGGCAGCCCATCTCTGGGGGATGGCCAGCTCAACACAGTGAGGCTTGGCAGAAATTAAACAGAGGTTAAAATTACTGTACAATGGTTTGTATTCGCTCTGATGTATTAGGATGAGATTAGAGAAAGGGGGACTTTCCTTTTTAGGATTCTCTCTTGTATTTTGGGAGTTTTGTCCTTGAAGAGCTTTTTGAAAGGTTGCCAAAAGAGGCAGCAGCATGTAGGTGTGCAGCCAGAGAATAAAGCAGCATCCCGTGGGGAGACAGGAGGGTGGGATGTCCTGCCCAAAGCCATCTGCCTGCAAAGGGAGAGGTTGCAGAGGAGAAGCCAGTGGGCAGTGAAAAGCGTGTGCCTGTGTGTGTGGGGAGGCAGGAGCAGGTGCTGGACAGCCACAGATGCCAGGAAGGGCAGTGGGCCAAAGTCAAGCTGGAGGAAGAGGCTCCTGGGGATATAAGTCAGGTCAGGGTGGTCAGGACATGCATGCAGATGACACCCAAATAGAAGATCTCTCCTGTCTCCATTCAGAGGGGTATTTTAGAGCCTATTAGACCATGGATTAAGACAAGCAATTTAGCCATGCTTCGCGTTGTACTTTAGCCTGTTCCATAATCACTGCAAGATAGAATTTGGCTTTAATCATTTCTCATCCCAGGGACAAAGCCTGTTTTCACCCAGTGTGCCAAGACATTCTATGAGATTAAAATTATGTCTTTTGCAAGATTGTCCAGATCCTGCCTTCAAGGGTCTCTTTCTAATTGTTTTCAGAGGCTGCCAGCCTTGCAGGGTGCAGCGCTAACTTCAGAAGATGTGGGGTGCAAAAGTCTTTTCAAAATGATTTTTTATATCAGAGGAAGAGAGGAGGCTCTTTAATTCCATACAGAAAATCACTTCTTCCTGCCAAGCAGCAGTGGGAGCACAGGCCTTGGAGTTCACGGTTCACGAGTGCAATCATTTGACATGCAAGCACTGCCAGGAGGCAAAAGGAGGGGAGGTCAACCTAGGCTGAGACTCTGTGACTGACCTTCCAGGAGAAAAAACCCAATTTGCAGAGCTCCTCTTCAAGGACCTGGCTCCACAGACATTCATTGCATTCACCCGGGCAATCAGAAAACAATAACAAAGGTATCCAGGTCGAAAAGTTGGTACTTAAGATTAAAGGTTGGGAAAGAGAAAAGGGGCTACAGCCACCCAACCATAACCCAAAAATACTTCATTGGGAATAGTACTTGGATTTTTGGAAGAATGTGTAAAACTTTGATTTTTTTTCAGTCTCATTCTTTAATTAGGACACTTAGAAATGCAGAGGAGCAAAGTCACAACAACAGCAACAAGCCCAAACATACTCTGCCCTGGGGTAAGTCTGTTGCCTGGCATTGAAAAAGCCACCAAGTGACAGAATGTACTGTGGTAATTCACGTCTGTGACATTACAGTGATGGGCTTTAATGCACTCACCATAAATTACTTCGAGCCAAACAAAGCACTCTGAGGAGACAGACAGACAGAAAGGAACATTCAAGGTTCTTGATTATTTATCAGTTGGCTGAAACATTTAGAGACCAATGAGAGCACTACATATCCTACCCAATGAATCACCTGACAGCAGAGGATTTTACATTCAGATGAAAGTTTCCACCAAGGGCTGGAGGGAAAGGACGTGCAAACAAGGTCTGTGTGACACAAGGAGGTTTCAGCAATGTAGACAGCGAATTTGGATCCCTGGAAGCCACACCAAGGATGCTTCGTTAGAGGGAAGTTATCAGGCTAAACACATTTCCACTTTCACTGCTATCATCTTTAATTGAAATTAAGGACAGTTAAACCACATAATTTATTCTTCCCTCCTTGCCCTGTGCTTTTTTCAAGATCCTTCATGCAGCCACCTAAGCAGCTTAAAGACTTTGCCTTCCATGAGTTCCCATTTTGGCTCTCCCACGCCTCACAGATGCTGCACCATGAAAATACTACACTGGAGAAGAGCTGAACAGAACCTTGTCTCAGATGATATTTTAAACCATCCAGGAAACACTGATCACAAGTAGACATTTTCCAGGGCTTTTTTTATATAAATAACATTTAGGTTTCTGCCACAAGTCACTTGTGTTCCTCCATTAGTGGATAACAACTGCCAAGTGCAGCGATTAACTTGTGAGTGCAGTTTGATGGGAAGAACCAGGTTGGGAGCAACAGAGAGCAAATAGGAGACAAAGTACTCACCTAACGTTTCTAAGAAACCAACATGAAAGGCTTGTAAACTGCTATAATACTTCCCTTTTCTCTATCATACTCAAATTTCCTTTGCATTACGAATTCTTCACTGAAGAGCACTGTAGACTTGGTGCTGGCTTTTTACAAAGCCATTCTTAAAAACATTTCATCAAGGTGGAAAAAAACTTCAAAAAAATCTTCTCACTGATGCAGCCTCTCACACTGGATTCAGACTCTTCTTAACAAAATATGCACTAATTTCTGCATGAGCCATGGGAGATAAGGACCCCCATGGTTCTGAATTGCCATCATGCTGGACTGCATGTAAGTGATAAGTTAGCATTTTGGGATAGAAAATACTGAGTGTTTTTCTCTCTTGTAACCTCCTCTTCATCTTAAACTGTCTTTCATATGATAATTCGAAAGATTTTCCCCAGACCTTGTATCTTTAATGGAAGTTAGACAAAGCCTGAATCATCCTGTGTTTGGCAAATGTTTTGCTGTGGATGCATTTTTAAATAAACATCTGATGCAAAGACCTGGGCACACAATGTAAGAGTGGGATGTGCTGCTGTAATTCCTCTACCCAAATATCTCAGTGTATCTGTGATGCTGCTGCATCACCTAACGTTAACATGTGCAATTTATAGGGAAGAAATGGAGAGAGAAAATGTGCTGAAATAACTTGCCCATAGCAATATGCTGAGAGATCCGGTGCCAGGGCTGGGAATTAGAGCTCAATTGATTTCTGGTATCCAGCCCCTTGCATAATTCACTAGGTCACAGTGACAAGATTTAATATGGGACTAATTGAATGTTCATATAGGTATTGCTGCTCTTTTGGTCTAGCTTGATGCAAAGGTGGAGAGGGAGAAGGATACAGAGGAGAAACTGAAGTCTGTGGAGGAAAATCCAGGGAGGGAGGAATAGCTAGAATAGAAAGCTGCTCTGTCCTCCTCCTGTTATCTCAGTGGCAGGTTAATTCTGGATGACAATTTAAATGTCAAATGTAGTCCATCTATTTCACGAGGGAAAAACCCCATCTCCTCAAATCCCTGCTGACAGAGCAGGAGCAGAAAGCGCCTGGGCCCCCAGTGGGCTCCTCTAGAGGAGAGAACTGAGCTCCCCAAGAACCATCAAACTGCCTCCAAGAGCAGAAACATCTCCTGAGGGAAGTGACCAGAGACCCAGGGGCCTTGCTGAAGTCATCCTTGAGCTGCTGTGAATAATCATAAGCAGAAACATGAGATGACAGAAGATATAAACATTAGGGTGAATATCTTCAAAGCAAAATCCTCTCAAGGGTCTGAAAAAAACCCAAATGCATCAGGGCAATCACAGCTTCTCCCGTTCCTGGGCTGTCCATCACATCTGGGGCAAGATTCCTCCTTCTGTTTGTTGGGCAGGGGATTTGAATGCTGCATGTCCTCCAGCTTTTCTCTAGCCCTGATGGAGCACTGAGTGGTTGTGCCTGCTGGGAAGATGTTTTCCCAAAGCAGCCTGCCTTGGGAGCAGCTTGTGGCTCCCAGCACAGCTCCACTGAGCCACTCCAGGTTTGTTGTGTGCCTAAGCACACACACTACAAATACTCCTACTCCTCCCCACTGGAGAGCCAGAACAGCCTTTTCCCTCCTCCTCCATCGTTCTGCTGGCACAGGAGAGGACTCACATTGCTGCCCTGGCTATGTGGCTTGACCCCAGGGATGGATCCTGAAGAAACTGCCAAGGTGTCTTTCTCCTACCTTGGCAGTATTAAAGCATATCCTTCCCAGCACTTTCTCCTGCAAGACAGCAAATGCCAGGAGCTTGGGGTAGGATAAAGTTTTAAATTTTCTGTAACCTCCAAAGCAGCTAATTCTGCCTCACCCACATGGTATTCCTCCAACCTCCCATTGATTTATACAGGATGTCCCTGGGATACTGGAAGTACTCCAGGTATGTTTCCCACTGTAAGACCTGCAGCAACACCTGCTTTTCTTCTTATGCCACAAATGCCACAGATTCTCCATCTGCTCCAATCTTCAGGATCTCTGGGAATGGCACTATCAGGTACTCCCAGAGGAGTGCAACAGTGAGCAGGTGATGGGTGTGCTGAGGTCAAGTCAGGCCAACACAGTCTCTTCTCCAAAGGTGGGTGCTATCAGTTCCCAAAGTTTTTGTATCCCAGTAGCTAAATCATCACCCAGTCCTCCTAAAAGAGCATCTAAACAATTTCTGTCCCTCCCCAAAAAAAGCCCTTTGTTTGGACTGCCCCATGGGAATATTTACTTTTCAGAGTTCATTTAGGAGCAAGAGCAAACCACAGCTGTTCCCATCAGCAAACGTGAAACCTGCTCAGCTGCAGGTCTAAAAACCTTATTTCAATTCTGCAAGCCCCATTGAGAAGATTTTATTGAACTTGGTAATATTTAAGGTTAATGTTAAAAATTAAAACCCTCTATTCATGTGTCTGTGCCCATGTTCCCTGCCCCTCTATCCCCCCAAAAAAGGAAATCCAAAGCCTTCAGTAACTCTGAACAAAAGGAATTTTAAAAGTTAATATTAAAAAAAAAAAAAAAAAAAGAGAGAGAGAAAAGTATCTAGTTTGGTTTTTCTGGTTGTTTTTTTGGCTTTTGTTTTAATTAATCCAGTGAAATGTATTCAACAAAATTATTTCAGAAAAACTTCTGACCAAAATCCCACAACTTCTTTAAAATGCATCACCCAATGCCAGCAGGAGAGAGATGTTCTGAAAGAAAGGGAATGCTCAGTGTCCTTTTTATGTGTCATCACCTGGGGTGTCTTCCCAGTTCACAGACAAGCTGTACTGATTCCTGTGCTGGAAACTCTGGACACACTGATGGAACAGCCAGTTCTTCCAGATCCCTCATGCTCAGACAGTTTCTGCGCGTGGGATCTGTTTATGGAAATGTAAATCCCTTGGCTGGGCTCTGAAATTACTTAGAGCAGCTGAGAAGCCACTGACCAAAATCATTACAAATGTTGCTCATCTTCACAGGGTCATTTGGAGATGAGCAGATACAACTCACCTTTGGACTATCACCAAAGCAATATTAATAATTATGAAAAATAACTTGGGCTTTGCACGACATCACAAATCTAGAGCACCACGTCTGGAACTGGCCTTTCCTCAGTGACAAATTCTAAACAACAAACATTCATAACACAAGTCCATGAAGTATTGGCTGTAAAGGATAATAAATCCTTTGACAATACAAGGAGGGTAGGAAAATCTTCCTGGCACAAGTATTGTTAACACTGTCTGTGCATTCCAGTGACAAGTGCAGCTGGATTCCCAGCTCTGGAGGAGGGTGTAAATGATTATTATGGAAAATTTTATGCAAAATATTCCTTCCAGATAAATGCTGGCTGAGCCATACACCTGACTACTGTCTTTAAAGTATTTACACCTGGAATAGGGAAAGAAATAGATAACTTATTCTTATATCTCATCTATAATATCTTTATATAGCTCTACCAGCCAGAAAAGACACCTTCTACCCAGGTGCACAGGAAATGTATTTAATGCTGTTTCCCTCTCAAAATCATTATCAGGTTTTAATTCAGCTCCTCATAGGCCCACCCTATGGCTCAGTCCCCTGAGATATTCTGACCCAGACTCCGAGGCCTTTGAATATTCGGAGTTATGATCAGTAGAACACTGACATCTGGGCACACAACAGATGTGGTGAGGCAACAGAGTGAACTATTCTACAAAAATCACTGTATAATGGAGAGAAAGGAAAGTTAATCTATCACGAGGAAGCACTGCTGGACACAGCCTGCAGCTACCTAACAAAATACAGAGTTTCTGGGGAAAAGGTAAAGGTCTTTCACTGGACAGCAAAAAACCCCCAAACCCAGCAGACACATAAAAAGTTGTGATCTGCAAAAAATACATGTAGTTTGAAGTACAAATACTTCACTAAAAAAATATTAAAAGCAGAGCAGGAAATGGCAAGGAGTTTCAGACGGGTTGAAAATACAGACAAGTAATAATGGAGAGTACAAAATTCAATGAAAACTTTATAAACTTCAAGAATTCAGCATAATAAAGAAGGCAAGTTGAAACAAAGAAATCCCAAGTGTCAGGTACAGCTTTATTGTTGGACACTAATGTTGAAATTGTAAACACTGATATCAAAAGGCGACTTCACATTGTGTGTGTAATTGCATTAGTGGGAGATAGGAACTAGTGGGGCTTTTCCCAGCAGATTTCCCTAGAGACTAACTCTTGGCTCACTATTATTTAATATTTTATCAATGTTCTAGATGCTCATGTAAAAACTTCTGTAGATGACAAACAGATGGGACAGCAGTAGATGATCAGAAATTAGCTTTACAAAAGAAGCTGGGTTTGGGGGTGGGTTTTTTGGTTTTGTTTTGGCTTTGGGCTTTTTTTTGAAGGATCACAATACAGGCAAATTGATTCAAACATAACTAAACACAAAGAAATCCTTCTGGGAACCAGGAAGATTTCAACAAAGAATTGGAAGTGAAAGCATTATGAATTCTTGTCTGTCATAGAGGTCTCAATTCAACTGATCTTTGCTTGGGAACAAAAGCTTAGTTTCACGGGGGCTTCATATTAACACACTTATTGAGCCAAAGTATTTGCATATGGCATTAAAAATAATTTTAAAAGCCTGCAAAGACCTGTGGTATGTAGCACAGTCACCAATCAATTAATATCAGTTTAATTGTCAATAGTTTGCAGAGACAAGACAGCAAAAGCTCTTTGGAAGTCAGTGCCTTTGTAAATCCACTCTCTGGAAATTTATTTTTCTAGACAATATTTGGGCTCTTCAGCTCTAAGTTTTAAGATGAGTCAGCTAGAAACAGAGAACAGGAAAATGTCTAAGTTCTCTTGATTTGTTCCCATTTTTAAGGCCAAATAATAGATGTATTATTGAAAGTTTCTGTTACTCATAAAACCCACATCGAATATCGCTAAAAATCCCCCAACTCACAGGCAAGGAAGGTCAATAATTTCTCTCTAAATATAATGGGCACTCACACCCTGATCCTGCCTGTCTAGGGACAAGTGGTGACCTGCGCCAGCAACCAAAGTCACAAACACAGATTCTACCTGGTATGACAAATGTCCTTGACTATGTTTAATTACCTGTTAAATAATCCTTTCAGTCTCACAGGACAGAGACTTGTTCAGCCTTTGTGTTCAGAGATGTTGCTGAGTGGCTTTTTATTATTGTTATTATTGTTATTTCTCTGAAAGAAGCCCAAGAGAAGTTGTATCACTTTCACAAGGAGGTCTGGGTCCTCCATCTTACACAAGCCTTTGTTGGCATCTTTGTCCTTGATTTCAACACTCTTTATATCTGACACCCCTGAACCAAAGATGTGAAGAACTTTCATAGATATAATAAGTTTCTTGAAGTTTGTTAGAATTAATACAATACATTTCCCTCCTGCTACATCTTTGCATTGTGCTGCCACTTCAAACACAGAGCCCACTTAGCTGCTTCTGGAAGACTTCAGATGTCAAGGCTATGAGGGTCCTCTTGGAGCAGTTACAATAAAAATCTCATCTCAAATACATTCCTTTAAACAACATCTTTACAGAAAAGACTACCATTAAAATAACAAAAAAAAAGTTTTTCACTGTGAATTAATAAATGCATTGCAGAGCAACACGTTCATCTATTTTGAACAGAGGAAAATATTTGGTATCCTACAGAGAAACTCAGAGAGAACCAACTTAGTTCAGTATTTCTGAGAAGAGATAAAAGCATCATCCCATATCTGTGTATGCAAAAAAACCAACCCCAAATACTGAGTGAAATTAAAGATTAAAGAAATGTACTTTAAAAGAAAAATGAAAATCAGACACAGGAAGAGCAATTTGTACAGTGCCAACCCTGCATGAAATGTATCAATAACAGTTATGAAGACCTGCCCCAAATCTTTAATCTCAGGCACCAAACATGCAAAGACTAATGGGGTTTTTCACTTTGCTTGTGGCAAATTCTCTCACACATAAATATCCCAGCTCTGTTGAGCTCAGTGGGCTTGTGCAGTCTGTCTTTACAGCCTTGGAGGACCATGGAAAGTTTTCCCCTCAAGGACAGAAGGAACTCTCCAGCTGCAAGCAAGAAGCAGGGAAGGTTGGGCAGGTACCAGGCAAGACCCATCCAAATCTGCCCCAGCTTTTGCTGTGGTTCTGTGCCAGGTGGTTTCTCAGTTCCCACGGTCAAGGAGACAGAGACTGGGGTGGGCAGGGCTCAGTCAACAAAGGATGAAGAAGATTCCTGGGCTGGCTATGCCTGAGCCTGCACAGGACAGAGCTCCACAAGCAGAGGGTGGTCACACAGCAGAAAGGGCCAAGAGCAGAAACTTGACAATGAAAGGCTCATCAGAGAGGTTTAAAACCTGCTGAGGGTCAGGGAGTGAACATCCCATGGGGACAACACTCCGTGGGTGAAAGGGACAGCTCAGAGCTTGCAATAACCCCCAAAACCATGGCTGGTTGACTTAAGAATTGGAAGAAAAGATTTGCACAGGAAGAGACTTAATGGACAAGGGCAGAGAGCACTTAAATATTTAAGAATGCTCTTCACAGCTTTGAATTCTAATTAAGATAATTAAATATTCTAGCTGACATTCTAATAAAGCTTTTTGAATTCAAAGAGCCATTCTCATTTTCTTTTGTTAGCTCGCTGCAGTGAGAGGTTCAGGTATACCCCCCTAAAAGCACCAGCAGCAGCACCCTCTAGGTCTATTCAGCTCCTAGTTGGGAGAGAAAGGAAGCAGGCAGCGACCAAAAAACAATGCCCTGAGCCAAAAGTAAGTCCAAAAGGTCAGACTAGACTTATCACAAGCTGATGTGATAGAAAATATTTGAGAAATTCTGTTCAGAACAACAAAGTGCAGTTACAAAGACACCTGAGGAATTAAATGTTGCAGAGCAGGGGAGGCACTTTAAATCTTGTTAGGCTGACAAGCATTTATTATTTTTTCACAGCAAAGGCAAAAAAGCAAAGAGGGAATTTCTCCCTAAGCATCCCCATCATTAACACAGGAGTTAAAAATAAAAGGACTGCAGGTTTTTCAAACAAACACTATCAAGGAAGTCTCAGAGAGAAAATGCAGGCTGGGGAGGTTTTATAAAGTAGCTCAGCTATGTAATGGTAAAACTGAGCATCTGTCAGATGCCAGGGATATGAAGACAGGAGTTCTTACTTGCCTTCCTAAGTGACATGGACATTGGCTCCTCAAATTATATGAAGAATAGTGGGTACTAAGTCACTTGAGAGGTTGGACACAACTCTTTGGCCTTCTTCAATAACTTAAAATAGTTAAATGCAATTCCCTCACAGGAGCACCATCATGAAAAGTGCTCCTTCAGCACTGTCTGAGCACTGTTTGCTCTTATGGCTGGAAAAAATTCTAACCCCACAGCAATTCACTCCTACTTGAAGAGAAAAGAATTGCAAGACAGAAGTTCAGACAGCTCACCTTCCTTTTCTGAAGATAAACCCCTTAAAAATGACATTTAAACCCCCAATGGCTCCCCAGGTCATGGGTTAGGCTCGTAGATGGAAACACAGTCCTCAGTTTAGCTCCAAAGACATCTACTGAGGTGGCCAACTTGCCAGCTAAGACTTTGCTGAGCCCTTCCAGCAAACAGTGCACACAAGGATGAATCCTTCTGCATACAGTACGCAGGGGATATACCCAAGGTATCTTTAAAAAAGGCAAATCCAGTTCAACTACCTTGTTAGCAGCTGGCAAGTCTTTTCAAAGGTACAGCTAACTCTCCATCTTTGGATGGGTAGTTAAGTAATTTTCCTTTATTAATCCGATCCGAGGATAATTAGCAGTCATGAAGTTTGGCTTCCCTCCTACAAGCCCCATTAGTCCAGCTGGAAAGGAAACTTGAGATCACAGCTTAGGGTCATTTTAATATCAGAACATGATTCACTTCTGAAAGGGGAGGTAGACAAGGAAGTCTGGCCTTCCAGTTAATAACAAAGTAATTATCAGGGTTGCACAGAACATTATTCTGAAACTCAAAGGCCTCTGTAAGAAACCACTTAAATGAACAGGGAAAAACATCACCTGACCAACCCTATTGAGTGCAACATGAAGGTTATAATAAAAGTGATCTGCTTATGTGCCCAAAATCACACGTTCTGAAAGCATTTCAAAGCCTTTCAGACATAACATTTACAATGATAAATGTGTGCCCAGTGTGACACCCCACCCAGTCACTGAAATCATGGGGTTTTATAATGGCATTTAAAGAGCAAGACTATTTTGTTCCTTTCTGAAGTTCCGCTATCAGAACTTTTCTCTGTGGGGAGCAGACAGAGCTGCACAACTTCCAGCAGGTCAAGTCCACAGATGTTTAGCTCCAGAATTCATGGTTTTCCCCTTTCCTTTAACATTCGGCAGAATTTGGACAGAGCGGGGCAGACCAGGAGATGTGAAAATTGAATATATTCTAAAGCTTTGTCACAAAACGAATAGACCCCACAGCCAGCACCCAGAAGGAGCCATAAATACTTAGAGCAGACAAGGGGCTAATTTCTTCCCCTGTCAGACTTGGTGTGCCCAGCAGAAACTGAGCCCACCAGCAAAGCAAGGGGAGTATGTGGGTGCTGCCCACATGGATGCACAACTGCATGGCAAAAAGCACACCACAGGAAAGTGCTGCACTTTTACACATTACATAGCAAAATCACAATGTAGAGCATCAAAAAAGTTGGGGTATAGCTCTGTACAACTCTAGCAGCCACAAATTACTTTCTGCAGCTGTGAGTGTACTCATTCTATGGCAAGGAGAGACTATTCTTTCTTTATTCACTAAATGTGATGAAATATATACAGAGAATTCTGTGCTCAGCCATCCAATAAAGGCTGACTTGCTCCTTTGTGCTGACCAGCATCAAATTGTCAAATCATGGACACAACCTCCCACACAAGCCAGCTATGACTGGGGGAAAGAGCTCAGCAAAGCCAATGATCATCCCAGCCCTTCCAATTAACAGGGTAATAGATGAGCACCTCTATCACTTATGATGATACAGGTGCTGCTCACAGCACAACCACCAGACAGACCTTTCTAAAGTGCTTATGATTGGCTTTTACAATCATAACTTCTGTTTCATGATCTCCAAATCATGTACTCTGTCCCTTTTTCAACGTTTTCTCCAAAGCAAAGTGACAGCACTGCAACTTGAAGAAAGACTTTGAGATGAATTGGAGAATGCAATGAATTGACACAAAGCATGAAGCTCATGACAGGCTGACACAAGAATTGAAAGAAAACTCATTCACTGGTGAAGCAAACAGGTGGACATCTCTACTGGAATTGAAAAAAACTCAGATGGAAAAAATCTGACACAGTAAAACCTGGGGAACAAAAAGGGAGAGCACTCTGAAGGGTTTCAGGAGTTCCAGACACAAAGTCTGAATAAATGACATCAAAGAAACATCTTCTAACACAGTTGGTTTCTTTGGAAACTGAAAGGTTGATTGGGTGAGCTGTCTCTAAGGAACACTGAGGTCAACGGGACTGTTTGAAAACCACTTTGATATAAACACAATACACAGTTTGTTCTAGGTTACCTTCATGGGGCTTGTGTCCAGGAATTTCAAACTGCTGACTTCCAGAACACACCCAACTCCTCCTCTGAGAGCATGGGCTCTCCATGATGTGTTTCAGCCAGAAGAGTACTGTGTGCTGATTTGGGCACAACAATGTAAGGGAGATACTCAACTATCAGAGAGGGTCCAAAGAAGGGCAACAAGGATGGTGAAAGGTGTGGAGGCCATGTGAGGAGTGTCTGAGGGCACTTGGTCTGTTCAGCCTGGAGGAGACTGAGGGGAGTCCCCATTGCATTTACAGCTTCCTTGTGAGGGGAAGAGGAGGGGTAGACACTGATCTGCTCTGTGATGACAGTGACAGGGAATGGCCTGAAGTTGTGTCAGGGGAGGTTTAGGATGGATATTTGAAAAATGTTTTTCACCCAGAGGGTGGCTGGGCACTGGAACAGGCTCCGCAGGGCAGTGGTCACAGCACCGAGCCTGGCAGAGTTCAGGAAGTGTTTGGACAATGCTCTTAGGCACAGGGTGTGACTTGGGGTGCCCTGTGCAGGGACAGGAGCCATACTCAATGATCCTTGTTTCCTTCCCCGTGGAATTTCAGAGGCAGAAAACCCAAGCGTTGCTAGAAAAAAAGTTTGTACCAAACTCCACTCCCAAAGGTTAAGGCAGTTAAAGCATCACCATGTTTGAGAACAACCCCTCCTGCTTCCAAGTTCTGTGAGTTTTACTATAAAAGACACAAGTTTTACTAAAAAACACACATTGCTGCTGGGTGCAAGGGGAGCTTCACACCAGTAAAGCTTTTCCACTTACCTGTATTGCAAACCCCCAGTTTTCATGCTGAGTGCTAATGTGCCTGAAAATACCATCCAATCCACCTGATGGTAGCCCTGGAGATCACTTACTACCCATGGTGTCATTCCCAGATCTGAGTTCTCTTTGAGGAAATATGGGAACATGGAAGTTTAAAAAGAAGGCACAGATTAGACAAAGTAACCTAACAGACCTTCTGCTATTGAAAAAATTCAAGTCCTAAGGGACAATAGCACAAACTATTCTAAAAGATACTGCTGAACTTACAAATACAATGATTGAAGTGGATGGTTTGAACCAAAAGCCAACTTCAGTTCTCCTAATTACTGAGAGGAGCTCAGGCACTCCAGGCTTCAATACTTTACCTCACTTCCAGCAGAAAAATCTGACAAAAGCAATGCATTACCAGGAAATGGATATTTAACCAAATCAAACATATTAGACTGGCAGGAGGTCAGCTGTAGCTTCAAGCTAGTATGTTGCCGTGGCAGGATACAGCATTTTGCAAAAAATTCTTCCTTGGCCCCTGTGTAATACGGGGTTTAGTTCTTGACCCCAAGCAGAAGCAACTTTAGACTTTGGATTTCACAGACTTGTACAGAAGACTCCACTCTACAGCATCCTTCATCAATTGCCAAATTAAATTGCTTTCTGTCAGGAATTACCCTTCCTGGAGAATTTCTGATCAACTGCAATACTGAGAATATAATTTTTGTTCCCTTAATTTGCACATAATCTAGAAAGGAAAAGCTGAAGAGGCAAACAATAACCTCTGATATACAGCAGAAATAACAGCAAAAATGCATTACAAAGCCTCTGAAAACACATGTTGGCACATTATTAGAGAAAGAAGACAGAAGAATCACATCACACAAAGCTCACCTTGACAAGGCTGACAGTAAAATCAGTAAAACAAACAAAAAAAGGAAGAAAAGTCAGAACAAGATAGCTTTGTTTTCTGATTATTCATTCTAAAAGTTCCATTGATTTTCTACTAACATATTAACTCCATAAGCACAAAGAAAAGCAGTTGGTGAGAGCAGAGAAAATCAAATCACTCAGGAGAGGAACCTACGTGTTCCCTGCAGAAAGAATTTCTCTTGGCACAAAGAATCCAGAAAATGGTGTCTTTCCCAGGATCTGGCAACCACTTAAAGGCTATTCCAAAATGACTGCAATTACATTTCCTATTTCAACTGCTGGCCTAGTCATCTCCTCATTGCAACTCTGCCACTAAAAGCATTTGGATTGTCTTAATATTGCCCAAAAGAAAAAAGAAACTGCAGCAGATTATGCAGTAGCTTCATGCCATCTGAAGAGGAGCCTGAACGATACTTGGTTAAGTAGCTGTTAAACGGTAACTATGCTACCTTTACAGAACTTCACAAAAATGCAGTATTTAAAGGACTACAAAAAAAAGATTATATTTTCCTCTCGCTGAAGTATCAAAAGTGGAATGTTCTCTGCTGGAAATGAAACGGTGGGCGTTTGATGGCATATTTTAAATAGTATTCTTCTTTGTGCATGCAGTGTAATGCCACCCAAGGGGGAGATTAAAAAAAAAGTCTGCAATTTGCAAGTCCATTTCAAAGTCATATTGAGGATGACGTGAAATTCAGGATAGGATTCTTGAGAAAAATCTCCCTGGAAAATGTGTATGTACCTCAGGGAAGCTTTGGATTTGCTTCCCCACACTGGAAGGCTGTTTTGTCTTTTGATATTTCAATGTTGTTTACTGTTTGCATCTAATTTTGGAATTAGTCTGTGGTTTATTACAATGATGTATCTTTGACTAGCAATAAGGTACTTCTCTTCTGCATCTCCATGACTTCTAAAAATCTCTGGCTATTTGTCTTGAAACTTTACTGATAGTGAGAGCAGTTACTTTTACAACAAGGGATTCATCCTGCTGACAGATATTAGAGAGGTAACTGGCATTTACACATCTTAGCCCTGAGAAAAACAGGATTGTCCGCTACAGTCTAATAATTGTGAAACAATTGCAAACAATATCACGCTTTAAGGCTTTAGGTAGTCCTGGGCAGGTGTAGGAGGGAATACTCTCCTTAACAGACTTCTAGCTGAACAGGTTTCCTCTTTCCTCAGGGTTGCCTTCCCTAAAGCATTGCAGACTGGCCACAGATGGATCTGGGGAAAGGGAAAGAATTTGCCTGAGGTCAAGATTCTCTTCCTTAGCTGCCTGGGCAAGTGGATGTTTGGATTCAGATTCATCACCAAATCTGATGGCAGAACCTTCCCCTGAAAGGAGGAGGAGGAGGGATAGCTTCAGTCTTCACTTGCAGTGCATAACATACTTTGGTTACACAGGTAAGCAAGCATCTGGATCTTGCAATCACATCCCACTCACCAAAAAGGTTAAGATACCATGATCCTTCCTGTCTGTCTTTCATGGCCACAACAATTTGTACTGCATAAGACTGAAATGCTTCAGTACCACACTGAAGTCATTAGATCTGATCTAGCAGAGCATCCAAGTTAAAGGAAAAGCAACCACAGCCTATACTCAAGGTCCTTTCTTTTCCCTTAAAATCCTAATTATTTCTTTTCACTAATTTCTGCCATACAGAAGTTAGACATGTCTCCTTACTTTGTCTTTTGTGTTAACTCTCCAAATCCCTACGCTGAATTTGTCTCACCAACCACAAGGAAAGCCATGACAACTAACCTGGACAAGAAACCTACAGTTTATACAGCTCAAAGCAGCAACCTTGGAAAATTATGAAACCATAGGAAGAAAAAAAAAGGACTCAAATATTTTATGTTGATACTTACCACTCCACTGGTTTCAGATCAAAGAAAACAATGACAGCAGAGCTCTTATGAGGATATTTAACCCACGACACTGAGATGAGCCCCTCCATCAGCAAAGCAGTGGCACAGCTGTGTCTCACTTCACTCTGCATCAAGTGGGTTTTGTTATTGGTATGAATAACAGACCCAAATCTGGCTGTACTTTGAGTCTGGTTTGTCCAGTTAAATGAAAAAAAAAAAAATGTATTTTGCACTACAATAAGATGACACAAGGCTAGGTTATTTTTTTTTAAAAAAAAAACAACTCAATAGCATCCTCCAAACGTGAGAGACAGAGGCCACAGTCAGACTATTATTTTGCACTTTGATCAATGCAACTTTGAAAATTCCCTACACGAAGAATTCTCCTTTAAACTGGTATTGGGTGAGAGTATTAGAACAAAACCAGAAAGTTATGATCACAGCTTATGCTCCTAGCTTTTGCAAATGATAGGGTAAGGTTTAGCAGTGTAATAAACTATAATCAATAATCTTGCCACTTCTGCAATAATGAAAAAAGCACTATATAGATTGTATCCACATTGCTTAGTCTAAAAAATAAACATGTATCAATTAAACAGGATACATCATATATATATACACAATTCATTTATGAAAAGCAATTATTTGTGCTGAGAATAGCAAAAGTCCAGGTTGGAGCTAATAAAATAATTAAGAAGAAAGACAAAACAACATAAGCTTAATTATTATTATTTTAACATGTTAAAAATACAGTCACATCAAAATAGGGTACACAGTTATAAAACTGTTGCAGATGAAATAAGAAAATAGTGTGTATATATTTTATATATAAAAATCTACAGTATTTACTAATGTTGATACATATTTTGGAGCCTCATGTTGTTTACACAAATAAATTGTACAGCTTCGTTATGACTTACAGAACCATCATTAAACACTGAGATTATTACATTTAGCCACAATATTATATACATACATTTCTAAGCTGCTGTAAGCAATCAGAACTAAAGTAAGCCCAAGTCATATTTATCTTCACAATTTTAGTCTAGGATTTCAGTGTAGTGCTTGGCTACAGTTACTTTGCTGCAGTTTGCAATTTTTAAAATATAAAATTGCCCAGTTATTAAAAATTACATCAGACACGTTATATACAGAAAAAAAAGTTTTGAAACATACTAAGTAAATGTTACTTCCATTTGTAAAAATTGTTTTACTTCTGTACCTTAAAACTTACAGAGCCAACCTGCAGCAATAATAGGCACTAAAGCTCATTCTTTAAAGGAAAAAAAAATAATATCCATTTCTATGTTTTCAGTTAACAAACCTTACAAAACAAAAGGGAACAAGACAACCTTGCAAACTGGTGTTGATACCAATGTTCAGTACTTCAGTATTAGAGAAATCTCTCTGTTCAGCAATCCAAGGACCTCTCCTGGCGAGACCCTCCTCTGCCTCAGCTCCCGGCAAGAGGTCAGCACGTCCTGCAGCTCACAGGACTCCATCCTACACGTGCCATTTCACCTGCTTTTAATTCCACCCCCAATTCACAGTCAAGGAAAGGAAAACACGAAGTAGAAAAGGCTGCAAACGCTAATTAGAACTACTTACATCAGCAGGAGTTTAAGGTTCCTGTTAACAACAGTCAGGGTCATTTTAGTGTAAAGCACCGCGCAGTGTGAGCCCGACAGCACAGCAGCACACGCCCCATCACAGACAGGAACCTGCTGGCAGTTTGGGGGGAAAAAAGGAAAAACACAACAGAATCCACTCCACAAAGCTTAAGAGAAGGGACACTGCATACTCCCACAGCTCAGGGAATATCAAGCCTGTAGCAAAACTCAAACTCCTGCGTGCACTTCACGGAGGTGCCAACGAGCTGTGCAATTCTCTGATACCTGTGAGATTTGGCCCTGCAACCGGTTTTAGTCTGACAGCACAGCGCGTGGCAAAAAGTGAAGGGTGCAGCACCCCTTCTGTATCTGGCATTAGTCTCACTGTGCTCCAGTCTTTTGCATATAGAATGACATTCTGAAGGTAGACTTGAGTAAGAAGGTACAAATTCTCCACTGTCAATGCACCTAAAAAGCCCCTAAACACTGCCCTGAATTTAAGCACCATTTCTTAGCCAGATTAGAGAGACATTTTTGGCTTTCTGCTTTTGCCTGCCAGCTCCTTCCTGCTGAGGAAAATGACAAACAGTAGTCAAAGGAGAGGAAATTAACTCTCACTTATGATTAAATTAATTATCCCAAAGCATCTCTCCTGCCCAGAACAGATACTGGGATGCTGAGGCAGCTGTATAAAAATGACAGAAATTCCCATTCAAAATGAATGGCTTCTCAAATAAATTACAAAGAAAAATTCATATGAAATAAAAGTACTTCATGAGCTTTGCCCAAAGTTAAATGCATTTAAATTTAAACTCTTTAGCTCTTTTCCGTATGAGTTTGCGTACTGCGAGTGCACACTCACACAGGCACACACACACATCTGTACAGTGCATTAACAACGTCAGTTAAAATAAAACTTTTCAGTGTGTTACAGGTTTTAGGCAGAAGGATTGTAACACAAGTTATTTAAAATGTAAGGAGCAACAACAGCATGAACCACATGGTGTATATGAGCTTATTGCTATGTGCATTAGATCACTTCCAGTAGCTTCCATCCAAGTCCAAGAACTCCACCAGCTTTCAACCAACGTCTGAAACATCTCTGAAATAGTGTTGTTATCTTTCAACTCACATGAACCACTCACATTTCAGAGAACTGAGGTGGATACTATTAACACAGCACTGTTCAACTGGTTTTGGTTCTTGCCATTTTACTAAGCACAGCCAGATTCTCAGAGAAGCACAGATTCATGCACAGACAATCCATCAGTTCTGTTTCGATAATGTTGGGCTTGAGCTGACGGGCTTGGATACTGGAACTGTGGGGAACCATTCTCTTCAAAGGCTGGGGAAGTCCTGTATCTCACTGGACTATCCACGGAAACAGCAGGAAGACTGCCGTCTTGTGAAGGTGTTGACTGAAAATGCTGGTATTTCTGGAAATTATCCAAGTGGCCTTTGTTAAGGTCTTGGCTCCAGGGCTGCCTGTAGGGTTCATGTCTGTAGATGTAGGCGGCGTCCGGCCACTTTCTCTCCTCTGGTAAATAATCTGCTGGAGGGATTATGAACTTGACACCTGGGGAGGACCTCGAGTTGCTGGTGTAAGCATCAACAAGAGCGACTTCTGTCTGAGCAGGAGCTGGTGAAAGAGGATTTTGGCGACTGGCAGGGTATGAATTCATTTGCAGTTTATTTGAGGAATAATCCACTGACATAAGAGGAGTGTATGGCCTTCCAGAGGGGCTGGGCCGATTCCCGTGGTAATGCAGAGGTGCAGAACTTGTATTGCCTATACTGGAAACATGCTTTGGAGAACTCCCATAGTAGGTAGGGGGATTACTATAACCTGGCAGTGGCTGTTTTACATTCAGTCCATGAGACAGACCATCAGACTGAGATGCATATTTTGGAGATCTGGGTTGTGAAATGAAGGTGTAATTATTGGGTATTTTTAATGGAGCTGGTATTTTTTCCATTTGCTTTCTTGGGTTATTAGAAAATGCTACATGCCCAGGACTTGGTGGATGAGCTCTCTCAAGCATCTCTTCAACAAGATTCTCATTCTCAGTTTCATCCTCTGAAACATTGTCATACTGAGATGCATTAGACCCTCGCTTACCGTCACCAGCATCCAAAACCCTCACCTTTTGCTTTACATTCAAAGGCTGCATTTCTCCAGGACTTGGTGGAGGGCCCAAAACAGAATGGTTTACTGGCCTTCCTTTCACCTCTGCAGTGAGTTTCATTGTCTTTTCCATTATTTTGCTATCAGACGGTTTATTCCACTTAGGTACAAATTCCCTTCTTGTATTGGAAGTAGCATTAGAATTTTGATTAGCAGCTGCATTATTGTATAGACTCGAGTTGTCTTGCTCTGTTGGCTGAGGCTTTTTTCTGGTATCTACCTCATTCTTAGGCAAACTGTTTTGTGTCTCTACTGATCGAATCTTTTGCTGTTTTAAGGAAGGTTTCTTTTCCACAGAATTAATTCTTTTTCGGTCATTTGATGAACTTTCTGGTTCCTCTTCCATGGATGGTCTTCTCTCTGTCCTTCTTGCTGCTTGTGTACCAGTACTGTTCTGTCCATTAAGCATTGGAGTGGAGTTAAGCACAGAAGATGAAGGTGTTGATGGAATCTGCCCCGATGGAATCTGCCCCAACGGCTTCTTTGGAAATTCATCTTCTTTACCTAAAACAAGAACAGGAATAACACCAATTCACCTTTGTGCAGAAGCCTTCTTTGACCTGTTTGTCATGCAAGCACAAATAGCTAGAAATTAACTGGATCTCTCTCTGGGTCACCATTCTGCTAAACACCTTAAAGGTTCTTCTGTACACTGACATCGAGCACAGATTTTCTTTAGCCTCTCATCCCAACCAGTTACTCCTTCCTACAGCTGATGCAATCTCACCAAGCTTTTGCTCTATCATGACACTGCTGAAAAAAAAACTTTTTTCCCAGATAACGTGTTGGTTACAGTACCTACTCTGTATGGAAGCCTCCTCCACACTGTTCCATTAAGCAAACTACTCTGTCCACTTTAAAAATCCTTCCCAATATCACTCTCCCAATCAATTGCTTTCCATTCATTCATCCTTTAATAGTCACCTCTAGCAAGCCACAGCATCAACTTCTCCCTCATATGCACGAAGTTCCCAGATGACATCTGTGAACTGTCTCTCATTTCAGTTTTTGGGTGGAGCTCCTCATTAACATCAACACAATTAAGACCTGGTTCCCCCTAAACCCTTTTCTGCCTAGAAATTTCATCCTCAGTATGAAAAAATCTCCAGTAAAAGGCTCTATACACAGAATCTTTTTTTCAGTTCATCTTTCTATCAATACAGAACAACTGAAGCAGCTGATACCAATACTGGCTATGTCACGGTTTCAACTGAGTGTTCCATGGATGGGTTTTGCAGGACACAAGGACATCATTTACAGAACAAGGACATGAATGGAAAGCTCTCCCAGACTGGAGCTCACCACATTGCAACAGCCAGTGGTAAATGTCAACTGTGTGGGGACACAGAGCAACCCACACTGACATACAGAAACAATAAAGAAGCGTTTCATGGCTCGATGCTGCTCACAGAACAATTCACATCAAATTTTCTACTGCAATCCTTCTCCTTAGCAGTCAATGCCCTTCATAACCACAGCCAAAGTATTTTATCATTTCTACTTGCATGTAACTTATTTGTGTAATCCATTACTTTCCCATTATAAGAAGAAAAGGTCATGTACTTCTCATTAAATGTATTCATCTAGATTTAATTCATTTGATGTTCAGCATTTAAAAAAAAAAAAAAAAAAACACACACACAAAGGCTTTAAAGTCAGCATTACCAAACAAGTTCTATTCACTGTGTATCTATTTATAAACAGAAGCTTCATTGTAAGGAGGAAAAAAGAAATGGCTACCCTTGTTGAAATGCTATGCAAAATAAATTATATAAAATGGCTGTTGGTAAAATAATTTTGTCTAATCCCTGCTTCTTCCTAAGGCAAGGACTGCAGAATCTCTTCCCATCAGAGATCGGAGAGTTAGCACCTCACTTTCTAGCTATTTGTAATTTAAATTCTTTTTGTCTATAAGGGCTCACAGGAGTGAATACAAACAAATGCCTTTCCCTGACAAGTGCTGTAGTTACAGGTGAGCTATGTTCATTTACACAGGCATGAGCAGGAGCTCAGTCTTTGATGAGTGGTTCATGATACAGATACAGGGAGGAAAGCCAGCAGCCAAGGTTACTGTTATTTGTTATAACAGCATAACAAACTACCAGCATGGATCAGTTGCTATATAAACTAAAGGAAAACTCTGAGTTTGAGCCAGCCAGGCCATTGCAGGAGGACAGCAGAGAAGAACACAATGGTGCTGTGAAACAAGACAACTAAATAAATGGACTTGATAGAAACAGCCTAGATTTGCAAACAATTAAACTAGTGTTTTCTTGATTTTTCTTCATAAGGACTAAAGATCATATGGAAACCTACGCTTTGCTTCAGAAATAACTTCAGAAACCTCACTTCACATATAGCACACACAGTGGGGCCAAGCCTCAGCACTAGGCTCCAATGAGTGGCTCTTGGAACTACAAGTCTGATGTTTGGTCTCTCTCCATATGGGCCCTCGCTATTCCCAAATAAAATCTGGAACAGGGCTCTCAGACCTGCACTCCCCAGCAAGGGAATGTTCCACCAGTGGAAGAACAGATGAGGGGACAAAGGAAGGAGCTGCACAGATGCTGTAAAAGAGGTGACTGAAGAGCTCTGCAATACACAGACTGCTGCACCAGCCTCTCCAAAATTGTCCTTTAGTCTTTATGAATAGGAGTTCACTTTCTGAACTTGCTTCTGTTTGGCAAGAGGCATTGGTATCACTTAATTCCATCTGCATCCTCAAACACACTGTTAGGCAAAGCTGAATATCTTGTCTCCTAAATGAATGTGAATTTTGCACATAATAAATATTCCTGATACTTAAACCATAGACTGCAGTGCTTTCAGTCTTACTAATCTTGATATGTGAAAGTAGCAAGAAGTCTGCATTAAGAAACAATACTTTGGTACGTAAAAAATACATACCAAAAACCTGCCATCTAAATCATACAGAACTAATCTTTATGGGCTGCTAATCCATTTACAGCCTCCAGAAGATCCAAAGGAGCTATGGAATAGCCCAAGAAAATGGCTCTGCAACATCACTATATTATTTAATTTCTGTCCTTGTATGGAGGACATGTTTTAGGAAAAGTTTTACTTTCTTCCACACCTGAAGTTCAAATATTCTAGTCATATATATAAAAAACTGAAGACCAGTTCCTCTGGTAACTGCAAAATTTCCTTCATTTGCCCCAGTCACCAAAGGCATGAACTGATTTATTTTCTCCCAGCTTTTACTCTAAGAAATGCCTACACAGAGCAATAAGAGATCCTTTAAATATACTTAGCTGCACAATAAAGGTGGGGTTTGTGTGAGTTTTTGGTTTTTAATTTCACACACTTAAGGTTTCTTAATTACCATTAAGCTCTAATAAACCCAAGTGAGAATACTGCAGACATTTTTACTGAATTCTGTCAAGGCTGCTTTGTGTCACCTTTCCTCCTCATTTCAGGAAAAAGGAACACCCTACAACCAGGCATATGCAGGCTGCATGGTCTAGGTGATGTATCCTGTAACATGAATCACTGCTGTAAAATGACTATCAGAGAAATCTTACCATGCCTGTAGTGAAATTGTTAGAACTCAACATTAATTCACATCCTGAGTAATAAGTAAAGTGTTGCAAGACAATAGTTCATTTAGAAGAAAACCTCTGCATTTTGACAGCATGATACCGTGTTTATAGGCTGGTAACACCAGAGCTTAGTGCTGTCAGGGAAAACAAAATACAGAACAATGAGAACATGTGGAAGAAGGCTCACTGGGGAAAAGAAGAAATACAGATTGAACCTCAGCCACAAGACGTCCACAAAATTTGGTTTAATTTGACCTTGGATGCAAACAAGTGGCAGTGGTTGCTCGGTCACTCACGTCTGCTTGTGGAGATAAGCAAGGCCACTTTGCTGGAGGTGCCAACTCAGGAATCAAGGCTACCAGAACAGGCCTTGTTCTGGTTCAAAGGTGCTCCAGCACTGATCACCTCCAGCCATCAAAAGCACTGGCAGGAAAGAACTGTGTAAGGATCCATGATGTTGTAGCAAAAAGACATCTTGCAAACCAGTCATCTTCTAAAGGAAATTTTTTGAAACTGCAAAATGGCTACTTAATTCTAATTGAATTGTACAGATCATACATAAATACCCATACACACACACAGTTGCCACTTCCAGTGAAACAAGAAATTAAACCCAAACAAATAAAAACTCCTGAAGTTCCAAAAAAGTTAACAAAATAAACAAGTAGAGGATAACCAAATTACCACCATGCACATGACTACAATGGGACACTCTTCAAATGCACAAATGGCATGCCAATTGTGTTTGGGAATGCTTTAAGCAGTCCACTATCAGCAATAACAGCAAGAAACCAATGATGTTGCATGAAAGCATGCTAGCAAGCACAAAGAAAAAAGGTAATTAAAGCAAAAAGCTGAGGAAAAGAAATCATAATGCCAAAACAAACGAAAGGATCCAATTCACGACAAACATCTCTACCCAAAGAGATACACAAACAGCTCGCCAGACAAGCATGCAAAAGCATCAATTCCTTCAAGCCCCATTTCTTTTATCTATCATTTTTCCACTCCAAATCTGCCTAAAGCCTCACACACAGCTCTCAACCATCTCCTTTACTACTTCAACTGCACTCACTGTTCAAACTCCTCAGACTTAAGCACGAAGAAATTTTATTTGGATGTTTTAAAGGAAATTCAATTGAGTATCTGTTTGCACTGATGATCCAAGATCTGAGTTAATTCACAGTCTGGGCATACCTGTCTGACTGAGAAATGGAGAAACTGCCGAATTCTACAAGTAGTACTTTTGGAACAAGTGTTTTTCTATACAATCTGTAATGTTTACATACAAGAATTGAAAGCATTTTAAAACTAGAAGAAAAAGCTGTCTAGCTCAGCTGTGACTGTTTTGACCTGTAAAATCATCTAAATGTCCTTTTGTTCTCTGAAGCCATCTGGGTAATGAGATTTTTCCCAAGTTGCCAGTATTCCTGTGAGATATGGATATCTCTACTTTCATCCTTCTCTCCTTCCTTCCTTCAACAGAGTAGGTTTGTAGACAGTTTAGTTACTGGCTTTTCCCAAAAACAAGCACTATAATAACTTGTATCAGAATTTACAGAGCAGGAACTACAGATTTTTCTTTTTACCTTTAAAAGAAAGGTAGTGATTTAGTTGGCTTCTATGTAGTATAGCATAAAATAAGCAAACAACAAAGGAAATAGGGTGAAAAATGGGTGCGGAAGGAGAGCAATGGAAGTAGAGGAAGACAATTTAAGCAAAACAAGAACAATCAGATGCTTGTTTATTGCTGGCATATTCCCTGACATGAAAAGGAGCAAAGCAAATATGAGCAGATCTGAATGTTCCCCAAAAGATAAGCAATACAATGTTAAAGAAAGTTTGCCTCTTGACTTCCTCCTGCTCAAACAAGCCTTGGCCACCACCCAGTGGAAGTCGGTCTCCACTACAAGACTTTTACAGATAATTGCTTCAGGAGGCACTAACAGCCTCGTGCATCGAGTAGCAGACATATAATTGGAGTAAAGTGCTTTAAGTGCTCTCTCCAGTGAATAACAGTCTAGTCCTTAATTTCAGCACCAGAATACATGCACTTTGACTCTTCTAACACAATTTTCAAGGATGGTAATGGTCATAAAAACAACTCTTAAAATGACATCTTGAAATTTTGTGTTTATTTTCGATCAGTGACATCCCATCTTCTTCAGTTTACAAGTCCAAGAGAATTTTAAAGAAATTTAAGTGTCTGCACTAGAAGCTCAAGCCGCTGTGTGAAAAGTCAACCTCTGCTCCTCCTTCCTTTATATGCCATCACTGGCAAGGGAGTTGCTAAATGAAATACTGCTGGACAACCTGAAGGGAGAACTAAAAGCAGTTTGCCTCTCTTGCAGCTGTGTCACTTTTATAGTACTGACACTACGGAAAATTTACTTTATAAACATCTGCATTCAGACAAAGAACTGAAATCTTAACACATTTGTTTATTAGCCAGAAGATATAGGTGACCAGCTGCATGTCTGCAAGGTGCCCTTGCAAAAAGAAATTTCTGAAATTAACCACTGCTTTACATTCCTAATTCCACATTTCTGCCAGAAAATATACTTCCTTGAAAAGTCCATTTTAAACAGCACTATGAACAATGACCAACACAACTATCTGGATCATGTGCTTAAAGGTCATGCAAATTCTAAACAGTAAAGATTTTTAAATGATGCAAAGCCAAAGTCTAAAACTGCTAAGGATATATACTAACAATATTAGTATAACTCCACATATTATTTTAGTTCATAGTATTGTAAAGTAGTTGCACCACACAAGAAACAAGGCAGAAAAAATAGTTTAGTTGATTAAAGCATGAAGTGCATTGTCTGAAATAGCTACTTGTGTATTCTTGAAGTACAAGAGAAAAATCCAAAATTCCTCTGAAACAAAACAGAACCAGAAGAAAGACACCATCAGAAACAGGAAAGTCAAGCTGATTTACATATTTCTACTGTTTTGGCTGTCAAAAGGCTCATTAACAGGAGAGAACAGACATTATTTAATAGATTACTGAGGTAGTATGCATTTCTGCACTATCACTGATGACTGTGTAAAATAGATCATTGAATAAATAATACTAAATAAATAATAATAAATTCAATAACATATAACTTCAAAGATAAATACCAGATAAACTTTTTAAAGTTTATGGCACATGCAACATACAAATACAGAAAAGACTGGGAAAACTAGAACTGCAGTTTAATCACAAGGACACAGGCAGACTCCAAATCTGACAACATTGCTTTAAAATTAAGCTACAAGACCTTTATCTTTAATTTAAGGCCTTCAGCTGCTGCAAAGTCTATTAAACTTTCAGTCATAAAACTCCAACCCAGGACCCCACCCTTTTCAAGACCCTTATATTAAAACACAGGTGAGAAACTGTCTCAAAAACAAACCTGATGAGTTTCACGACTTGAAGGTGGGCCTGGCTGTCTTGTTTACAAAACACTGGGTTAATAAACTATTTTCAGCAACATAGTTTTAATATGGAACTTTCACTGGTAAGCACTTCTGTTTATTAAAGTCAGACACTATAAAAATCTATCCATATATAAATACTGTTTATTAAGCACTGCATTATTCATGTAGTCCTACAGGAAAAGAATCACAGCAAAGCTAGAAATTCTATCCATATCTTGTGAGCATTTATAGAATTTAGCTGCTGCTTTAAATAACAGACAAGGAAAGAATTTGCATCAAGGAATTTTGGAAATCAATGGTGTATACCAAGAAAATCTTTCTCATTATGGTCTTAACATCATCCTTGAATTAAGGAAAAGATTGTTGAATTTATATTGGATCTGGCTCCAGGAGAATATGTAAATCACAGACATTCAGGTGAGAGTGCTCTTCAAAAACCAGCCATGGTGTGGACATCCTTCATCACATTCCAGGCAATCCAGAAAATATCAAATGCCTTTTCTCCATTTTGAGGCTGTGTCAGAGAAGTACCTTCACGGACAGTTTCTATGTACAGCTGTCACAGCCTCCCTTCTCCAAGGTCTCAAAAAGCCCAGCTCCCCAGTGAGAGGTGTGCTTATCACACAGCCGCCCTGTCTCCAGAGCCACAGGAAGAGAGGGATGCCCACCTTGGGTTGTAGGAACAGCACTGGAGTTGCAAACCACCCTCTGAAGGTTGTAGTTGCTAAGTATGGGCTACCCTGCACTGGTCAGCACTCAACCAGAAATCAGCACACAAAGGAAGAAAAATCCATGGCCTTCTTTATGCAAAACAACCCTGGTATTGGCAAAACCAGCTCCCTGGCATCCAAAATTAGCAGGATCCCCTTAACACCCATGTCTTCTGGCTGGACATTTTAAGGGCTTTATCAGTGAGAAAATGTTAAACAAGTCTCTTTCCCTGCTCTGAAGGGAACAAGGAGCTCCTTAATTCAGTGAGAGAAGCCATGGTTCAAGAAGTGAGCCAGAGAAAGCTACATCAGGCATAAATAGACATCCACTTTAAAGTAACACAAAAGTTATTACCTCTTTTAATATCCTACTGCAGCTTATCCTACTAGGGCAGGAAAATCTATACAGCCTAACAAAGGATGCCAGATGGAAAATTCCACTGAGCTTAATTAGCTCACTGCTATTCCTGGATGACTGATACTGATGCAACTGCAAGATGAAGATTTTTTTTTTCTTCTTTTTCCTAACATGCATTTTTACTTTAGTTCTTAAAGGTGAAATTTTTGCTCAGTGTAAAAAAAAATGTGCAAAATAGGAAGCAGTGCTTTAGAGAAAACTAAAATAAACATTATTTTCTCAGGCTACAGTGAACACTTAAATGAGCAGACTGGTATTTTTTGTGGCTGTATCACATAAAATAGTTTCATATGTTTGAGATGAAATTAGAAGAAAAACAGTGAAATTCAAGGTAGTAGAGAGAGTAGAGCCACACATTTGCATGGGGGTTGCATGGCCAGGTTTTGGCAGCCTGTGGGAGGGACTCTCAAGAAAGGGAAGAGTGTGAGGAGTCCTCACCTCTGGAAAAAGAAGCTGTAGAAGCAATATAAGATGAAGTGACCACAACCCTAATTCCCTGCCCCTCTGTGTGCTGGGAAGGAGGAGGTAGAAAAAAAATGGGAGTGAAGTTGAACCCACCAAGCAGGGAAGAGTGAGGGAAGTTTTTTATTAAGGTTTTATTTCTCACTATTGTACTCTGATTTAATTGATAATAAATTCAGTTCATTTCCTCAAGTCTGTTCTGCCCATGATGGCAATTTGCTGAGTGATGTCTCCCTGTCCTTATCTTGATCCAAAAGTCTTGGTTTGCTTTCTCTCCTCTACCCGGCTGAGGACGGCACCTGGTACCCTATCAGGACCAACGTGTCACATGAGCAAAGCTGAATATCTAGAGAATGTTCAGAACCTGAAAAAGAATACTGCTTGAAGACAGTGATTAATAAAACCAAAACTAAGAGAGTGAAGAAAATTTTAAAAAATAAAACCAAAGGCTTACGAAATTCATACGAAGAACAAATGAGGCAGCCTCACTAAAGTAGAGCTAAGAGCAAACAAATCAGCTAGATTCCCAAAGATTAGGATGAAGGCATTTTATTTTTAGTCTGAAAGGTTAAATAATGTTCTCTCTACCCTAGAAAAACATACAGAAAGGCTTGGCCAGGTTAATCTGAAATCCAAAAGGAAAAAGCTCAATTCCAGCACCAAAATACACTTCACTTTGGCTCTGCTCTTCCTATTTTAAAACTAAATTAAACCTTATCCTTCATGTTCAGAGGGAAAAAAACCAACACACAAAAGAAATTTTGTTACTGATTTTTCTTTAGCTACCAAAATTAAGAACCAATGTGGCCTAAAACCCTTAGCATGCTGTCAGCTCACTGTATCAGAAGTTACACCTAAGTGTGCATGGTGTGAAACCAAACAACTGCATCCCACTGCCAAATTGCCTCAGGAAGAAGACACAGTCACCATTCCTTGCTGTTGGTATCCACAAGGAGATTGAGTGAGTGTCACATTTCTTATCACAAGACGGGTCAATCTTATGTCACCTAAATCCTCCTTGAATTTTCTATGAAAATCCAGAATATTCTCAAACAAACTTTCACTTGAAGGTATTTTATGTTCTACCAAAACAAAGGCCTTGAAACAAATAAGTCAGGAACAGACTTTCTGCCTTCTGCATCAAGAAAATTTCCAGTAAACTCCATATTTCCCACAGAAAATCTCAATATGACTTACATGGATGTGATTTTCTAGGCTGGGAGATACACTACCTTCATCAAGGAGCAAACTACAAAAATCTTTCCCAATTCTTCCACCACAGTTTCATGTGGAACTTTTCACTGATGTAATTTACTTCACCACATCCATAAAAAAAATCTCTGCGTCTACGAACAGCTGAAGCTGTTGGGATAACCCCCTCACTGTTCAAACATAACCATGCAGAATTCTGTATTCAGGACTGAACAGATGGACTCCCATGATCTGTGTCCTTGTAACATGGTGGTGTGGAGCTGATGCTAAAGGAAACAGCTGCTTGCATTTGTCACCCACTGCACAAGACACCTGAGGCAGCCCCTGGCTGAAGGGACAAAGAGCAGCTTCCGAAGAGAAAGTCAAGACTGAAACTCAACTTGGGGAAAAAGGATGGAGAGATGGTAGAATGGGAATGCTGTGGTGAGAAAAGAGAAGCAACAGATGAAAAGGCAAGGGCAGAAAGTAGATTTAGACCTATTGTGGGTGGAAGAAATTCTGCTGATCAGATTGTACAGAAATTCAGGAACAGGACAAAATACAGGAACTGGGAGCAAGAGAAATGGGAACTCTGAGAAGAACCAAAATAAGAAACAAATATACAGAAGATGTTTATCCTCCATAGGAACATATCTGAAGAACCAGGTAAAACAGGTATTTACTTGTGATGAGGAGATCTGACACAGCCCAATACTGTATGCAATAAATAATGTCAACAAAACCAGAAAAATTAAGTTCATATGAAAGAACAAATCATCACAACAATACTACACAGGCAATCTTTATTCTGACACTTCTTAACTTCTGAAAGCTAAGCTAGAAACTTAATGAAGTTACTTCAAGGTAAACTCTGCCATGTTTGTAATTAAAAAAAAACAAAACATTTTCTCACATACTTTTCTACAGTTAGCAAGGATAAAGTAAAAGGACTCTGAGTAATCACAAGAAAAATTCTAATTAAAGACTATAGAGATAGGGATAGAAAAGAGAATAGAATTTTAAGAGAAAGAAGAGATTCTAATACATTTCATAAGTAAGGCCACATGAAACGACCCTCTCTTATCTGCAACCAAAAAGCACAAAGTCTAAAAAGAAACAATGAAAACTATTCCATTAAACACCCAGGAAGTCTATCACTTACAAAAAAATTAAAAAACTGGATTTGACAAACAGAAGAAGGTATTTGACCTGAAGTTTGGTCCACATCTAATCAATCTACAAAACAGTCTGGATTCTCAGACAATGTAGTGTTTCAGACACTTTGAAACCTTGATATTTGATCCTCTCTCTGAAAGGTTTTATAAATTCAAGCTAATAAAATTACCAGAACATGGTATTTTTCACTGTACTGTGCCATTACCTTAAAAACAGTAAACAAAACAGCAAAAGGTGAGGAAGTTCATGAAAGAAAAAGTGGTTATTTTACACGGTAGAATATTTTTGGGTAAAAACTCCCCAAATCTATGCAGTGATGAAGTATTTCCGCAGTTTTCAACAGCATTAATTAACATTTTAAAAATTACCAATGTGTGAATAACTCCAAATATCTAACTGTGCATATGTGCAAGTTTCTTACCAGCTACTGGTAAATCCAGCTTGGCTCGTTTCAATTCTGATATAGAATTTTGGAGCTGCTCTATTACAAAGTCATCTTCATAGAAGAAATCCTTGGCTAAAGACTCCTGCAGAAATTCTACAAGTTCTTCCATTTGTAATTTCATCAGATGCTCTATATAAGGAGAAAATATTACATTATACATTAAGCTATCTTGATAATGAACACTCAAAAATGTACTTTAGTCATGAGGTGCTTTTGTTTTCAAGGTAGAATGAAAAACACTTGTTAATTATGCAGATAACAGATTTCTACAACCAGAGACCTAAAAATACATTAAAAATTCACTTGCAAGTCACCATGGAAATCCTTTCTACACATTATTCTTAGGATGGCGTTTCCCAAAAAGGGAAAACTAACTACAAGTCACCCTCCCCTTCAGCCTTCCCATGTCCAACAGCTTCAGGTCTTTATTTGTCAGCCCGCATCTTCAATTTACAACCAGTGCTGTGGATCTGTACAACATACATCATGTCTCTTATTAGGAGCTCTGAAAAGCAGAGAACATTTTAAAAATTGCTATTTACAGTACCCTCATTCACATCTGAATTAACTCCCAGTGAAATGATGATGGCAGTTCACACTTCAGAACTGTTGCTTCAGGCTCTCTGAAAATTCAGGTCATATTTTGAAAGTCATTTTACACTTACCAGATTATTTTTCTTTCCCTTTTTACACAGCAGTAAGGCCATGGGGATTGCAAGGCTGTAATTGCATACCTATGTCCCCTTTTTCATCATTTGTACGTCATCAAAAGTTTCAGATTAATCATTTCAATATGGAAACCATTAAAAAATGTTTTGGTGCTGTAATAAAAATGCTCATCACATATTCCACAATGACACTGACTGAACAGCTATACCATACATGTTTTTGAGGGAAGACAAGAAATCGGAAAACAAATCAGAATCTGTCTCCTGCCAGCTTTTCTGCCAGCCCTCTCATCTCCTCTGTTGCCATGAGGTTCTCTCAGTGTTTGATCATGGAGGAAGTTGCTGTGTACTTGATAAGCAAACAAATCCACACTCAGACTTTTTCCTGAGGTCTTCCCATTAAAAGAGTGGTGAATTTAAAAAAAAAAAAATTGAGTAGATATCTATTTGCAAATAAAGAACAGAAACCAAAACATTAAGCCTAATGATCTGCCTCTAAATGTTTAGCTTTCTCAAGTGCAATAATGTAGAAGGCAACCTTTTCCATTTGTCAAAGTTGTTTATGAACAAACTAATGAAAACATCCCAGTGAGACAGTGAGGTAGCATCGCCACAGTTCAAAAGGATAAACCAGCAAGGAAATTACAACATTGATTCTATGGGCCCCACACAGACCTCTGTATTTACACCCAGCTAAAAAAAAGAAAGCCAGAAAGCCAAAGTCCCACAGGAGGAGTGCCTCAAAGTTGAGCTACAATGTATTGTCCTTAGAAATGCTCAAATCTAGTTAGAAGCCAACTTCCACCCTCAAAAGCTTTTTGGGTCCTTGGAACTTAAGATGCCAAGTCACTTTAGAGAACCAGGCATAGATGCTTTAGACAGCTCTGTTCAAAATCTCAAATTTTAATTCACCCAAAGTGAAGAGATGAAGAAGGTCACACAGGCAGATGAGAAATTCTGAATTTTAATTACCTTCCTGGACAAAAAATGTACAAAGTGACACAGACTGGTGATTCCTCATTGCTGAGGTATTTTGCTGGTAGATTTCCAGCATTTAGTGGCACAGTCCTGATCCTTTGTGTGCTTTTTTGATTAATTTAAATCCTGTGGAGGCTAAGAAGCCATTTCCACACCATGTAACTACCACACTTTTCCCCATTGTTTAGTCAGTAATACAACTGATTTCAAGTCCAAATAACTTTCTTACTCTAATAAATACTTCTGTTTGACAATCACACTGCATTGGGCCCAGCTGAGATGGAGTTAATTTTCCCCACAGCTGCCCTCACAGTGCTGTGCTGTGCACTGGTGTCTGGAAAGGTCCATTTTGTTTTCTCCTTCCCCCAGTTCTGCTGAGGAGGGGAGGGACAGAGCAGCGTAGTGGGCACCAGGATCCAGCCAAGATCAACCCACAACACACACACATTAATAAAGCAAAGATTTTTACCATTTTGTGCATAAGGAATGAAAAATATCTGTCAGAAGCAGCATAAGGCACACGGGAAACTAAGATTTTCACACATTAAGGTCAAACTACACAAAACTAGCTGAACCTCTGTTTAGGTTTCCAATGTTTGACAGATTTCTTACTTCTGTGCAGTTTCAGAATTGTGTAAGACATAGCAGTGAGAATCCGCTCTCCTTCAAGTATGTAGATATCCCATATCCTGAGGCTTAATGTAAAGGGAGTCTGCAATGACAGAATCAGGCAATGCTGTGAAAACAGTCTGCCCCAAGTCACAATTAAAAACAGCATCAGAAAGAAAAACACACTCACACGATCAAGGAAACACTGGAAAAACCACTTGGTTGTGTAAAAGCTGGTGGGCATGTCCTGGGAGTCCTGCAAACAACACAGAAGTTGAAAAATACTTTCAAAAAGTCCAAGTAATGCCTTACAATGTCCATGAAAAGCATTTTCCCCTTGAGGCCAATGTACTCTATAGTCACCACAAATAATTAGTTAAACTAAACAAGACACTGTTACTTCAATCCAACAGATGGAATTTCTGGGTTTTATAGCTTTTCTTCATCAATTTCACCACCTGAAGAACATGCACTTGGAGGTGCTGAAGTACTAATGCATTCTAGACTTTTACCATGTTCTGGGGACAGAGGGAGCCGAAGATAAAATCCTCTCTCAAGAAAATAAATCAATATTCTGCAGTAACTCAACTTCAGGCACTGGATCTGTTACGGCCTTCATTTCTCTGTAGCAAGGCTGATAATTCAAGCCCAAAGCTGAAAGGACTTCCTTACAAAAATGCACATCCACCAGAAATGACTGGTAAACAACCAAATTGACCACTGGGCCTCTAACAGGATGTAGGCTGATAAGAGATTTTATTTCCTGATTAAGGAGCCTAATTTCCCCTAGAGCACAGATAATCCATGAGGTATGACACCCATTCAAAGACTGCAAAAGCTTCTCTGCCGCTTCACGGAGCTTCAAAATCCTTTGCATAAAAGCTGAGAAGTTAAGAAAGCCTGAATTTTAACTGTGGGATAACATCATATTCTATGCTTGCCAGATTCAGCTTTCAAAAATTATGGACCAAATTCCAGAACTTAGTTACAGAAAACTGAATAAGCAACGGGCCAAATCCCTGTGGTTTATGTGCAAGCTTTACTTTTGTCTTTCTGGAGTTAACATTGGCTCATTTCAGTGAAGAGATGAGGAAAACTCACAGGAAGAGAAGAGGAAAAAGATGTGGCTACAAGTGAGCATCTCTTACACCATCTTTTAAGAAATGGAGATGGATTCTGGCAGTACCAATGTACTGTAAAAAGGAAATTCTTGATGCCTACAGGAAGGGCCTTTTTCTCCCATTAGAAAAATAATTTACTTCTTAGAATAAATAGCCAATATAGCTATATAACCAAAATTTAAAAATATTATATATTATCCAATATTAAAGAAAGGCACATTATTTTCTATTTAAGAGCATTAGAAGAGATAAAACTCCACGTAGCTTCATGAAAATAGAAGTATTTTAAAAGGGCCATTAACCCCTCTCTTATAAAGGTTATTTTTTAAACAGAGATTAAAACTAGATGGTCCTGAAGTCATCTCTGTCCAGAGAACCACAAAGCTGAACATACAAAAAACTTCTGACAAAATATTCCAGCATCAGTTTGCTTACAGAAGCTCACACAAGGCCAAACAGAAGAACCACACATTGTCCTTAATTCAGAGTGAGATATACACCCAAATTAATCACTCTTAGGATCCAATTTTGTCATAACTTTGCCAAGATGCACCATAACTTTGTCTGTAATGAAAACACCAGCACTTCTGCCTCTTAAAACTTTGCATCTTTTCCTGGGGTTTGAGTATTCTTGATCTAGTGGGGTCACCTGAACTGAAACAAGGAAGACAGGTGTAAATTAGCATAGCTTGTATAGTGAAATAAATACTTACCAAATGCTGCTTAAGTTTGGACAAAAATTTCTTCAGTATTTTGTCATGATGTTCCTGAAACCTCAATAGTTTTGGGAAACCAGGAATAAAAAAACCTAAGAAAAGAAGTTGACCATGTAACAGGTGTTTGTACTATAAAATGACATTAAAAAAAGCCATTAAGGCTCCAGGAACATTATCTTTCTATAAGACCACTGGATCTGAACAGATATTCATAACAATATTTTGATGTCTCCATACAGATATACACATTCTCCTGCCTAAATAGCTACAATCAACACATTCCCTCAGTGACTATTATTAGATCAGAATGACAAATGACAGCAGATCCATCAGTCCTACATTAGTCAAACCAATATAAGATCATGTGGAAACCACATTTATAATTATATTTTAAAAGAAAACCTAAGATTCACCACCCTCACCTGCTAAAATTGAAATTATAGCCCAGAAAATTAAAGACAGAAGAGCAAACAGCATGGGTATCTACTAGAAGTGTCTGAATTGAAGAAAAAACAATAAAAAAACAAGAAGGATATTCTAGCAAGACAAATATGATTATATCCTATAAGTAAAGACTGCGAGCTCACACAACTGAAACAAAGGGCATAAAAATCTAATTGTTTAGTGATTACACATTGGAAAGGAAAACTCTTAAGATCCCCTTCCAGCTGAGGTATCAGCAGAGTTAAAGTTATAAAAAACTCCATTTTAAGCAGTATGAAAACTGGAAGAACAAGTACAGACCCACAGTAGACACAGAACTTTAATAAAAAAAGAAAAAAAAGGAAAAAGGAATGACTGAAGTCCCAAACCAAAAAGCAAAGCCTTTCTAGTGACCAATTGTGCAATTCAGTGAACTGTCACTAAGACACACGATTTACTACCTCAGATTCATATAGATTTATTATTTCATAGATACAAATGCAAATTCTACAATACTTAAATGTCAGGCTGCATATTAGAAAATTTCAGTAACACAGGCAAGGCATTTGGCTTTTTTCTTACTGTAAACAGTGACTACATCAAAGCTAATTAGCCATCAACAATAACAATAAAGATTCTTTTTCCATGGAAGGTTGCTCTTTCACATTTACATACACCGACTTACTATCTTGAATTTTTAAGACTATAGAAAGATCAATGGAAAGAGCTTCCAAAAAAGCTTACAGTTTTCAGGGTCAGATGTCTGTATTTTACTGTTTAGAAACTTCACATCATCCACACAACATGAAACACCAGAGAAGCCAAATTCATCTCTTGATTTCAAGTAGTTTTATACTAGAAATTAGTCTGGCTAATGGGCTGCACCCAAAAAATATTCCAGGTTGCCATATCAGATGTAAAAGTGAAAAAAAAACATGAAAAACCTTGTCTGTGGGGAGGAGTTTTTAACCATCCTAATCTTGCCAATATGATTCTAATTGAATTACTTAGCCCACCCCCATGATTTCCATAGGGAGATGCCCATTTCAGAGAACTATGTGATGGTCAGGGGCATCAAGTGTATCTTTACAAGTTTTTCTTCATGGATATTGGCAATTTGGAATTGAAATTACTTAAGGTTTAAAGAGTTGACAAACAGTGCTTTAAGCTGCTTCCCCCAAAGAAGAACAAAGAACCCCAAAGAAAGTGCAAACTGTAATATGACATCAGTTAAGTCTGTTTCAAAGTTTCCTTTCTGGAATCTACAGGGATATTTACAGATGCACAGTGACATTTAAAACAGACACATTCAAGGAATCACAGGAAATCCAGGTTGGACAGGACTTCTGGAGATTATCTGGTCCAACCTGCTGCAAGCAGAACTTTAGACTACTTGGCAACATTTAATAAATGATAAATTGGGAACACATGAGTTATAATTAAAGTTTTATCAATCTATCTATAAATGCAAACTTGCCTAACAGGCACTGCCAAGACAGTTTCAGTGTGTATAATAAAGCTGTGGCACAATGGTCCATATGCCCTGTGGAGAAGCTCATCAAGCCTTGGGCTACTCAAAGCTCCCTCCTTCCCTCTCACATCACTTGACAGGTGTGTGGCAGGAATAAAGGAGGGAAGGAGGAAAGTCTACTACATCTCAGGCACTGCATCTGCCTGTGTTTATCCTCCTGTTTATCATACACACGATTTGATAAATAAGCAGCTGATTTTGACTTACTTCCCCCAAAATAATTAGAATTTTCTGTGAGCTTTGAGGAGCTCAATATTCTACATGGCTGCACTTGCCAATTCAGTTTGGATTATTAGGAAATCTACAGATTTTTTGTAAGATGCTTTTAGTCTGTGTTACAGTTGTGTAAAGCTCCAAGAAAATCTTTTGACATTATGAATTTAAAATTTCATTTATGACATTGACATCAGATCACACTTTTTTCCTTCCCCCCAAGTTGATAGCTTTGCAGAACTGTAAACAGCAAAACAACAAACTATCCCTCTGTTTTGGGGGCAAACAACATCCAGGAACAATGACAAGCCTGGGAAGGAAAATATCACAGAATGAGAAATTCTTCAGCAGGGAAAAGCAGCTAGAGCTTGTTGGAAATTTGCTAAAAAGGCCAAGTTCTGGATGACATTTACTTCTGCAGGCTTCCAAGAACCACAGCTTATTGGAATCACCAGAACTGTAACATCACAAAGGTTTTGGAATTCCTGGACTTGTTCCACACCAATAGCCATGGAATACGTATAGATCATACTAAATCTGGCATGGAAAGAGAGAACTCCCAGTAACATAAGAACAACAATACCATGAGAGCAGGAAATTCTGTGTGAGGTAGAGGTAAAACTGAGAAGCCTGAAGTTCATGCCTAGACACAAGTCCATTTTTTACTGTAGATTCCTGTCCTGCCAAACGATAGCACAGCTGCAGTATTATTTAACACATTCTGTATTAGGTTTCCACTACTATTTTATTACTATATAGATGTCTACATAACCAGTTTTCAATTGGTTACATTCCCTGAGAGAATTAGAGATGAGGAAACCATCTGATTTTCATTAAGAACTATTTGAAAGATATCACATATAAAAATCATTACTCTCTCTTATGGATGAGAGCTCCAGTAACATCCAATACCTCCCCCAAGTATAAAGCTCCCATTATGTTTTATTTTTGACCAATCAGAACAGAATGGTTTCATTCTCAAATAATTTACAGCTTAAACAGGACAAGCTGGAACCTAAATACACTGACATGAAACTCCATACCATGCATAGCGTGCTTTGGACCAGAGAGAAGTTTCACCAAGGCCCAGAAGGCATCTTCTTCATTCATGTACATCAGGAGCAAAGCTGTGATCTGGCTCATTCCCTGACAGTATCCAACTTCCTGAAAATCATACAGTGGAAATATTAAAATGCTGGACACAAAAGCCTCATAGCCATGAGGTCTTAGATTTTCCTTGAGTTAGTGGACGAAAGATGATGCCTGTCCTGATGGCAAAGCTTCCCACCAAACACAATTCATATTTAATCATTAAAAATACTGATAGATAGAAGGGATGATGCACAACCCTCCAACTGAAAAGTAACCTGGAAGTATTGATTGCTCATTAGAACTCACTACTGATGAACAAAATCCTTGGACAGTACTAATGTTTTCAAGTTACTGTATCATCTTTTTGTCCAATGGATGCATTTCTCATTGAGTTGTAATTTGGGGGGTTTTACGGAGGGTGAGAGGCTTTGTTCTGGTTTACAGTCAGGGCACCATCTGATAAACACAGGATTTTTCAAGAGCGACCTTGCTCAAGTTTAGCTGCCCAACAGCAAGCAATTGTAATAAACTCAAACAAAAAAATTATTGTTCCAAAACTGAACTTGAGTACTTCCTCTGCTATTAATTTTGCATTTTATGGCAGGAACCAGCTGTCACTACCATTCAGCTGCAAAGATAACCCCATCAATAAAGTGTCTGTAGGACAATTACTGAAATGTGGAGTAAGTTTTTTCAGGTTTACAAGTTCTTAGCACAACTTTGTTCTAGAGATAAAACCATAGCATAAGAACTGCAACACATTAAGAGGAAAAATACAACAGAAGTGCAAAATAAAAACTTCACCATAATAGTTTCATTACACTTTAATCATTGATTTTAAATATAATTATTAATGCAACTTGAAAACACCAGTCCAGTGTTTTATATGAGGTACAAAAAGTCAGACAGAAAGGTTACATTTCCTAGAACTTTGAAAGAATCCAAACAAACCAGTACTTAATTCAAGTAACTGCTTTAATTTCTTTTTCCTCTTCTAAAGTTAGCATATTTTATATTGACTTCTAGGGAGCTGCTGATGGATATAAAATGGAAGAAGTACAGAAATGCCCAAAAAGGGCCCAAGGAATGAGGGGACAGTGCAATAAAACCACAGTTAGATGTGGACATGAAAACATTTCTTCTTCTTCTACTTTTAGCATTTAGCCAAAAGACATTACAAAATACATATGCTTCTAACCCTTATGATACAGTCTGGAAACCCCACTCTAATAAATCCCCATTCAAGACTGCAGCCAAGACCATGGGTTTATGTAAAGAAGATGCAACCTTTTAAACTAATTTCAAATTTTTAGAACCTTTCAGCTTATGAAATACACCTGTGGACTCAAAAATGCATCTTTCTGCAGTATTTTCCTCCCCATCATTCAAATGAAAAGGAGGCAGATAATATAATGGAGGAAAATATCAGTCACATAACACTCCAGCACAACACAAATTCATTATTCTTATTAGTCACCATCCTTGGTTTCAGCCAAACTGTAAGCATGGTTCAGTCTGCCCAATAAAATTCATAACTCAGATGCTTTATTTTAACTTCAGCTCAAAATACGTCAACAAATAATTTATTTCTATGTGCTTCCAAAGGTCTCTGAAATGCTTTTTGGGTTTTCTAGGGAGAAAGAGATGCAAGTTATTATCTTACAGCACTTTAAGAGGAACCAGATTTAAGTGTGAAGGAATACAGCTTACCGTATTATATATGGAATATGCCGCTAAAACATGGAACAAAGATTGTTGCCTGGAGAAATAAGAGCAGAAAATGAAAAAAAAAATAGCATTATCTTTTGTAAAAATAGAAAAACATAGAAGTAGTGAACTGAATTTTAGAAACATGTTTTCCCAATTTAGCTTGTCTAGCACTAAAGAATTGGATAAACCACACTTCACAACCATAAGTGCTTCTGATTTCAAGCCTGTTTTGTAATTAGCACCTTTATGATGTTTTATATGTTGAAATGTTTCAAAAAATATCAATATACTTTAGAAGAGAGTGGTGGCGCATTATCATTTTTACAGACAGGTAAAGTGAAACATTGCCTGGGTGACATTTCAAACACTGATTTATTCTGAATGCCAAAATTTAAACTCCCCAAACCTGATTTCTGTGCTTGCAGAACACTAACAGCTGTTATTGATTCCAAAGAGAGATGCAGAAGTGAAGACGTGAAATACACAAAGCAGCCACAAAGGTGTCTTAATCTTGGCACCGAAATTAAAGTCTGCTCTAGTGACTGCTACTGTCAAACTGAAGAAAAACAATATTAACTCTGGCTCACATCCTGTGCTCAGCCCTCTGTTGATCTCTGGGTACTTCAGGGCTAGAATTACAAAGGGCTTTGTAGAAGTCCCTTGCTTTCTGTAAAACAGTCTAACTTGTGAAGATAGCCAGACAAAAAAACCCCAAACAACACCAAACCAGCCAGCATAACTCTGCTCTTTCCAAGCTGTATATGAAAGTAACAGTGGAGAGCTCTCAAAATCAACTTTTAAACTCACAGCTACTTTTTGTCACCTGTTCAGGAGAGAATCTGGACACCTGAATGCTTACTTTCATCTACAAGTAAAACTGCTAAAAATTAACAGCAGAGGTTTGCATATTGTCCTTTTTCTGCACAGTGAAATGTTCTCCCTGTTACTAATCAATGAATGGAAAGAGATATTAGCAGGCTAAAAGAAAGAAAGCATAAGCCAAAAGGTGCTTATTTTCTTTTGGGAAGGGGATTTACACGTGGAGAATTTTATCAAAATATCTGCATTGTGGCACCCTGGTTTACCTACTTGCAGAACTGAAGTTTAGCTATTCTTCAGTAACCAAAGGAAAGTATAACAAGACACTAGACACTAGGCTGGAGCCTCATTTTACACTGACAAACTAACATGTCTCCAGTGTACACAGGAACCTCCTGTACCCTCAGCTGACCATATGAAGCTGAGATAGGAGCTCAATTTCATTCACAGTTCCATACCCAGAATAATGGTGATTTCAGTATTATTTACACCAGATGGAAGCACTGAAGACCTGTAAGAATGAACCTTCAAAGACATACAGTCTACTTAAAAGTCAAACAAACAATTGACACACCCAGGGGACTTTATTTCATTGCTATGTGAAATGATTTCTGAATTTTTCATCGAGGCATTGCTGGAAATGCATAATAAATGTACAGTAATTCCAAGATCTGTTCCAAGTGTGAAATTGCTTTAGGCAGCCAAAGGCTTTCCTGTGGACTCTGAGGGCATGGCTACAACAGCCACAGGGACTGGAGCTGCCTCTGCTTGTGTTAACCCCAAAGTGACGAGGCAATGAGCTTCTGCTGGCATCTGAAATGTGTGCACAGAACCGAGAGGCCCGAGCAGCACAGGCACTGCCAGCCCTGCACAAATGGATCTGAACTGCGTCGGCTGCACGGAACCATCTCAGCCTGGGAATCTCTGCTCTGGGCTCCTTCCTTACAGCCATCAGAGAAATTCCCCTGATTTAGCATTTTTCAAAAAAATATCTAGAATAACAATGTCAGAAAATGTTTCCTTTATTATCACATTGAAGTCCACAGCTCTGAGTACCACTTTTTGAGAACAGCAGACTACCACAAAACTTGCCTTGGTAAGAGGAGGAGATTAAAAACTGAATGAATACACAGACTGAAGGGGAAAAATACCCTCTTCTTCTCAGCAGGGTGCTGATGCTGCAAGCAAGCAACAATACTGATTTTTGTATCCCCACTTTTTTCACTATTAAGCATTTTTGAAGATGACAGCTGCCTAATATTCCTCATCTAGCGGCAGCAAAAAATAACGAAAAACATTTTGAAGAAATCCAACAGCATTATGGCCTAGACTTGTAAATAATTAAATGCTCACATACAAAAATACTGCTTTACTTGGCTCTGAATTAGCTACTGGGAGAAGAATACAAAATCCAGAGGAAGGCTAAAATCTCTGGGAAGATGAAGGTTTACTCACTTGACACCGTATCTGTCCCGGAACATGATGTGGTCTCTGTACGTCCGGTTCACGTCCAGGTCAATTTGCCGAATATCCGGCGAAGACCCTCGTGCTTGACTCTTCAATTTCTGGGAGTACAGTAAAGAACAGAGGTTTAAAATTGTGAACTCTAAAAAAGCAGAAACATGCTTGACTGTACAGCTATATTGAATTGCCATCATGTGACTTAATACAGAATAGCAACTCACAAGATTAACAGTTTTAACTTCCAAAATAAGCATATATGTGTACAAATTCTATGAGTAAGAAACAGCCACAGAGTAAAGATGGAGAAAGACCAATCCCATAATACACATTTTTTTGACACATCATTCACTACTCACATTTAAGCCTGTTTCAGCATTTCAAATTTCTTACTGCCATTTCTCAGGCAGGTACAGCACCAGAGAAAGACAGAAAATTAATTTTGCTACTCAGGAAAAAGAACCTGAGATGCAAGTGCTCTAGACTAGGCTTTAAGCAAATGATTTAGTGTGGTTTTCATACTTTTCCTGTCTTTTTCTCTAGCAGAAGTAATAGCTACATTGCTGCCAGTTATTATCTAAATATAGATAATGGACATTTCTCTAGTAATTTCCTCTGTCTTTCTGTTCTAATCTAATTTAGCTGTAGAATATGTCTACTTTAGCACTTGCTTTAGTGTTTTATAATTAAATCCATTTTTGTAACTGAATACTTATGAAACTTGCACAGGTTTAGACTGACACCTTATTTTGTGCACTTACAATAATTTTCTCTTGACTCTCATTCATTTATTCTCACTTCTGTCCGTAAAAGTTGAATTTGCAAGACCCTGGATTCAATATGGTATTTTTAAAACATTACTTCTGACTATTAGAGAATACCACAGACAATCAAAAGGCAAAACCCTACGGACTCTGGTTGCAAGAAAACAAGAGTAAAGTTAAAAATAATAACAACAAAGGGATCAAACAGGGAACAGTAACATGTATCCAGTCTGCTGTACACAACCTGAAGCTTTAGGCACATGAGGAATTACCTGTAAGTCAGTGAACCAACACAACGCCACCCACAATCTCAGCCATGTGCACAACTTAAACCAAACACCCAGAATGATTTGTTCCCCAGACAGACAGAAAAGCAGCAAAGGGAAAATTTCTAGTTTAACACCTGAGATTTGATGGAATATAGGAAAAGAACCCTGAGCTCTTGCAATCTTGGCACCTTCACATGTGAGAGAACAGAAAGGTACCAAAAGTTTGAGAAACAGGAAGGACAGAAGGTTAAGAACTGGTCTTTCCCCTGCAAAGAGAACTGAAAGAAGCTATTTGACCTACAATAAACGTGGATTATCCTTCTAACTTTAAGGTGTGCAGTTTGTGACACTTGCAGTGAGCAGTGTTAATATCACTTCACGAAATAGAAAAATAGAGAGCAGCAAGATGAGTATATCACAAATAAACCAGATAATGATGGAAGAAACTCTTTCTATTTCTGTATCTGAAATACAAACATTTCTTTGTTTTGCATTGAGCATTACATGACATTAATAAATCCTGAAGATTATTTCACCTGTATTTAAATGCTTCTAATTTTACTTGGCATTCTTTCCCACAACCACATTATTCAGCATAATCTCTGTTTTACCTCCTTTGGATCTCCCACTAGTCTTATTGACGAACTTAAACAAAATATATTAGTCAGAAAAAGCAGCCTGTTAGACTTAAAAGCAAGAAATATGAGGAAGGTAACAGACACCAAAATTTAGATAACATCAATATCAACACCAATCTTCTTTCGTAAGACTCCTCATCTCTTCAGATGCAATCTCAGCTCAGCTTTTGAATACACAGCCTTTTTCCTAGCTAAAACAAGCAGTAGAGAGCAATGTAATTTCTATTTTTTTAACACTATATAACAGCAAAGGCTTAATAAAGCCTGTAGCTTTAGTATCTAATATTTTAAAATTAATATTAAGTTGAAATTCTACAAACTCACATTATAGAAGTCTTTCATTTCTTCTTTCATCTTAGGAACATCAAGTAACAAAGACCAGACTTGTCCTCTGAACTGCAGTGGGATCCCTTTATAAATTCTCCTATGAAACTGGAAAAAAAAGAAAAGAAGGTTAAAGGGCAGCACAACTTACAATGCTCTGAATAAAAGGAATAGTGATGCACAACATACTAAAGACAAAAATGCAATTACACCAAGCACCCTAGGAAAGGGACGACCTTCTGGGGACAAAGCATTCCAGTGTGTTTTGAGGAACGTGTCCCGCAATGCCACTTGGGCTCCTGACAGAATCCACAGGCACAGGGACAAAACAGACACACAGGCCAAACCATCCCAGGTGAGGTTTTCAAGCCAGGACTTTTGCATGTAGAAAGGTCTATCAAAATTGTATCACCTTTGCTCAGCAAATTTTGTAATTTAGATCCCGAAAATCAGATTCTTAGCAACACTCTATTTAAGGATATGCCACAAATAACTCACTGCAATTATGATCTATAAATAGAAATAGCAAAAAGCAAGCAGCAAAATCACAAAGCTTTAAAAATTATCAGTAAAAACCCAAAAGCAGAACTGATTTTTGAATTCTTCTAAAACTGCAACAGTATACTCAAATGTATGTATGCAAGGAAACAAACTGTGAGATCACAAAAAACCAGAATGTGCCATTTCTAAAGCTAACAGATCTCACATTCTATTCCTAAATTAATAATCACTCTCCTACATGCATATTAAAGCATTTGCAAAAAAAACAACAAAAGAACACAAAAAGGCACTATCATCTTTTGAAGACATATCTGAGACAAGGAAAATTGAAGACAACTCTGACACAGAAAATGAACCTTTCTTAAGTTATGTTTTTACCATTGTTTTAATGATTGCACAGGGAGACAATTAGGTTTGAAAGAGAACAAACCACACACAATCACTCTCCTATTTTTTCTTCATGCTTATCCTACAATGGAAGTTAGACCTTAAAAATATCAGTTGACAAAGCTACCACTTCCTTTACACATTTTTATAAAAGTTACGTTTGCAGTAAGAAATATTTTAAAAGCAATGTCCTCCTCAAAGACAGGATTGTTTTTCTCTTCACGTATTTCACATCTCCAGTTTTGGAAAATTAATGAACCCCTTGTTGCAGTATATTTCCAAACCTCCCACCATTTGGAAAATATCAGCTCTTTAAAGGTGTCTTTAATGCCAGCAAGGATTTGTGTCTGGATTGCAGAACCTGTAACTCTTGCACAAGCATGGTTATGAGCTTCTTCCCTTGTTCCTTTTTCAAATGAAAAACATAAACTTGTATAAGATACAACAGCCATCCTGGAGGCTGTCCACAAAAAAAAAAACGTTGTGCTTCATAAAGAAAACTTTGCTGCATTAAAACTAAGAATGCTAAAGCAGCAACACTTGCAGTGTGAGCACAGCTGTGCCAGTACAGTTTCTTCTGTAAAAATGAAGAACATACAGAGCTCCAAAGCAGCCTTCTCTACAGGTGGATACCCTGAGCTCAGGTCACGCAGGATTTCAGTGTGTGTCAAGCCAGACACAAGTGTACCTGCACGTGGGAGAGAGGAAAATTTAGTCTTTTGAAAGCCAAACACCCCCAACTGCAATGGAGTCATCCTAGGAAGAGATTAGCCTGTCTACTGGAAAGTAGAATGAGGCAAATTTGCCACATCTCTTCTGGAAATTTGGAAGAAAACTGTGGGGAAAAAAATGCAGTGATCTTTGTCCTCAGTGCCAGGTAGTTTTATTCCTCAGACTCATGTCCAGCAATGGCGTACCTTCACAACAAACATTTTTGTCAGTTAATTATAATTTTTAACTAATTTTCAAATGTCTCCAAGAACAAAAGGTTATAAATGAAGACAACTGGCTGAAGAATAAACTCTCAAAACTACTGTTGTTGTATAAATTAATATTTTGGGACAAAGTCAGGTGGATATAAAATGCCAGAAATAAGTCTTTATAATAATAGCTTCTTATCCAAACAGAATTAAAAAGATTCAAACCATCCATCCAAAGTGTAGAGTTGTTCAGGGTTTTTTTTGTAAAATAAAACTGAAGGAGAAGAACCTCCAGTTTCAGAGGAGTCCATGGTATTTACAATTTTCCCAACTTCTGCACTGCCTAGATTGAAACAGTCAAATGCCAAAAGAGCCCTTAAAGCAGTAAGTAAAAACTGAGACAGAGAACTGTGGAAGTGCTTTTCACAGAAAAGTTTAAAAAGTGAGTTGCAAATATAACTTTAAAAGAACAGAAAGGACAGAGAGGTGAACAGTTTCATGAGCCCACTACAGCTATACAAAAAAAAAAAACCAAGAGGAAAGTAAACATTTTTAGTAGCTAAGTTCTGAATTGTTGCACTACCTGAGAGAATAAACCCAAATAACATCCACAGCTTCTTGCAAACCATTTTAGATCTGTGTTCAGCTGACTCTGCTGTTCCATCTATTCTTTTATTGAGGCAGAGAAGAAGCTCTCAGTCATCCCAAGTTCATTACCAGATCCTGCCTACAGACTCAGCAGAACACAAGACCAAAGACTTTTTCACTATCTGATACAGAAGACAGAAATGTCACTCAGTCCTGGCTTAGGCTCCACTGCACAAACAAGAACATGGAAAGGAGTGTGAAAAATTTCACACACAATGGAAAACTGAGAGGAGTGGCTGATACACCAAGCGGGTTGAGCTGCCATTGAGAGTGATGTTAACAAACTGGAGAAATGGGCTACCAGGAACCTCACAGAGTTCAGGGAGGAGAGGCGCAAAGTCCTACACCTGGGAAGGAACAACCCCAGGCACCAGAACATTCTAAGGGTCACCAGCCAGAAAACAGCTCAGAATAAAAGGACCTGAGGGTCTTGGTGGACACCAAGCTGAGCAGGAGCCAGGGCAGTGCCCTTGAAGCAAAGATGACCAGTGGTCCCCTGGGCTGCATCAGACAAAAGTATTCCCAGAGTGCTGAGGGAGGTGATCCTTTCCCTCTGCTCAGCACTGGTGAGTCCACAAAACAGACATGGACACATTGCAAAGGGCTACAGAGATGATGAGACTTGACCATCTCTGCCACGAGGAGAGGCTGAGAGGGCTGGGACTGTTCAGCCAGGAGCAAAGAAGGGGGATCTTATCAATTTGTCTTTTGCACCATCCCAAAGGGAAAGTGCAAAACGTACAGAGGCAGGCTCTGTTCAGTGGTGCCCAGTCACACAACCAGAGGCAATGGGCACAAACTGAAACACTGGAGATTCCCTCTGAATATCAGGAAACATTTTTTCACTGTGAGGGTGACAGAGCACTGGCACAGGTCACCCAGTCAGGTTGCGGTCTCCAACCTTTTGAAATCTCAAAAGCCATTAGGACATGGTGCTGGGCAGCTGGAGGTGGCCCTGCTTGAGTAGGAGGCTGGACCAGGTGACCTCCAGAGGCCCCTTCCAACCCCAACCTTTCTGTGACCCTGCGCAACGCTGCAGTTTTGTGCAAATGACATGGCTGTGCTGCACCTTGGGGAGTAGGGGGGGGAACTCACACACACTTCACTGCAAAATTCATTTCTGATAATCATGCAGACACCAAACAGTTAAAGAAAATATAAATGAGCACACTGATTATTAGCTAGCTGAATGTCTTTACCATAAGCACCATGCTAGTGCCCTCTGCTGTCTTCCACGTCCTTATGTAATACCAGAATAAAAATCCGCTGACAAATGCTGCTTGTATCTATTTACTTGCTCATCTACTTTTCTGCTCTCTCTGAATTAATAATTAAAACAGAAAGTAGAAAATTTAGTAAGTTACTTTTTTCTTCTGCTTCTAGGAAGATGAAATACTGAGTTAATTTTAAATAATTTGTGAAGATTAAGATAGTCACTCAAAACAAAACACAAATATACATAAACTCAGAGTTCATATAAAAACACACATCTATGAAAACATTCACCATTCAAAGAATGGGGTTATGGGATCTGGGATGCTTCGATCAGAACAGGACATAGAAAAAAGAAGGTGATCCTCGATACATGTAATTATATAAACACAGGATACATAAAAATACAGGTTTAAGTTCTGTAGCATATCTAAGCTGATATTCAGCCAAGGACAGCAGTCAAACTCTTGTAATTATTAATAAGATTGTTGATCCTGAAGTAGGTAGGAGAAACTGACACTAAATGAGGCCCTATCACCTGGGAATTCAAAAGAGCTTCTCATGCAAAAACAAATTGGACCTACAAATACATTGAATATACAGAATGAACTAAAACCCTTAAAAAGCAAGACGACAAAAAAAAAGTTTAGTTATCATCTTAATGATGGCCATAATGTCCAACGTGCAAAAATACTTGGAAAACATACAACCTCCCCTTCCTTGCCCGGCCCCCATTTCTCCAGCTCATAAACCCAACTGGTTTCTGGAAAAGAAATGAGGCCACTGTCACACAGCACTGGCCTGAAGAGGGGCCACTGGCATCAATGCTCCTGCAAGATATAAAGCTGGTTTCCTTGAAAATTAAACTTTCTCAGCTGTCAGGAAGAGCTGCACAAGTAGCAAAGGGACTCTGCCACCTCAAAAAGAATCAGTGATGAGAAGCGTAAGAATTAAAATCTGAAGTCTCACAAGAAAGTATATTTGTAATGAAAAGAAAATATATTTATAAAGGCTGCTGCCTTTAGAGGTTCTTCAGCTTCTGTGGGTTGCATAAAAAGAAGAAAAAGTGCAAATAGAAGAGTTGCTCCATCTCATTCAAAAATCTCAGTAATGTAAAGAGGGTTCTTCATTAAGGCTCTGTGTTCAGACTCCAAACGAATTGGAGACTTGATTATTATACTGTGTGTGAATGCCAGAACAGCTGGAAATGGCAGCTACCCTGATTGTTTCTCTTCTTCCCTTCCCCTTCAATTTAGGCAACTTCAATCACAGATAGATGAAGGCAGACAGGGAAAGACAGAAATACTTTGGTGGAAATACTCAAATGGGAATACAACATATAACAGTTTTATTTAATCTTTCCTGAAAGTTATGATCATACTAAGCCAGGAAGGATTTACTATCTGTGGGTGGTTGATTGTACCCTGAACTACTAAGCAGTAGAATACAAATAGGAAATAAAAGCACAAACTAGAGAACAACCACACTGAAACACAAACTTTGCTGCTCTGTGACACTTCCTGCATAAGAAATGACTGATGGGGAGATGAAAGCTTTATTTTGACAAATATCAACCAAGCAAAGACACAAGGGCAGTTACACACTTCAGAGTGGTATCTGTAAAAAACATGAGAACTCCACTGAAAGAGATGCCTAAATAACCACAGAGGAATCAAGGAGTTTTATACACAAAGAGCAAGTCAAACAAAAGCACCAGGAGGCCTTTATGAATGAACAGAAGTGCCTGGACAACCTCAAACAGAAAAAGGAAGCTTACAGGGAGGAAGCAAGGACAGGCAATTTGGAGGAATACAGAGAGACCACCCGAGCAGCCAGGGATTGGGTTAGAGAGCTAAAGCCCTGGTGAGATCAAATCTGGCCAAGGACATAAAGGCAACAAGAAAACCTCCCACGTAAGGAAGAAATTCTTCCCTGTGAGGGTGGTGAGACCCCAGCATAGGTTCCCAGAGAAGCTGTGACTGTCCCATCCCAGGAAGAGTCCAAGGCCAGGTTGGATGTGGCTCTGAGGAAGGTGTTCTAGTGGAAGGTGGCCCAGCCCATGGCAGGGGGCTGGAACTCAATAATCAATAATGCCCCTTCCAGCTCAGGCCATTCTGTGATTCTACACTGCTATGGAGCTGTACATGGGCTCACTTTATTATGTTGTACTTCACTACCCCTAAATTATTACCCAAATACAACAGAGTCTGGCACATTTCTGATCTTAATATGAAAATTCTTCCACATTTTTCCAGTTTCTTATGGTCACACACTCCCAATCTCTGTTCCCCAGCCCGTCTTTTTTACCAGGTTTAACACAAGAGTTTTAATGGGAAAACAGTGTCAAGTTCTCAGAGGCCTCATCTATTTCTTGAGATATTCTTCAGCAGTCAAGACCAGGAAAAGATGTAAAGTGAAGCATCTCAAATGCACACCTCTCCCCCAGCGTGTTAATTTTCTTTGTGAAGTTATGACAGGAAAAAAAAAGTAGAAGCAGCCTACAGGCAGCTCTGGAAGAGCATTGAATGAAAACTGCAGTTTGCAATTAAGCATAGGACAATTTGGGATAATGGAATCAAATATATGGATTCATTTACAGTATGTGTACAGTATGAATAGATTGCTTCAAGGCAAAGCTGTCTCAGCTGTATATTTTGAAGGCTCATCACAAACAGGCTGTCCAAAGTCCTGTGTTTTGTACATATGTGCTGTAAACCTGGGACCATCACTTTCTCTGAGTCTCCCTTCCTACCTATTTAAGAGCACAAGCATGCCTCAAATATGCCATTTTCCAAAATCAAGCCATCACTACAATTATAATCTATAATCCTACAACATTATTACTGTTGTTGTTGCTGCAATGTTCCCTTCAGTGCTGTTTCTAAAGAACAGTCATTTCAGGAGCAGCTTGACTGCACAGAAACCATGGCAGTGTCAGGTGATGTGAGGCTTGTAACAAACACACTGGCTGTTCATTTTCTTCAGCAATTTGTTCCTCTAGCATTAACCAGTTTATCCAGTCAAGTGAAGACAGGGAACAAGAGTCAGGAACTGTTCCTGCAACTACTCCTTCCATGCTTCAAGAATGTGAGCTTGGAAAGCTGATGCATTCTTCCAACATACTTCCAGATAAAAACTGTCCGTAACTGTGAGTTTTGCACAACTCTGAGAACTCTTTATGGAAAGCCAGGCTTTACATAAAGAGCAGTGACAAATAATGTCTGGCTTTCCACTGGATGCTCAGGAGGAGGAGGTGGCCGATTCTTTAGTCTGTATCTTCTGGTTCACTTACCACATAAGAAAGAATAAGGAAAACACCCTTGTTTTTTACATCTCATGTGCTTCACTGGAGTTCAACAATGAGTGAAAATTTTTCCTAGCCTCAAGCAAAGTTCATCCCTTTATGAACATATTGAATTATTCCAGCCACTATTTATAGTTCAGCCTATAATTTGTTACATGAACTGAAACTCTTTCTGCTCAGCTGATCTGTTAGACCTTCTGCATGCCTGGTGAAGAGAGGATTATTTATTTAAGTCAGTGTCTCATGGACTGATGTCATCAATGGCTGAAGAGCCCAACCACTGCTGCTCAGATGACATGTGGTTATTGTGTTACCTGAAATGTCATATTCAACATTTTCTTTGCAAACGAAGTACCTGTTACAGAGTTTTTTATTGCCCTCTGACTTGGAAACGTATTTGTTTTAAAATCTCTTTACTGTCAGATTTACAAAACAAAGTCACAAGCGTTAAGACCCCTAGTTTCTCCTCCCAGAGAAAATGGCAGGACAGAAAGCAGGATTATAAGAAAAACTTCAGGAACAAACAATTATTTTTCATGCATTCACATGATATTTTAAGGATATGGACTTTCTAGTTTCTGAGCTATACCCTGAAAGAGATCAACCACTGGGTTTGGTTTTTACCAAAAAGCTACCAGTCTCAAAAAGAGAGGTAGTGAGCAGACAGGATGAGCAGGGGACATGCTGAGTACCTTTCTCCCTCTACTTGCAGCACCTCAGCTCTCTGCTCATCAGGCTAACAGGTATTGTGGTCTCAATCTCTCTCTTTTAAGGTCTCAACTTTGGATAGATAATTTACTTGAGCCAATAAGGGAGTAAGGCCATTCCAGGCCAATCATGAGGGCAGGAGCCTGAGACATTAACAGCTGTCGTTGGTCCTCTGCACAGTACAGGTGGATCAGCAGCATCAAAAAATATCAACAGAACCCCCAGCAGAAACTGCAAGTCTTAAGCTGTGTTGAAGAGAAGAACGAATCTGAATTTGGGATTCTGTGCATTATCCACCAAACAGCCACAAGACCAGCTATGAGAACATCCCCAGAACCCAGTGTCGGGAATACAGCCTCTCCAGCAAGTTTTTTTCCAGCTGAAATTCTTCCATAAGTTTAAGATGACCAAGACCACAAATCCAGCAAATAAATTGTTCACATGGAAGTCCCCCCTAGCTTTTAAAGTGAGTAAAAATATTTAGCATTTAATGGCACACCTGACATAACCCACTCCACAGATAACTGTGCACACACGAACACGCTAAAAAAAATTCCTTGCATTTGATCACCAATTTTGTTGGGTAATTACTATTGGGTTATTTTGAAAGAACAAAAAACCTTATTCTTTCACTGTGGGGTTTGTTTTTTTCACGTATCAAACACAGGCAATCTAATTTCAGGGTATACATTCTTTCAGAAGTGACAGCCAATGACAAAAACATGCAGAATTTTACCTTTTCACTGTTCTTGTATTTTTCCCAGCTTTTCAGCATCTTAAGCCATTTTGCAGTTCTTTCAATTTCAAGGTGCTTTTGCTGAAAAGGAATTAGAAATTTTTAGTGTCTCTAAAATGAATGCATTTGAAGTTGTCTATGTTTTTTTTTAATAACAAGAAAAAGTTTAACTGAGCATTATGAACATCTTAGTCATCTGAGAATGGTAAAGAGTAACATCAGTTCATTTAAAACACCCCAAAACAAGCAGAAACTCTTATTTTCAGCACTATAGATGAATTGTATTTTGTAAGAGGAGATTAAGTACAAGATTTCTAGAAGTTTCTTTTTTATATATTTGGCAAGTTTAAAAAAAAAACAAACCCAAAACAACTTCCATTTTTTTTATACTCAGTTTTCAAGCAAATAATTTCTGCTGCAAGCCACTTAAAAATTAGTTGTCTCTGAAATGATCTTCTTTACCCAGACTTGCCCTAAACATAATTAATTAGCTTCTGTTTGCAAGTGATCACACAAACCATCCCTTCTTAAAAGGCACGAAGTTAAAAAGGAACAAAAATAAGTGCATGCAAGAGTGACAGCGCCGGAGCAGAAGTGGGAATAAACTTTAATTTTTAGACATTAAATGCTAGAAATCCTTGCCATAATTCTCCTCCTTGGCATAGCACATTTTTCCCTCAATTGCCCTGTAACTTAACATCAAGGATTTCTTCTGAATATCTATTTGCTTATATTTTATTACTGACAAGGATATTTCAGTGACAAGGTGACAGAATGCGAATCCAAACCAAACAAACCCCACCTTCTCAAAATCTTGACATTAAGTAGTCTAGCAAGTACAGCCCTACCACCTTAGAGACTGCCCTTCTGTCTATGAAAACAATGCTACAGTTGCCACCAACTTCTCGAATTTGGGAACCAAACAAGCACTTGGAATCAGCCATCTTAGACCATGGAATTTCAAGGCACTTTGGCACTACACGACCAAAAATCTGTATTTTGTTAGCTCCGATGATAAGACTTCTAGCACTTATTTTTACAGCTCAGTTTTATATTTCTCAAAGTACCTCTGATTATGCTGCAAAGTTAATAGTTCGCTGTGTGTTTTTACATGCTTTTAATGAGACTATTTCAACTCTCTCATAAAGCTTCAGGGCAGAAGGTCCAGATTGGAAAGGTTAAAGCAGAAAAACGTATGTGTATGGCTTTCTCTTCAGAGCTGAATATAAACAAGTATTTGCTTTTATTGTAAAGGCCAGCCCCTCTACCTCCAACTTCAAGCCCAGGGATTATAAAAGACAGGAAGGATATTCATATGGTTAGTGATTCAATCTGGTAACAAAGTAAAAGTTTAATTTTAAGGCTCCGCAGGATACTGAAAAGTTATTAATACTTTCATTAAGTATTTATAAAGTCAACTGCATCCAAAATGTTGCAGGAAAATATAAAAGAAAATTGTTCCTTATTATTCCAATTGAGTCTTAATTTTACTTCTAGCTTTTACCCATAGAATTTGTGCATTTTTTCTTGGTTATCAGTGCAATAAAATTTGCTTCTTTCTGAACTTCCTGCACGTCTTTAATCCAGGAGCCCAAAGCCTTGCATTAGCAGAGGTATAACTTGACTAAGTTTACATCCACCCCAACTATGATAGGTCCACAAAATGTCCTGGAAATAAGTTGGTTTGGGTTTTCAAGTTATTTTTGTTCAAATTCAAATTCTGTAAGCCTGACACAAGTATAAAAATGATATGGGGAAAAGAAGTGCCTCTACTCTTTCAACCTTATCTAACTATTCATGTTGCAATCAACTGCCCACACTCCTGTTCAGGTTCTGATTGTATTGGGCAGTATCTCAGACATTTGCCTTTAAAATTTTTTTTAAAAAGACATTTCTTAAGACTTATGTTAGAGGGGAAGGCTAGAAAACTATTGCTTCCAAGATTTCACAACACTGTTTCTGATTCTTCTTCACACTTGCAACTCCCTTAAGGAATCAGCATTTTCAACATCTCTTAAAGCAGCTGTTCTTTAGGCATAGTTTAGGCTGCAGGAATAACAGGAAGTCAGGAAAGGTCTCTGCCCTGAACAGGTTGTTCATGTAATTGGTAAGAAAAATAAAACCCTATCTGCTTCCACAGTCTTTTTGTTTGTATGTTTGATCTGCTTTCAAGATTTTTGGTCTTTTGAGCCAGAAGCTCACTTCAATTGTATGTTTGTTCAAGCTTTTATGTCTTTGTGTCAATTTACCCATTCTCAAGTGATGCTACTGTAGTCAAAATAGCAATTATTTTTGTGTTCAGTTGCTGGAAACTTTTAGCTATTTCTTTCCCTGTCTGAATTATGTTCACTTTCATGTCTAACAGGTACAACACTGAAAACACAGACAGATCTGAGGCAGCTCATTTCAGAGCAGAGGGATGCTGCTGCTGCTCTTTCAGACAAGTTCCATGTAGTTGTCACCAAAAAAAGAAAAAAAAACAATCCATTTATCTGTCTTTTGAGTACATTTTACACTTTGAAGCATTTTTGCCATTGGGAGTAACAGAATCCCTAATTGAAGCAGAACTGGTTTCCTACTCTCACTTCAGTAAACAATGCACTACTGAAAGCACAAAAATCATGAAGTTGGCAAGCACCCGTCTCGTGTGCAGCACTGCACCTTCCTGCAGAGCGGGTGTGCCAGGGGCTGAGGCTTAAAGCAATGCTTCAGCAGAAGCCTCAGACAAAACCAGAACTTGCTGAACTGCTCCCCAGAGAATTTATGATCAAGTAAATCAATGACAAAACCTAACTAAAAATTACTTACAAAACACCTCACAGAACTTCAAAATCAGAGTTAGACACAGACTCCAGATTTCCTGAGTCAGTTCTCTGTCTCCTTTACTACTCCAGAAAATCTTTCCTCCCCTTGTGTTATCTGAGATGTGCTGGATGATTCATCTCAAGGTTAAGTAGTTCCTAATGTAGGACAAGGATTTGATGCATTTAAGGCATCAAATGTGCAGCAAAGTAATGAAGCACCAAAATGAGTAATTTTTACTCTTAATGCAGAGTAAAGGTGTTATGACCAAAAATACACACACACAAATACACACAGAGAAATTCCAGCCTAAGGGGTTTTTTGTATCTGAAGAACAGATTCCAAATTCACAAGGATATCAACCTTTTACATAAGTTGCAAATGAAACGAAAACTTGACCCAGGAATATTTTTTAAAATTCACAAGGCAAAAGGAAAGCATAGTTCTGCAAAGTAAGTGACTTCAAAAGACATTGTACAGAAAGCTTTTAATCTTAGCCTACATTAACATAACACAGTAATCCTTATGAATGGTATGATGAAAACTGCAAAGATTGGAACCCTGCTGACAGGAGCCAGATAAAGCTCAGACCAGCAGAGGTCAGGATACCATCAGGAGTGTAACCAGGAGTCTAATGCAGGAGCATCACTGGATGATTATGAAAACACACTAGACTTGCAATTTAACTCAAATACAGTTTCTATGCTGACACTTTCAGACAGCATGAACACAATTTGGGACGGACAACTGAGACACTATTTCCCCCAAATTATTTAAGGCTAACTACAAAGCCACAGTGAATCAGAGCTTCAAAACACATCTACCACAGTAGCTGCAAGCTGCCTAATATTTCTGCTCAGAGACTCACCCCCGTGCTGTGTCGTTCTGATGGAAATGAAATTATACATACACTCACTGTGTTATTAAATGTAATGAAACATGGCAGGAAAATGCAACTATTTCAGGCTGTGTATGCAAAACCACACACAAACCAAGACAAAACAAAAGAGACAAGTTCTACTCTTTTAAAGTAAGCATCTCTTACTAGCTTCAATATATAATTGAAGCACAAAATAATTAATTTTCAGAAGCACTGCTGCTGTTAACACTCAAGGAGCTGAGCTGCCTTGAAATAAGTCATTCCACCCTTTTTCCATGTATTCTACTGATTTGTGCAAGAGGCCTAACTTAAACTTACAGCTTTAAATACCTTATCTTGAGCTTTCTCATTTGATTTGGTCTTGGAGATAGCAGACACGACTGACCAAGGGGAAATACCAACAGTAACTAGGCCCAGACAAGCAGAAATTCAGTTCCTCATTATTTTTTCACATTCCCAACACATCAGTTGTCAAACTACTTCTCCAGAATCCTCCAGCAGCAGAAGGATTTTTGGACTAGGACCCACAGCAGCTGCCAACAGGACCTGCATGTCTGGAATACACCCAGCTCAGTAACTCAGCATTACAAGGGAGGTCACCACACTGTAGTGGCAGCAGGATATTTGTCACCATTTCCCAAAGCAGAAAAGCACCCCACACTCCTCAGGATGGCAGAGCATGCGTCGGTGTCAGTGCCACCACCTCGCTCACATCATCCATCCCCCTGCACAGCTGATGGCAGCTCCTGGCACAGGACCACAGCTTTCACTCTTTCCGGGCAGAGCTGGGTGTCAGCTCTTAAGGAGCTCCATTTCCTTCACTAGGCCACATAATGGGCCAGGAATATTCACTCTCATTGACAGGAGCAAATGTCAGAACGAGTGGGCCCCAAGGGATCTGTGGGGAGTTCATGTGGCCCCACAGATGACAGTTCTTAGGGGACTCAGAATGTGCTTCTTCCAGAATGCAAATCACTAAAATGCTTCATCAACTCATTTCAAATGATTTGTTTTTAAAAGCTGTAAATCTATAAATGTTTACTTACAAGTAAGAAAACCTGGAGGACAGTGGACCTACCTTTTCTATCACCGCATCATGGACAGGAAGCTCCTCTGGACTGAAAACAAAGACAAAGTTTATATTAGTCTTGGTTGATCTTGGCACAAAATCATTTCTGTATAGGTTTTCACAAGTCAGCACTTACAGCAGCAATTTGTAGTAACAAGTGAACAGGAATTCTGAACTGTAAAGAAGAACTAATATTTTAAGTACAGAACTGGGATTTTAAATCAAAGTAGCTGCATAACTTAAGGAAAACATTGCACAGCTTAAGGAAACCTTTTTTTTTCTGTAAAAAAAGCACTCTGAGCTGTACTACTGAACTGAAACTCAAATGATTTTTGTTTTGTTTTCTTTGACCATACTATTGTTAGCTTATTTACCAACAAAAAAAAACCTTCCTCCTTTACTACCATGCTCGACGAAAAGCACTGAGACTTTGTTTGACTTAGGAGAGCTAACTCATATGTTCTCAAAACTACAAATCTCACTCTAGGTAACAAGCAGGAAGTAGCAGGAAAAAAAATATGAGTTTTGTTACTAGGTACCTAATTAATACTAAAAATTAAAGTCTTTTCACTTTTTATCCCAAGCCTAAAAAGGCAGTTTAGGAATTGAAGCCTGGAAAAGCAACCTTTGAGACCTGATATATCTTCAGACTTTCCTCTACCTTCTTTTCATTCTGAGGCCTCCAACTCCTGCTTTCCCTAGCAAAGAAATTTGTGTTTTTCCTCTCAAAAGTAACTGGACCACCTTGATGCCAAGTGAGCCTGCCTTCCCCTGCAGCTTCTGAAAACACAGCAGCTCAACTGTAAAAAGCAACTCCCTTCTGCTCTAGGGGTCAGATAAATAACACACCCAACAAAACCATGTTTAAAAGGGACTAAAATACAGGAAACATGTGAAATACTTTTTAAAAATCCTATTGAGTCTTGATACTATGACATAAAACCTCATACCCACATCATTATAGCTTTCTACCCAGAAGCTATTAAATACCAGTATTTTAGACCTGTATCCACTGTGCAAGGGTGACCTTGGGGAAGGCCACAGAAGTTAAAGCCGCAATCAGTGTAAGAACACTCTGATGCCAAACAATTGAATTGTATTCCATCTCATTTCATTTATAAGATGCTGCTTCCAATTCAGAAGTTATATTTGAATAAAGAAATACATTTGAACCACTTCATCTGATGGAAAAACTTGCTCCCATCAACACCTTCACACAGACCATACACAAGTTGAAGTTTCCAGTCCACAGCTCAGAAACTAATTTTAAAACCAAGACTGTTGCTTTTGAGCAGCATTGCAAAAAGCATAATTTGTTCTTTTAGAAGTACTTAACCAATATTTGAAAGTTTTCCTGCTGAACAACATAATCAAAAAAACTCTTGATCAACATCTAATGCACTAGAAACAACCTCTAGTCAGTGCTATTTGTAAATGTTAACAAAATTATAGTATTGTGCACACTCTCATATAACGAAATCTTCTGAAAGCAGGCCCTTTGTACGCCAAATATCACCTAGAAATTCAGCTTATTTCCAGTGGAAAGAAAAGGCAAAAGGGAAGAAAAAATTCGGTTTAATACAATCTGCTTGGGATGGTCATTGTTTGCTTTGGTGCACAAAGGCTGCTAGGCCTTCTCACATCACTTAAAATCTCCAATTCTTCAGTGGCAGTCGCAGGCCCTGCCTACCCTCCACGAGCCTCCTACAGCAGCCTCATTCTTCGCAGCCCTACGAGGTCACACCAGCAGCTGGCTGTGCACACAACAAACTCTTTTTCCTCCAGTGCTGCCTGCAGCGTGCAAGGCAAGGATCTGACAGCTCCGCGTCCCCGCGGACTCACGCCGGCCACAGCAGCTCCTCTGCTGAGCTGGTACCACTTGACAGCTTATCTTCACACTGGCGTGGAGGCTGAGCACATGAAAGATTAAGCAGATCTTATTTTTCACCAAGGGAGAATGAGTTTTGGCAATTTATTAAGGAATTGCTCTCTGCTAATTTTGTGAGTTATCATCGATGTACAAAGAAAAGGCAGGGCTGAACCTCACGAGTAGGAAAAGGCAGCCCTGATGTCCTGGGAAGCAGCTACTAAATTAATCCAACATCAAATTTATGCCCAGATTGCTCATTATTTTCTTGAGCTGTGCAGCTCTGCACTAATACCACAGAGCTACAGTGACATTCCACAGCAGCACATTAAGGCAGTCCCATGTTTTTATTCCCCAAGATGCTGCTGAGCACCCGGCAGACAGCACAGAAGCCAAAGGAATTGCCCAGGGCTGCTCAGTAACTCACAGGACATGCAGGAGTTCCTGGAGATCTCCCCTCTCCTTTAACAAGATAGCATCAACTATGCCCCTGTACTCACATATGTAAATATTAAAATCTACCCTGCAAGGACTGAAGGAAAGGCAGTGCCGGTACACAAACTCTCTCAATCCCCTAAAAGTGTTTTAAATAAATATATTTCCATTTAGTGTGCTTTTCCACGCAGAAGAACCTTAGGGGTTTTCTTTTATTAGGTAGGAGCAGAGACAAAATCAATTAATGTCTATGAATCTGTTATTTTATTGTACCTTCTATTTTTTCTTTATAATATGCATCTTTCCTTTCCATCCCCAGCCAAGCCAATCTAATATTGTTACACCTAAATTATTTATTTTAAAAATGATTCCTCTCCAACCATTCCCAGTCTATTTAAACTTGCATTTCTCCATGGTTTTTATCTGCATACTTCACCAAATAACAATGGGAAACAGTAAACAGTATTAACATAATAGAGCTATATTCTGCCCTAAGATAACAGTTTTCCTTTAACAGCTCAAGTAATATTCATTTAGGAGATCCAGAGAGAACAGAATTGATTAACATAATTAGCTTGGAACCATCCTGGATATCCAAAAGAGGAGTCATAGGGATGCTTTTAACTGAAGTCAGGAAAATAAGGTCTCGCTTAGCAGAAACGAGATCTTAACACTCTGGTGTGCCCAGTAAAGTGAAATCTGAATAGGTAAAGCTCATTCAGCTGTTGAATGAGCCAGGAATTAACAATCACTACACCTGGTCTGTGCCTTGCCATGAAGACAAGAGCTCCCAGCTGCAGCCACACGGGATCCCAACAGCAGCTCAGGGCTTTGCCTGTCACTGCCAAGCAGCTCTGGAGTTACAGCACTAAGAGAAGGGGCTGAAGATCTTGTCTACGTGTCTGGGAGATGCAAACCACTGCAAACCCCAACTACAGGAAGGTGCCTGATGGTCATCCTACAAGGAGGTTCCTCACTGGAAGAAAGTAAATACTAGATTCCAACATTTGACTGGAACTTAGGATCTCTACCCATGGTCCTCACTACTGGTGATTTGCAGCACCAGCTCAAAGCCATCTTCCCATCTTTCAGTCTGGGCTACTTCTACCTTCTGGTGAGAAGGTCTCTAAGGTCAAAGACAAGACTTCATTTACTGGACCTGATTGAAAGTGACTTTTTTTTATTACGTTGTAAGGGATGAATGGATCTTACATCTTTCAATCCACCACACTGGCTAACACAGGTTTCCATGAATGTTTTAAGAAAACATTAAAAAAATTATGTCAAATGCATAAACATCTGTCACTTCAGAACATTAAATATGCAGATCTATGGTTTTGACCATTACAGCATGTGTAGTAATTAGCCTCCTTGAGTAACAGTGGTAGCTGGAATAATTTGAAAAGTCTAAGACTTAACAAGCTTACAATCCCCTACCCACTGCTGCTGTTTAAATCAGTAATCTTTAAATAGCACTTTGATGTATTTGTTCAATACAAACACAAGGAAAGACTTTCATATAGTAGACACTCAACAGATTTATTCTTTTCCTACATTTGTATTTAAATCCCAAGTATGCTCCCTGCTGATTCAAATCACAGCATTCTCCTGTTTCTGGTTTGGCTTAAGTTTAAGAAATGTAAAGCCTCCTCTGTCCTTTGCAGCTTCAGCTGAGGATGGAAGATATTGAGTGCCATAATCAACCTTGGTACGCCAGTCACCACAGAACTCTGAATTCCAGAAGATCAATTCATTACTTCACAGTTACAAGCTGGACAAGGCCTGACAACAAAATCTTCATGGGGGAAAAAAAAAGGTGGCAAAATTTGACCACAGTAAGACCAAAAATATTACAAAGCTTAACTGCCCAAAAAATTGTAACGTTCAAAATCTTTGTTATGCTGTATTCTTATTTCTCAATTTCTATTTCAGAACTGGCCATGGCACTGTGAAGAACTTTGGGGCTTGTTATCATGAAACATTTGTGGGAATAACTGATACACACAAATCATCTAATTAAGAAGTCAATTACATTCAATATTTTGATATTACTGAACCCAGTGTAACACAGATATTAAAAAAGTTTAATACTCAAAAAGCCTGCAAAGCAGTACCTATGCAAAAGGTTTTCTCAAACTATTACTCAATTATTTTCTCATGCTCTCCTCTAAGTACAATAGCATCACCTTGTACCACTCCACAAGTTTAATTTTAAATGAAAAGTATTTCAAAAATCGTATCTGGCGTCACATTTTAAATATAATGTGGGAGAAGTTTCCTGAAGAACACTGATCTTCATGGTCTCATTGAGTTAATCATGAGGAAATAAATGCTGTGTGTTCAGCTTGTAACATTTTTAAATGCTTAAATCCATGAGGAAATTATACTTACTATTACCCAGGAGACTTATTTTACAGGAGATATTTTTAAAAAATTCAAAAACAGTCATTTGTATAATTTTGAAACCTTCATGATCAAGAAATTTGTGAGGAAACATGCACAAAAACATCAGTAAGGTATAAAACTCAAAATCAAAAGTGATGTGAAATAAATTTCTGAGTGCCCATGCCCAGGTAAGCTATGAGAAGGGAAGAATTCACTTGACAGGTGTCTGAACACAAAGAGCTTTAGTACAAATGGAGTTGCCTTGCTACTCAGATTGCTGAAGTAACAACTTGCACCATTACAGTATCCAGATACATTAGGAAAAAGTAAATCTTTCCAAATTGGTACAGTTTTAAATTGTGTGATTTGTCAGGAATGAGTTGTAGGAGTCTCTGGCTCTACAAGACACAAAAAAATGAGTATATTCACACTGGGAAAACAATTCTACAGCAATAAACACACTAATGAGGTGCTCTTTTAGGTCTGCCTCCCACCCAGTGGATGATACACAGCACATAAAGCTGTCAGGGCAATATGGGGCATTAGGGATATGTACAACAGTGCTTTGCAACAGCATCACACCTTCAGGGTAATCTGCAGAGGAATCCTGAATATGAATATTGCTTTAATTTTCCAGCTTTTCAAAGGAAATTAAAGCAAAAGTGTCATTTTCAAAATCAATACTATATGGAAAAGATTTCCGAAAATATTAAGGAGAAGGTAAGAAAGCTGTTGTTTTTCACAGATAAAAATCTATGGCTCACTTCCTACTTTCTATCTCACAATTTACTTACAAACTCACAATTTTGACTGAGTCTGTCTCTCAAAATAATTGGAGCTCTGCTACTGTAATCATCCACTTGGAATTTTCACCGACCAACCTCTGCACAGTATGGGGGTAGTGACTACAGCAGATTAAAAAACAGCTTTCAGAAGTTTTGTTAAAATTCATAAGCAAGCCAAAGCAATTAATTAACATATGGGATAAGCCAGTGTGACATTCCACAATATAATTATCAGGAAACATGCTGCAAGAAAGAATTTAATGCTGGCAAAAGGTTGGACCACATGTGATTTTGTGAGTAGGTTTTATTTGCAATAATTATTTGTGGATTCTGTAGCTATTGCTGCCAATTTGCACAGCACAGTGCCATGAACATGTAGCTCCTGTCCAGAAAGTCTCAAGCAATGTGCACTGTGAGAGATGAGATAAAATAAAATCAAAGTTTTATCCAATTCAACCAAGTCTCAAAATGGTGACTTTTTAGTAAAGTACTTTGTTGCTTGAAAGAAGACTTTGCTGTTAAGTTTTTATTGCCAATATGAAAAATTATCAAGAAATTCATAGCAAAAAGCACAGAACTGTGTTTTCACTCCCAAATGCTAAAAATATATGCTTTGCTGTGTTTTTAGTGAAAAGGTGTGCCCTATATGCAAACTTGAAATTTTTCCCAGCATGGAATCAGGAAACCTTTGAGAAAATATATAATCTACTTAATTGAGCACATCAGCATTTCTAGTGATTTTTCATGTCACTTTAAGTGTACATAAATGAACACTGAGGTTAAAAATGTCTTCTCAGAATCACGTTTTTATAGAAAGATAAAAATTTGTCTAAGCTACCTTAAAATTCTCAAGAGTCTAAAAGGCAAATGAAAGAGAATGCCTTGCTTCTAATTTACATTTGATAAATGTTTAAAACACCTAGGATTTTCTCCTTAAACACATATCTCCTGTTTTGAAGTACTGTTCGAAGGTTACTTCCTGTGCAGATCACTTAGACCATAAATTACCAGCGATCCATGGTGTTTGCATGTTGGAAGCTTCATCTGCATTAAAATTCATCTGCTATGCAGAGCATATTTCAACATAAATTAACTAAGATGGTATTGTTCCTGCCATATATACACTTGTTCACTGCTGAAGCTCAAAGCATTATGTACCTACACTTGCTTCTTTGAGGAAATAAACTTCAGTGGTCTCAAATCCTATTCTGGTGGTCCTTCATTTGGTCAAGAATAGCAGCATCTTTGCACTTCTAAAATCTGGGTCCCCCCTTTTAGCATCCTTTACAACCTGTGCCAGTGAAGCACACTCTGCCCATTCTCTACATTCAGTTACTTTAATTTTCTATAAATGCTAAATTTAGCAGGAAATATATGAGGTAATAATGATTATGCTACATACTTATGTTTTAGAGCTTAAGCAGAACTCAAAACCATGGCATATCGCTTTATGAATGTTGTATAAATTAAACCCTATTAACATAGTCAATCATTTTCTTCAGTTCTGCTACCTAATAGCTCTTTTCATACAAGGAAGTACTTTATGAATTCCTAGTTCACACTGGGTGATCTTTTACTCAAATCAAGTAGCAGCAGCTGTTAACAAAAAACCACATTATTTGTCCTTAGTTGGCAGAATTATCCTGCAGCTTATTTTTGTGTTTGCCATCAAATCTGTAGGACTGCATTTACTTCATTTCCTTCTGTATCTGCAGGGGATTGCTGAAGTGACAGCCTGGACTAACTCAGCTGAAAGAACGGATTTAAAATTCAAATTTCAACTCTAGTCCTAAAACTATGCTTAGAATAAAGGTAAGCCAAAGAAAGGGGCAACACTGTGACACAGATTTAGGAAGAAAAAAAAGACTATACCATTCTGAATTACAGCAAATAACAACAGAACATTTCTTCCTTCCAGAGGAAGAACATGCATGAAAGGAAAGTAAGAGAAGAACCATACACTAGATCACCATGATAACACAAGGGGAAAGGGAAGACAAAAAAATGAAAGAACGTCTTAAATACTGTTGCAAAAGAAATTAAATGCACAGTCCAAATCACAGAAAAATTCACTGGTGACTTCTAGGCATGTAATTTGAAGCACTCCCTCCTTCTCCTGGTGAAGTCCTACCACTAAATACACAAGTGATGTGCAAATACATGGAATTGCACAGCTCACAGGTGACCACCAGAGAGAAGGTCTGGTTCCTCTCCCTTTGCTACATCTGGCTTAGGCAATTTTCATGAAACAGTTTTGAATAAACAAGCACTTTTCCCCATCAGGCTGACAAAGAATACTTGTTAAAATAGCAAGTGTGAGAAAAAGTGAACAACAAAGGCACTGAAGAGTTCCTTGTAGTAACCAGAACACCTTCTAAAGCACTTCTGACCACATGCTCTTGCAAAATAGGACCTCACTTTAAGGAAGCAAATCCTGCAAATTGCCTCAGACAGCTCATGCTTTTGGACACAAGTTCAAGTGCATGAATGCAAAGAGAAGACTCACGGAGAACAGTGTTCACTGTCCGTCATGGAAGCACGGGGGAAATGGCTTTGTAGAGAATTCTCAAAGCCTGACACAAGGGGATAATCCAACAGAAGCAGAGCTGTAAACTCAGTCAGAATGGATAGGACCAAGCAAGTTTTACAGCAGGTCCACAATGTCTTCCACTGTCAGGGATGTTTAAATACAATTACCTATTTTTACACTCGTCTCTCAACCAGCCTCATCACTTCACAACTGCACAGTAAACAAGGATTCATTTCAACTCATCAGGAATTCCATAACTGATAAATCACGTTTTTGTTGTTTTCAAAACAGGTTTTGTTACACAGAAATGCAATTAAAGTATTCTTTTAAAAGTAGTTCCCTGTTGAAGCGTGCAAAGAGAGAGGAAAAAAAAAAAAGAGAGAGGATTTATCTAATGCTAGGAAGATGGACCTAAAAAGCATTTTGAATCTCAATAACTAACCCAAGAAAACTACCACTTCTCTCCTTAAACAAAGATAACATCCTCAGGGTATATTAGAGCAAAAGGAAAGAATGTTAAATAGAGCTGAAATTTGTGGGGTTGGGTTTTTTTTAACAGCAGTTCCTCAATATGATTAGCAATGAATATTCTGCAGCAAAATCAGACAAGGCAAGTGTGTATCACATATTAGAAGGCAGACTCCGTGGCACATAATACAAGATTCCAGTGGAGGGAAGAGAATTCAGGGGAGTTCCCATGGTAAATCTTTATAATGCCTCATGAAAAATTCTAGACAGTGAAAATGAGGTTTATTTGTATATTTAGGAGAAAGAGAAGAGAAACACAACATTTCTCTAATAAGAGAAATGTGAACTTATTTTTTTAAATAAAGATTTGACTTTGGCAGCTGAAAGAGGCTGAACTTGGCACGTTACTTCCCAAGAGAGGGAAGAGTTTAGCCACTCTCCTGACAAGAGGGTCTGACCCTGTCTCACAAACCTGAAAAGAAGAAAATGACAGCAAGTCCCTGCTGAATGACCAGCATAAATAAAATGCAGTAAGATTGACATTTATAATTGAACTGTTAAGAATAAATGTTTCATTGTTATTTTAGCACATCACCATATCACTTAACATGTTTGGCAGTATTTACTGTGCCTAGAAAATTAAGAATCATGGCTCCATGTCACTGTGAACAGTAACTTTGCAACTTTTCTAGTAGCCCTGGAGCTCTTTTCTTAAACTCTGTTGTGCAGATTTAATGGCCTTAAAAGGAAATGGCTTTAAACTGAGGCAAAGGAGATTAGATTAGATATTAGGAAAAAGTATTTCACTCTTAGGGTGGTCAGGCATTGGAACAGTTTGCCCAGGGAGGTGGTGGAGTCACCATCCCTGAAGATGTTTAAGTGGCTTCTGGATCTGGCATGGGGTGATGTGGTTTAGTGATTACAGTGATGGTGCTGGGTTTACTGCTGGTCTTGATGATCTTAACTCTCTTCCAACTCTGATTCTATGACTCCTACTAAAAATTTGAAATTAAAATTATATAAAAACCCTATTTTTTTTGAATGCTACACTGATTATTACCAAATTACATCAACCACGCTTCTTTCTTTCCCTAACTGCAGTTACCCAGAATCTCAGCATAACTTCTTTTGCTGCCAAGAACCCTCAGAGACCTGTCCTTACAGCTCTTATCTGGAGAGAACTCACTTGTGTACCCACCCAGATCAGCAGGGAGGGCTGCACAAGAGTTATTGCTCTTGGACATGTGGTTCAATAGGCACACAGGAAAAAATACAAAGGAATGCACAATGAATGCTTCAGAGACAAGGGCTATTTTCCAACAAGGCTACATACAAATTACCAAGAAATAGAATCCAAGAGGAGATAACTGGTTGCTCATCATATTGCTCCCTATCAAAAAGTTCAGGGTAAAATAATAATACTGGAGGGAAGAAAAATCAATAGTTTCATTTGGAGACATTTAATGGAGTATCTCAATCCTTGACTGAGCTCGCCATTTCTTTGCTCCCCTAACTCGTTTCTGGAGCATGCTGTAGAAATGCACTGGAGCTGATAAAAATGCACTATTTTTTTTAAAGAGTGAAGTTTGATGGAGAAGAGCAGGTAGGTCTCATCTCAGCAAAAGAAAGAATGAATTCGGCTATTTGAAAAGCGCCTCTGGCAATGTGATAATCTCCATCATTAGCAAACTATTCTCAAAGCATGTTCACTGCTTTAACAGGCTCATGGGATACAGACTAAGGGTATGAGTCACATTCTCAGCTGCTGTGAATTGGTATAATTCCTTCAGGATCAGCACAGAGCTACTGTAAGAGTAGCACAAGAATCTAACCCAAATTTTGGAGAGAGCCTCATGAATGGGGTGAGGGGCAGACCACATCTGTATTTTCTACCACTTGTACTTTTGTTGTACCACTTTATCTCTAGGGGATAAAAACCCATATGAACAACCCTGCAAAATAAGCCTCCAATCTGCCCAATCTCACTATGCTGATCCTGGAATATTCATCACCATACCAGAACCTGCCACAGTAAATATATATCCCCACTTTCCCTTTCCTGAGCAGGTAGCAAAAGGAAAAAACACATTTAAAGTGATTCACCCAAGTCAGACCACAAATTGGCACAATATAGGTTATTACTATAACAATTATTAATATAAGTTAACACAAACCTTGATAATAACAAGGTCTGAAAAGAACTCATATAGTGCAGGCTGAAGAAACAAAAGTACTTTTTAATTTTTTTGAATGATGTCATGTCTGCTATGATTTTCACAGCTCATGACCAAAAGTTACCAGAACAATTCTGTTGCTGGCATTCATGAGGGAACAATGGAAAGAAAAAGGTTTTTGGAAAGTTGCAGTGAACAAATTTCAGTTTCTTCTGTTATTTCTGCTTCCTAACTATTAAGGGTCTGAACACTTTAAACACTTTCCACAATATATCAGTCAGAGTATTTAAGTCAGAATCCATATTTCCCAATGAGGAATAGTAAAATTTGGACTTGAGCTGTACCTGCTCCAAATTCCAAAAACCAATTTTTTTTTTTATTTTACTTAGAAAAGCAACAGTTTTTTTATAAAAGAAAACAGAACACCTCCCTCTCAGCTGGGTGATACACAGAGAAATACAAAACAATCATCAAGAATATACACACAGAAAAATGCTTTAGAAGACCAGATAATATAAATCCTAATTTACACCTAAAAGTGAAAAGTGTGGGACACTATTTTTTAAAAATATTTTTGCTTGGTCTCCAAATGATTGAAAGACTGAAATCTGTAGTTCCAACAGGCACCAAACAAGTGAACCTGGTTGATGTTTCTTCTTCAGGGGGATGCTGTTAAATGTCTTACAAGTTTCAGCACAAAGCCCCTCAGGACCTGGAGTCCATTGACCAGGGGTGTACTGGTGTGGTGACCTAAGGGCAGGAAGATGCTGTTCAGATTGAGTTTTGGCTTTCTGTGCCATTCTAGGAAGACACTGAGGCCACTTGGCTTATCCTGCTCTGACTTTTGGCCTGGTGTTGAAAGGCCCCAAAGAGGATCAGCTCTTTAAACTGGGGTTGACCTTTACAGTTGCAAAATGCTGTTCTCAGCTTCTACCCTACTTCAGGATCACGTACAAAGTTTGGGCTGTTTTGCAAACTTCAATCAGCCAATGCTCTTGCGACCATTCAACCTTAACATTATGTGGGGCAGGGAGGAAGGGGAGGGAATCAAATTATTGTGTCCTTGTAGTTAACTGGAGAGCTTCATAAAAACTAAATACAAGGATATATTAATGAAAAATACATCTTTAAGTATGTGCTTCAATGACAGTCAGCTAAAGCTTCAATTCTTATTTACTTACAAAAATAGTGTCATGTGAATTTCTTGCTTTTACTGTCTTAAGACCTTTAATAATTTTTTAGCTATAACTCATAAAATTGTCACTTCTAAATAGACAAATCAATATAGACATTACATAAACTGCCAGTTTAAAGAAATAAAATACTTTTTAAAACATCCCTAGTTATAGTAGGGAACTTATCACCACCCAAAGAATAAGGGATTTATTTTAGTAGCTTTTTTAGCCATTCCAAAGCAGCACCAAATCAACTAAATAATTCAAGGAGGGGGAAGGGATTGGAAATCCCAGATCCTGAGGCATTACTGGAATGCCTGCTATGAGCTTCAAGACACTCAGAAACTCCTTTAGGCTTTTTTTTTTCCCTGAAGTTATTCCCTTATCAATGACTGCTGATAGAAAAAATGCAAATAGAAGTTATCTACAAGGTAAAGAAAAGGGCTGATGAAAGAGCAGTCCACACTGAAAATACTGAGGACATTTAATTTAAAATTTAGCCAGGTTCCAAGATAGGGCAAAGAAGAATTCCTTTTTTGTGGGGTGCAGGGTCAATGTTCACACAATGCTGACCAAAAAGATACAACATATCCAACAAGAGGGGGAAAAAAAAAGGAAAAAAAGGAAAAACTGAGGAAACAAACCCCTGATTTTTTATGAATACCAAACACATTTCACCATTTTCATTTCCAAAAACAGCTAAAACAGTTTTTGTTATGACTATCTGTGAAGAGATCTTGGGCATTTCTCCCATTCCTAAAATACTTGATTGCAGAAGTCATCTATTACAGGCTAAGCCTTATCTGAGCCCAATGGGAGTCCTCAGAGATGGGCTGCTGGACTTCCATCAGCTGCAGGCACAGCTCGAAGCATCCAACTCCTGCACTTCCTAGAAAAGAATATCCCATCCTATCAAAACACTGGCAGATTGTATATACAGACACTGGTGCTGGACTTCAGAGGAAAAAATGTTTGCTTTAAAATCCAACTGCACTTTTCACATCAGCCTGACTGCTCAGCATTCCTGCACTATCATGTGAAATCAGCAGCAGGATTTTTACTGGAAAACAAATTGCACTGAATAAGGACCATGCCTGAGGTTTTTCTGGGAAGGGATATTGCTGCCTTTTTTTTTTTTTTTTACTATTTTTAAGTTTATTGGTAACCACACTGCACTTGTATAAAAACTTGTACTGGTCTGCTCTGTCAATATTTGTGGTCATGACTGAGACAAGCTCCCCAACATGGAGTTCTCTGAAAGAAACATCATGAAAGTGAAGAGGCTTTTTTTTAATAAGCTATTCCATGTTATAGGAATATTTCACTTATTTAATTGATGAACTAATTTGATATACTATTCCCATGTATACCATGTATATTCAGGTGACACCAAGGAAGATCAACAGCACTTGGTAGAAACAAATCTGTATTAATTAAGAGGAACAATACTAATTGGAGAGACAGAAGAGACACACAGAAGGGGATGTTGAGAACATGGCTGGAGATGGACTCCCCCTGGGAGGAAAACCATGTCAGGGTGGGGGAAGACATAGAAGACACAAGGAGCAGAAGGAGAAACTAAGTAAAAAACCAGGAGCAGCAGAAAGAAGGCATCATGTGCAGGAGCTCCTGCACTGCCTGTCACCTCACCAAAGGAACTGGGGTGATCCAAGGCTAACCCACAACAAAAAGCAAGGGAAGGAGGGGAAGCAGAGGGGAGACAGGTGTTTCCTCTAGGTGCCAGTTAGAGTGTTATGGTTTGGAGTGTTCCTACCCAGCATCCAAGTCAGCAGTCAGAATGTCATGTTATCTGGCAGTAAATTATGAAAAATAATCTCAAAGTGGAGTCTGGTGAGCCTGCAACACCACATGGCTTAAATAAACCACAACTCACCACTTCCTTATAGCCTTGCAACAACACTAGCTGGTAAAGGCCAAATTTTCTACAATTTAGCTAATAATGAGAGTTCTACTCTTCCTGGTTCCTGCATGCCTCTACTGTACTATTTATGTTTTCAGTAGAGCAGCTCATAACTGCTACAATTTAGTCAATGCCACTGGACAAACTCCTCCTAGCTACATTTTGTTTTGTACATTCTGGTGTTAAACACCTCAAGAGACAGTCCCCTTGGGCTCCCCACAGGTTATTTCACAGCTTAGCTTTGCTGGAAACCTTCTTCCCACATCTAACTTCCTTCTAAAACTTCCCTTTATTCATTTCAAATAAGTCTCATTATTATAATGCTCTGGTACTGTTCCCTAAATTCATTAAGTATCCACTCAGGTTTTTTTGTTTGTTTCCAATAGCAATATTAATAACCTGTCCACACCACTTTCCTTTTAATATCCAAAGTTAACTAGAACATTCACATTCATTTGCAGAACTGCAAGACAAAGTACTGAAGCAAGTAAATTAAATTGTGTTCTGAAGGCAGCAGCTACTAAAAATTTAAGACAATATTGGGTAAAGATGAGCTAACTCTTGTAAACAAATACTGCATCGCTTAGAATTGACCAAAGATGCCAGGTACATCAACTGAGGATTTTATAAATAGGTTAAAGTGACATATTTTACTTGAAGGGAAATGTTACATCTGTTTCAAATCACAATCCAATTTCTCCACTTTTAAATAAAAAGACACCTTCCCTCCACCTCTCAGTCTGGTCTCTGAAGAAAACCTGAGCCCACTTCTACTGGTATGGCAGGAAGACAATAGAAGTGTTAAGTCTTCAGATCCCTCAAGTTTATGAATTCCCAGTTCAACACACAAATTAGGACATTGGGACACCAGAAGAATTGCAGATCCAGACCAAAATTATTCTTGGAATATCTCCAGCCTTTACGTTCTCCCATCTGCTACCCAGTGGCATGTTACACATGCAGCCTGAGTTCTTCATTCTCCCAAAATTATCTTCTCTGCCCTATCAGCAATCAGCTGAACTTTGCATGCCCTTTAACAGAGCCAAGGAAAGCTGCAAACAGGACACAGACAAGGAAAAAGAGAAAACTACTGATAGTAATCAAAGCCTCTTGTACTTGAGAAAACAAACCCTAATTTTGTATCAGGTTCCTTACACCCAGCACCCTTCTGACACAAAAGACACCTCTCAGTATTTTAAGATGTCAATAAAAACAAGATTAAAATCCCTGTAGACCTTAACTAGGATGCTAAATTTGGTACTGCCCCCAGATTTTGTTTTCAGTGTGCATTAGCCTGTTTGCTAATTTACAGTGTAAACACCTGAGAGGTCGTAGGGAATTATGGCTCTCAGGGATAATAAACTTTTGAGGCTTTTGGTACATCCTGCTGCATTTCAAACTCCCACAGAACAGGAATTTCCTTCAGACACAGCGGGCCCAGTATGAAGCACACATGACCCAGACCGTAGTTAAAATCTATAGTTAATAGTGCAATATAAACTGTTGAGCAAGGCAGTTGATATGTTTATCCTAATTATATTTCTTCTATTAGGAGAGATTTTGCTTCTCAGGAAAATAAAAACATCATTTGCAAGACATTGAATTTGTCTTAAGCAATCCTAAGGCAGCCTTGAGAGCATTCCCAGGTGAAACCTGTGCTGCAACAAGACATGGATAAGCTACAAATAGGCACAATTAGTGAAGAGATTATCTGCACACACTGCTAACCTGTGCAGTCTTTATGTAATTTAAATCTTTCAGCTTTCATCCCATGAAGTTAATTATATAGAGAATTAATTCTGCATTGGTGAGTAAAGATGTTCCTGGGGAAGAGGTCTGGAATAACGACTGAACAGCAGCAGCAAGTGGAGAGGACTGGAGTAACAATCTGCTACACCTAACACATAAAAATGCATTAGTATCACAAAGTACCACAATACAAGTAACAGGAAAAGTTCAGGACTTCACAAGGATACCCAAGTCAGAGGTGAACCCTGCAGTGGCTTCCATTATTTCTGCCCCAGAAATAAAATAACTCTGACATCCATTCTCCATCAGGAATGCTACACCTGCATTGAGGCAGCTGAGGTTTACCAACACAAGGACCTCTTTGCGTAAAACAGATCTCTTTGAATGTCACACACCAAGTTAATTCACCCCAATGAAGCACAAGTAGTCTGCAGGTAAAGATGACTTTTAGCTGACAGCTGGTAAAAATAATATTGCAAAAAGGAAGGAAGAGAAGGAAAAAAGTGCCCAAAAAACCCGAACATACACATCCCCCTTCCCAATACTATGAATTACATAGGTATTACTGAGTTTTCCACTTATCCCTGATTTTTCTGGATTTAAACTGCATTTCATGTATTCAAACAAAAATGTCAAACACCAAGAACCTCAGAGAGTCCTAATATCATCAAAAGTAGCAAGTCAGCTTGTGTCCAGTTTCTGCAAGCTGGATATTTACACCTGCCAACCACAAAAACCCTAATACAATTTAATACTCTAATCTTCTATTTGCCAAAGAGGAACAGATTATGTTACAAAGGAGGCACCTATAGGGGAACTGCATGTGGACTCTGGCATTTTCTGACTTAAAAGTTGATTCAAAATTCGGTCCCAAATCAGCAGAGATTTCAGTAAGGTTAAAAAATATATGAAGCCAAAAGATACTAATCTTTGATGGACTGAAATACACTGTTCCTGATGCACTGTATGCAACCACTCAGTAATGTATTGAGATCGTTTTAAAATTAAACATTTTAACAAAATTTTATAAATCCTTTCAAGAGCTTCAAGTTTGTTTACATCCAACTAAGTTATTCACAACCAAAATTTATCTGCAATTCAGCTTGAAATATGTTTTTTGTAGACTATCAATTTTCATTCCCCAATAAAATATTTTAAACATTTCACTCCCTATGCAAGATCAAATTACAGAAATAAAAACCCAGACAGAAACTGAATTGAAAAGCACAGTGCAAGATTAGCCAGCAGTAACATTTACACAGCAGTTTCCAAAATATCTATTAAAGGCCTAATAATACTTTCACCAAATAGGTAATACAATAAAAAGCCTGAATATTAATAGTAGCAAACTTTTAATCTTATTTTCTTTACAAGCTTGCTACTTACTGTAGAAACCCAAATCTATCTGTGACTTTGTAAAGATGGTAGTCAGCATCTTCCCACGGTTCAATCTGAGCACCCTCACGTCCCTAAGGGGAAAGGAAAAAATAAAAAGCCAAATTATATTTTATGACACAATAAATAAAGACACATAAGAGAGCATTCGACCACTGAAAACACAACCTTTGGGACACTTTGGGACATGGTGACAGGAGGTTAGTAGAGGAAGAGGAGAACACCAGTCCTAAACTAACCAGCCAAGAAAAAGGAGAGAACATCTATCCCAGCCCTTACAAACAGTAATTTCACCACAGGAAATCTCTTCTGGTCACTGCTATACACAAAATACATTTCAACCAGAGTCACAGCGATCCCACACCTGTTGTTAAACTCCACAATAATCCATCAAGGTCCCCAGAGTGACCTCTACTCGTTTCATTTCCCAAATCCATCTTTCCTGAACAATCACCTGCAAGAGCACATCCTCAGATACTCCTGAGTAAATGTCCATGCTGACTTGCAGCAGATGTCAAACAATGCAGCACTGAGTCTTCCCTCAATTATGCATTCACTCATGTGCCATTCTTCCTGTCCAATTGCCAATCTTCCAAAAGGCCTGCAGAAGTTTAACTACATTTCAGCTCTATCTACTTCTGGTATGGGCTATGCACAGGTTACTGGCAATGAAACCAGGCCTGAACTCAGCACATGAAACCTATTGGGTTTGTGTGGCCTGCTTGAGTAGCAGGGGGCTCCAGGAGTGGTTTCTCTGAGAAGCTGCTGGAAGCTCTCAGAGAAGCTCTCTCAGAGACAAAGTCAGCCAGCTCCAACAGGGACCTGCCACTGGCCATGGCCACACTGGAGCAGTTTTGGTGGCAGGACTTGTGACCCTGTGGGGGACCCATGCTGGAGCACCTGTGCCTGAAGGACTGACCCTGATGGAGGGACCAATGCTGGAGCAGCTCATGAAGAGCTGCAGCCCATGGGAAGGACCCACAGTGGATAAAGGGAAGAGTTTAAGGAGTCAAACCCCCAAGCAGAAAGGAGTCACAGAAACAAGGTGCGATGAACTGACCTCAGTCCCCATTCCCCATTCCCCATCCTTCTACGCTGCCCAGGTGGAGGAGGTAGAGAAAACTGGGAGCAAAGCTAAGCCCAGGAAGAAGGGAGGGTTAGGGAGAAAATGTTTTAGAACCAGTTTTTATTTTCTTATTGTCCTATTCTGATTTGATTGATAATAAATTAAACAGATTTCCTCAGCTCAGGTCTGCTTTGCCCATGACAGTCACTGGTGAAAGATCTCTCCCTGCCTTTATCCCAACTCATGAGCCTTTTGTTATATTTTTTCTCCCCTGCCCAGCTGAGGATGGCAGTGACTGAGCAGCTTTGAGGAGCACCTGCCACACACAAGCAGGTTTTTCCTTATTCCAAGATGAGCCACTCATTTTCTGCACACTGTGCAAACCACCAGTAAGTCTGGCATATAAAACATCTCCTGAACTCTGCAAACAAGGCTATTGCTCTGTACTCCAATGACACTTAAAAAGTCTGTAAGTGTTACAAAAATACCTGACTACCATGTAAGCATTCTAGGCATGCTCTGTGCCAGGCTTTTCCTGACAAGGGGTTCAAGAATAAACATGGCATGACCAGGGTACTTCTTTAGTTCCCCACAACAATATCAGAAACAATATAGCTCACTCATCTTTTACTTTTTCTATAGTTTCAGTGTCTGTACTACCATAACCAAAGATTAAATAAATAAAGAGTAAAATCAGAGTCCTTCTGATGTCATAGATACACTGAGCATGCTCAAATACCCCACTTTCACTACTTCTAATACAATACACTCCCTGAAATAGTCCCAAAGTAACCTGAAAAATGAGTTGCTGTGCACCTGAAAAATTAGTTGATTGAGTCATTAGCCAGAACATCCCCCGTGGAGGGAGAGTTCCATTCACCCCAAGGAGAGTGTTATCATTAAACATCAGCTTAGTACTCAACAGAGAATTTTAAACAACAGCTAGCTGGAATCATGATTCAGTTTTTAAACAGACATATTACTAAGATTCATTATAAAATGTCTTCAATTACTAAAAAGTTCACTTACTCTGTCATACTTGGCAACTATCTCTGCTCGTTCCTGGGCAAGTTTGATAGCAGCATCCTGCTCAGCATCTGCACCTGTAGAGGAATTAAAATAATGTTGTTCAGATTTTCTCCCTTGTGAAAAAAGAACTGCAGCCAAATACTTGGAAAATCAACTTCAGGGAGACTACTTCAATGGAGAAATGCCAGAAGTATTGTGTCAAAGCAAAATATGACCTTGGTGTGTGTCCTGAATACTGCTCAAAGCAAAGTACAGTTACTGCACAGTACCTTAACTGCTGATTTTCCATCAATGTAGATATTACTGACACAGAAAAAAATAATTCTGCACAACCCACTAACTGAAAGACTGAAAAAAGTACTAAGGGCCACTAATTGGCAATTCCACAAACATTCTAATAGTCAAAGAAAGCTGAAACATGCATACTGGCCTAAAAAAAAATTGTGAAGTATTTACAGGATTTGTAGAGATATCGGAATACTGAAGAAATGCTGCAGGTCTTCCTAGAAATTGTCTAAAACTTATTTCTCAGAAAACAGGGAAGGATGTCATTACAGTGTCAGAACTGCAACTTGGGCAACACAGAGCTGGAATAAGTGTAAGGATATGACAACAGGAAGGTTGACAGGCAAGAAAAAAACCAGTGGGTGAGCAAGCATTGGACAGGAGAATGCTGCAGATGCAGCATTTACTACGTGAATGGAGTTCAAGTTTTGCTCAGTCCTGTTCCCCTGAGCAGAAACTGTCTCTAGCACATGGACAGGAACAGAGAGCACCAAGAAAGGAAAAGTTGCTGTTTTGAATATCCAACAACAGAACATACTTCCATATCCCAAATATAACTATATCAAACCAGTGAGGTAAATCAGCTTTAATTAGTAAGTTTGTAAAAGATTCAAGAGTTGAATTCTTTTGATTATTAAAAAGCAATGAACTTCAGATAAAGCAAGGCTTGAAAAAGGTTTAAAATATATTTCAGTCTAACACTGTTATAAATATAACTAGTTCATGGCAACATAATGAACTTCAGGAATTTTACATACCAACCATCTGGGCCATGAAATAGAAAAACAGATCAGATATTACAGTTTTCTGTTATATGACATTAACACAATTATTTGTTCAAACCTAATGTTTCTTTAATAAAGGTTACCTACATATTTCTCAACATTTAGACAAGAAGTTGTGCCAAGGTGGCCTTCTAAGCCATCTGTTAGAGATTTAGATGGTCTCTGCTTGTTTTCACTCCACCTTTCTCCAGGGGAACACTAAGAGAACCTCAGTATGACCCACCACAGACACAAGCACCAGCATTCAGACAACACTGCTCGTCCCACGCTTCCCCTAAGGGAAAGTCTGGCTGCTTCTTTGAAGCTTTCATTTATGATCCCCAGAAGTCACACTTGGTTACCCTCACCTGGCCCCCTCTGTCACCATTATTTTCCAATCATATTATTCCTGTTTATTAAGAATACATAGAGCTCTGTCATTTTTTCCAGTGTGCAGCAGAACCAGCACACATGTATTTACACCGTTATTTGTGGGAGAAGAAAAATAACAAATAATTCAATCTGCTGTATTTGGAAGCCTCACATCTCTAAGCTACAACACTGACAAATCATTTCTTCCCTGTAAGATAAGGGGTGAGTAGAATCATTTCATATTGCTCAGACTTTGGTGTGTCCAAGCAAGGCACTGCTCCTGCTGCGTGTTCAGGTGCTGGATCCACCTTTATTCCTAAGCCCAAAGAGGATTCAGGACACGAAGTTGGGTCTCAGGTTTGCTTTTCTCTGAGTCAGCTTTACAGCCACTGCAGGGCTCTGTTACCCTGCCTGCCCACGTGAGCTCTGAGCAGGACACAGCACCCAGAGCACCCAGAGCCCCTCCCCAGCCTTGTCACACCCAGGGGCACAGACACAACTTCACAGCATTGCCAGGGTATGGCAGCACTGTCTGCTCCCCCAGCACAGTTACAAAATCTGGCTCCTAATCTTAACCAGTTGACATCTCGTGTCTGCTGAACTGAACATCCACTAAAGCTACCAAATTAACACTGACAAAAAGCAGTGGATGAACCGTGGTTTTACTTTCAAAGTGAGAAGATAAAGGAATTGCAATCAAAATTAAATTATGTCCTTCTGTAAGACAGATATGTGCTTACAGCAAGTCTTTACAGAAGACCAAATATGGGTTTTTAAAAAGTAAACGTTTAACTTCCTTAGAAACCTGACATATCTTCAGCAAGTTCAAGTACTGATTGGCTCTAACCTCCACTTTTCCAATGGACAGCTGTGGGGAAAAGCTCCCTTGTTTAAAGTACACCTGCTGCTGAGCTTCAAGAAATAGGCAGAAAGTCCCATCACTAATTTCCAAGAAGAGATTAGATTTGAGAAAGAGTGAAAGAGTGTGGCTGAATATAAGCAGATAATATTGTAATACAAAGTAGTCGGTACATTCACATAATATGTAGTTGATACATGTTTTAAACAGAACTAAAAAGGATTTCTATTTTTATTTTTAAATGCACTCAAAAGGACATGCATAGATCTTCAAAAATACAGACAGAAGAACAATGTAAGCTGAAAAAAGTTTAAACCTTTGCTTAAAAGAATGCCAAACTGTAGTTGCACCAGAAAGCAAGTTCCTGATTTATGCTGAAAACACAGCCATGGCTTACCACTCCTTCCTCTGCATAAGCAATGTGTGAATCAAAGTTTGGCATGTTCTGTGTCTCATGACAATTCAATTACATTTTGTGTGTAAATTATCATATTCATTGCCTTTAAAGTAATCCTCTTTGCTTTCTGCCAGGATCATCTTAACCTTCCAGCTGCACTGAGATAGTTCAATGTTTCATTAATCCATCGATACTGAAAACCCAGAAAACAGCTTGAGATGGGGGCAAGAGGTTTTATTTTGGGAGATAAGCATTCAACATTATTTTTCTTATAAGAGGAAATATTTAAATATCTCCAATTCCTGATAAAGTAAAAGCTAAATGTGGGAACAAGAATAATTCATCGGCACAAAAATACACTCCTATGAAATTGAAGACAAATATCTGGTATTCTAAAGTCTTATCAGTTTTATTCAGTGTTATCTCAGTGCAAGCAGTTAAAGATGACACAAATATGAATAATTTTACTAATTAAAATTTAGCACTACAGATGATACAGGAAACAATGCCATCTCAAATTAGGTGGACACTAATATACAGTCAAGTAGTACAGAGAACTGATTTGAACTAAAAAATGGGGAAATATATTAGCAATGACCTAATGATAAATTCTGTCAATGATGGCAGGATAAACAGCACTTTCAAGTCCCCCCAGATCAGTCAGGCTTACAAGGTACAAGCAGCATCAATCATAGAATGAGAGGTTGGAAGGGACCTCAAGCACCATCTACTCCAAGCTTTCTTGGCAAAAGCACAGTCTAGACAAGGTCCAGCACCTTGTTCAGCTGAATCTTAGAAGTGTCCAGTCTTGGGGAATGCACCACTGCCTTGGGGAGATTATTCCAAAGGCTGTTCTCACTGTGAAAATTTCTAAGAGTCCTGAATCTCCTCAGGAGTAACAGACATAATGCAAATTAAAAACACTATGCTCTATTAATGAATGCTAAACTACTTGGAAGAGACTGCCGTGACATTTAACAGCAAAACAACAGATCCAAATAAACACTAGAAAAGAAAAAATAAGGTTGTGGCCTACAAATAGATGTAGAAATTATATTCTGAATTTCACTGAAATGATTCTCAAGGATGGAGATTTTTGCAAGAAGCAGAGCTATGGTTTTATGGTCTGATGAAAGTAAAAAAATCCTGCCTTAATCTTGCTTTCATGCCATCTTCTCTCTTCTGCTCCACATGGAGAAAGAGTAGCTGTAGATGTAGTCACCTACAGACAGCAAAGAATCTCGACCCAAGGACCCCCTATAATCTACCTAAACATGTATTTTAAGGTGGGAGTGGGGGGGTGGAAATTACAATAATGTAATTTTGTATTCATTTAAATCACTGAGCTAAACACTGAGGATCCCTCTTGCAGTCCCTGCAGTAACTCAGTTCTCCAGAATAAAGGAGGGTAACTGGCAGCACTGTCCCTTATGTTTCCAGCAGTTAAGAAGGAGCCGAACAGCCTGTGTCAGCCTGGCAGCAGCCCAGCTGCTCCTGGTTGGGGTGACTAACACAGAGCCCATGGTTACACCTGGCTTTCATCACAGCCTGGCAAAGCTCAGCTGCTGCTGAGGGAGGAATGGCCAGAAAACAGTAAAACACTGGTCTTTCCCACACAAAGAAAAGCTGCTGCTCTACAAGGTTTACTAGGTACCTGCATGGCTTCTAATCCTGTTCATCTACAGAACTGCAAACCAGTAAGGTACAGCCTTTTTTAAAGTGACCTCCATGTGCAATCCACTGAGCACACATCTCTAGTCCCTACAAAAAGTAGTCATACAACTTACAGGAATGGTCTTTGGGGTTACTCAAACTCACTAGTGCTGTCCTCTCTGAAACAGCCTAAAAAATGACTAGGCTGTACCTCACCAGTCAAAGGTAACCCACCATGGAGCAGTTCCCTCATGAAGGTAGTACGAAATGAGTACCACTGAGAGCCTCAGTGAGTTCCTTACACTGAAGGACAAGTAGGTACAAGATACATCACAGTGCTCATACACCAGCAGCAGTAAAATGGACTGCCTCTTAGAGATGTGCCATAAATTTAAGAATCACAGATTTGTTTAGGTTGGAAAAGACTTTAAAGATCATTGAGTACAACCATAACCCATCACTGTCCACCACTAACCATGTCTCCAAGCACCAAGTGCTTTTAAATACCTCAAGGGATGGTGGCTCCACCACTTCCCTAGGCAGCCTATTTCCAGTGCTTGACAACCCCTTTGGGAACCAAATTTTTCCAAATATCCAATCTAAACCACCCCAATGCAACTTGAAGTCATTTCCTCTCATTCTGCCATTTGTTACCTGTGAGAAGAACCCAGCCCTCACCTGGCTACACCCTCCTGTCAGGGTGTTGTGCAGAGCACTAAGTTTCCCCCTTGAGCCTCCTTTTCTCCAGGATCAACATCCCGCAGCTCCCTCAGTCACTCTTCACAGGACCTGTGCTGCAGACCCTACCATAGCTCCACTCCCTTCTCCAGACATCCTCCAGCACCTCAATGTCCTTCTTGTCACAAGGGGTGAAAAGTGATCCCAGGATTTGAGGTGTGGCCCCATCAGTGTTGAGTACAGGGGGACAATCACAGCCCTGGTCCTGCTGGCCACACTATTGCTGGTACAGGCCAGGATGCCATTGGCCTTCCTGGCCACCTGGGCACACGCTGCCTCAGGCTCATCCACAGTGGACCAGCACCCTCAGAAGCAATGCCTCTTTCCATGGGGCTGAGGCTCAATAGTAAGAGCATCCTATAACCTTATCCCAAATTCTGAAATGCAATTTCTTCCGTTTTTATCCTTTAACCCACCATCACTGCCTCTCCAACTGCAGAGCACTCTGAAAACCCGAAAAGAATTAAAAATGTCAATTTGTTTCCCATTACTTTACTAAAATTCTTGCTTGTTTGCACATTACACATCCCACTGCTCAGAGCTGCACTGGCACAAATTCCTGTCTGCAGGCACTACCACCAGCTGCTATGCATCTACACATTCAAAGCACATTATCAGAGCAATAAACAAGGTCTCTGGTCATAGCAGAAAGTCCCTTAAATACTCAGGCTGTTTATTTTCCTTCCAGTTCATTCCCATAAACAACGAAATAAAAGCCATGACGTACACTCAGTAGTATTTTGTTGTGGGTACACGATGTTCAAAAGGAAGAATCTTAGTAAATACCTGCACATCAATACTAAACCTGCTCTGAACAAAAGGGATTAAGCGTCATTTATTATACTTTCTCTCCATGCAGAGAGAACTTCTAACACAGAGAACTTTTAACATAAAATGAACTGGTTAGTTAGAAAAACAGTCCCTTTTGCATAGCAACCCTTTCTCTCAAATACGTATTTCCAGAAGTTAACCGAGCTACTTTTCTTTTCCACCATTATACATAATTATATCCCTTAAATATTATTACGTATATAAAACTCAGTTATCACTAATTTGAAATGAGAATTAAAATAGTACAATATAAACAACTAAAGACCAGGACATAAAATTTTACACAACACTTTACCAGTCTTTAGACTGTCATTTTCTTCCCAGTCCTTGCAGAGCTCTGTTTTAGTCTTCATGAAGTAAATCTGTTTGCTTCTAGACCATATTCTAAATCAGTGTTTATCAAAAATGACCAGGGGAAAAGTTCTCCTCTTTCCCTTGCTGCCTTTGCTCCACACAACTGAGCCACTTGACACGTGCTCCTTTTTCCAGACACAGCCCCTCTACAGCTCCAGGAGCTGCAGAGGCTGGAACAAAGATGCCATTTGTTAATGCCAAGTGTCACGAAGGCACCACGCTGGTGTTCTCCAGCCCAGCCCACAGCCCTGCATTCCAGCTCATAATAAACAAAAGGATTTGAACAAACAGCCTCAGAGGCCAGGGCTCCTGTAACACATCACTGTTATACTCTCAAGCAAGAATTCTTACGGGTGTTTTCCAAGTGCTGTAGGAAAAGCATTTACTGAAAGGACTGACTTGAAATGGGGCTTGAAGTACCCTCTTTCTGACTTATTACCTAAAAAACCACAAACTAGGTAACTCTAAAAATACAGTTTAGATTTCTGTAACTGGCATTGCCTACTTCAAGGATGGAGATTTTACATGTTTTCTGATCAAAATTCCTTTACTGTTCAAGATATCTTGGGGACTTGAAACACCTAGGATGTCAGGAGTTGGCAACAACACTGTTGTTGACAAAAGTACAAAAATTCAGATATTCAAATACAAAAACAGATCTCCACACCAAATATACCATTATCCTGCACAGACTATAGCCCTCACACATGCTTCCTCACACAGCCATTCTGCTGCTACGTAATGCCTACAGCCAGGAACCAGCCAATTCCATACCCTAACCTAAGCAAGTCAGGGCACACACAGTACCAGACACTTTCTGAAGCCAGCTAAAAGATGGTCAGTGGCACTGGCACAGGTTACCCAGGGAGGCTGTGGAATCTCTCTCCATCCTTGGAGATGTTCGTAAGTTGTCTGGATGTGGTCCTGGGGAACCAGATCTGCACAGCCCTGATTGAGGCACAGGGTTGGACCAGATAACTTTCAGAGTCTCTTCCAGCCTCAACACTTGTGTGGTTTTCCTGCACTTAGAGAAGTGTTAAAATGCCAGGAACAGGAGATCTGATCAAGTGTGTTGGACTATTCCTTTTTCCCCAGAGACTGAAAAAAGAACAGTTCCTTCAATTGTTTTAACCTTCCTCCCCATATCGTCTGGCAGAGCACTGGGCCTGGAAATGAGCAGCAGCTCCTTTGTCTTTACCACTGATTACTGCTCATGGATCCCACCCAAGCCCAGGTGTCAATAGTTTAGTCTCTGGAATCAGTATCAGTTTAGACTAAGCCAGTGCCATGTCCACTCCCAGGCACATTTCCCTCAAAAGCAACATTTTCTTACTGCTGACACACACAACAGCAATCCTCTTGATAAGGAAATAATCTTCCAGATTATTTCCAGATTATTAAACAGAAACAATCTTCCACTTTGCTCATAGCAGAACTACTGAACTGGTTTTGTAAAACCAGCTACTTTCTGTTTCCTTATCAGTGACGATGAAAAGAACTCACAGGCAATGAACACCAGCACTTGTCCCAGGTTAACTCTCTCACCCCTTCACCACTTGAAAACAATTTGCTTTTTAACATCACTGCTGCTCTTCTACCAGACACTAATCCCAGGCAGCAATAAACTATATTACTCACACACACATATACATAGACTACAGCTATACTACAACTGTCAATACTGATACTTCTGTCTCTCAAGTTCAGTATTTCTGGTTTTGTGGGTGTTTTTCAAGTAGACTTACACACAGAAAAAGTAAGATTTGTCTTGACTGAAATTTCTCTCTATTCCAAAGAAAAGAAAAAAGCTAGAAGATAGAGTAAAACTTTGTAAAATCAATATATTGCATTATGCTCTGCACTAAAAAAAACCCATTGCAACAGCAAAACACATGCTATCTCCCCCTCTTAATAATCAGCAGAGTAGATGCTATTGTAGTTTTACAGCATGAGGAGTAATGCATGAAAAATATGAAAGTAAAGATTTAACTTCCCTGAAGAAATGATAACTGAACTCTCGTCTTAATGAAAAATCAACTTTCACTATGGTAGAACTCCTGCAGTTTTGCAACATCCCTATGAGACACTGCATATTCACAAATGGAAAATGGTCACTTTGGAAATTAGTAGAATTAACTGCTACTAAAACCCCTCACAAATCAATTTAAAAGTTATCCCCAAAGGACTCAGAGCAAGAGCAGGGAAACCAAGGCAGCCTTGCTAAGTGATACTCCACAGAAGGAAGCCTGTGTCAAAACATGAAATGAGAATTTAGGAGGCTAAGTACTGCATTGACTTTAAATCAAATACTCTATCTTGCTTTTAAGCAACAATGGACTAAAGGGCTTACAGAAACTCTACCAGTATTAATCAGTTACTGCAATATGCCTATCATTTTATTTTAGTAACATAGCCTTACTAACACTTTTAGTTAATGCAGCAATGAAAGCACAAAACTCGGAATAAAACAGAAAAAGAACATACTCTAATAAAATATAACTTGGCTATTTAATTAGTCCGAATTTGCAATTTGTTTTTCTGTGTGTTTCATGTAAATAATTACACCTTAAAATTAGATCACTCCATCAGTAATGCCTACACCTAACCAGCTGGAAGCTGCAGTTGAAATCTCATGTCATCACCTCACCACTGAGCCTTATGAAAGTTCCCACAAGGGTTACAAAGTGGAGTGACAAGATCTGGCAGGGTTCTACTGTAATTCCATTTTACAAAGTGCGCGCAGTCATGAGCCAGAAGATAATTAATTTGCTGAAGGTTAATATGATCAGCTGCAAAGCCAGAAGAAACCATAATTGCCAATTATCAACAAGCTATACTGAAAAGAATAAGCCAAATTTTGAACAATGCTCCTTTCTTGAAAGAAAAAGAAGACAAAGCCAATGCACAACCCACCCTCCTGCCCAGACCTCTGTCAACACAACATGAAACATTTATGGCAGCTCTTAATAGCCTTAAATGTAAAAACTCAGGCTGGGTATAATTTGGGGCTTGCCAGTATGTAAAGACTGGTCTGACTTGTGCCACAACTAGCTCATGTCTCATGTCCAAGCTTAAGTCATCCTTTGTTCTTCTCTTCCCAAGGGTGTAGTTGGTATCTGGCCTTTTCATTACAATTTTTCTCTTTCCTCAGTGCCATGAAAGAGCAGCATTGTGGCCACAAAGAAGTGGCCACTCACCTACAACCTTTGTCTTTCAGGAGATGCAAACACTGCTGAGCTCAGCCACGTGAACCCTCCAAGCAGCTGTTCCAGTGGTGATGGGAGCAGATCTGCATCCCGCTGTTCCAGGGGACACAGCCAGCCTTGTGTGTGCAACACGTTATCACCCAGCAGCCATGGAACAACAGAGACACAGCCTTCATGGAAAAACACAGGAGGTTTTCTACTACGTGCAAACCATTTTATGGTCTTCCACCACAAGATTACATTTTTTAGGACTCCTACTGTGGCTAGAACTGATCCCATTGTAACATATAATCTGTTTCACCTACAGCTCATGAGTATTACTCCCACACTTCCCCTGAAATCCATGACCTTTCCCAGCACTAGCCCTAGCCTTTACAATTATGTCTTAATAAAATACACTGCAAATCATCTGCTGCATTATATGGTAAGATCAGACACTTGACCTCAGAAACAGTACTGATTGATGAAAAGCAGAAATATTTCAGGAATTTTACCCTCAATCTAATGTAAGTCAAGGTATCCTTTTACACCAGTGGTTTTTCAGGTACTGGTTATGATTTTATAAGCAAATTTAGCTGAAAATGCATTTTTTTTGACACCTTGTACTTTAAAAGTATTTGATGCCTGCAGTTCCCAGAGGCATTTGAGAACTAAAATATCCCTTCTGTACACTGACGCTGCTCATACTTCTTTTAACCATGACAGGCTACTAAACACACAAGCAAAACCATCTTTCAGCAAGACTGAACATAGCAGTTCCCTGCAATAAATTTCTTCTTCGCTTTCCCAATGCCATATATCAGGATGACATACAAAAATCATTTTTTCCCAGCAACATAAATCAAAAGAACATAAAAAGTTCTCTGAAATGTTGACATTATTTCCAACATAATTTCAGATTTCCGGTTTTGAACATTGTAATTAGCAGTAGAATATGGATGTTTTCAAAGCACCAAGATTTGCAGAACAGTTTAGAGAGTAAAATGGTTCTAATACTTTCAATTCTAGCACAACATAGAACATTTCACAACACAAGCTATGCTTCCCATGTTAACAGATATTTAAGTAGTCAGTTGCCACACTGCACTAATTATGTTAAGTCTCCTGATTAATCATTTTTCTCTCAGCATTAGTCAAAATTAATGAAGCAAACAATAATTATATCTTAAAATTCAGCGTTAATGATGTGAAGTCTATTCCCAGTTTAAAATATCACCAAGACAACACTCATACAGACTCTGGATGAAGTTTTTTAAAAGAGGGTGGTTCTTAATTTTTGAGGAAGCTCGTTTATTTCTTCTGTAGGGCTAGAGAAGCTACAACAGGTCTCTAGTTACAAAATTTCATCCATACTGGTATCGTTTTATAGTGGCTCAAATAAAGAGATTTGTTCTTCTACACAGACGAGCTTTGAATACACTGACATACCCACAGTCCAGCTCATCATTTAATTACACAGCCGATTTAACTGATTACAACAGGAAGAAAAGGAGGGTTTGTTTTTGTAATAGATGCTATTCTGCCACTTAACCAGACCAGAGAGCTCCAAGCCAGCACAGAAAAACACCAGCTCTGGCTGAAGGTGGCAGGAGTAGAACTTGAACAGCTCCATGGGGACACAGCAGCAGCTTCCCCTGAGCTGCCCAGTGCCCACAGCCCCAGGGCCGGCACCCAGCTGAACAGGCACTGCCCAAACCTCGCTGGCCCCACGGGAGATGGAAAAGGAAGCATCCACAAACAAGCAGCATGTGAGCAGCTCCTGAAAGCACCAGCTTTTACTCCCCAGCTGCACATGTATTACTAGCCTTTGACCTTTCTGCCTTCTCCTGGAAGAGACAACATGAAGTGCACAGGGATGAGTCCTTGCCCAAAACTGTGAGAAAACCTCCCTGCAGCCTCTGTTCACACCTGAGCTTGAGCCTCCCAGGCGCCAAGCGACTGCTCTGCCTGTGTGGGCACAGTCTCTGCATGAAGAGACCTTGGTGTGTATTTTCAAGCTTTAAATTCAATTTCACCCCAGTACACAACAGGAAAATAAAAAATATTATGAAAGTTGCAGCAGGATGAAAAACCATTTCTCACTTTATTCCAGCAACAGCATGTTACACAAGTTACACCATTTACTACAGGCTGCTAGACAGACTTGTGATCCATATCACAGAGTGTGTGTCTCAGGCATCCCTCCATCTACCACTGGGACACACTGAAGCAAGCACCAAAAATCACAGTAACAGTGAGAGGAACTGCAAGGCCTGTCTCTTTTCAACTTTAACTATCATCTTAACATACTGAAAGCATTTCACAAAAGAAACCCAAACTGAGTTACACACTACAACTCAGTTCACTGTAGCTGAACAGCTTTCTTCAATTACTCTTGTCTCTGACCTATTCATTTTTGAGCAGATAAACATTTTAACTGCAGTAATCATACCTTAAGTAAAAATAGGATCCTCTAAGGGAATCCTCCAAAAAGTCTTTATGGCACCAAGAAGCTCATATGACACTAAACCTACTCTTGGAGGCTCTGTGGTAAGTTTGAGTAAGTGCACAGAAAGACATCAAGGCAAATTTAGACACCTGCCTGCTTTTATCAGTCATGTCTATAGACCATGGAGCTGAATAACTGGCTACTTACAATATCTGTCATTCATTTAATTAAAACCTAAAATGACATTTGAAAGAGGGGGGGAAATGCTGAAATCCCCTCTGAACATTTAAAATCATCTCGAGTGTCAGGCAGCAGTAGATCCACGTTTTTTGTGTTTGTAAAGCAGTTATAGGAAAGACTGGAGGAGTAAGAGACAACAGATGGAAGGTAAACAAGTTTGTCAAACAGCAGCAGAAACGGGGGAAGTTTCTTCATCTTTGCTACGAGAAAAGGAAGTTAGTGGTAGACAAGAAGGTTCTGTTGTTTTCAGTTTCACTGACTGAGGACTGGTAAACAAAACAGAGTAAACAGCCATGGCATTTCCCATGCGAAACAGGAATTAGGGCCTCCAAGGCTGTCCTGTGCGCCTGGTCCCAGCCCCAAGCTGAGGGAAAACCCAGCAGAGTAGCTGCAATAAATCCCAGTGCCATACCCACCAAATCACAATCAGGTTGTATTCATATTACTAATCAGAAATACCAGTATGAATTTGCCTCCACCTAATTTGCATCAGTTAGAACCTTTGTCAATATAAAACAACTTCAGAGTTTGGCTAAAACAACCCAAAGGGGGGGGAGAAAGGTGGAAGAAAAGAGATCACAAACTTTCTGCCTGTGTACCTATAGAACACTGTACCAGTAAGAAAACCCTTCAGCCTACATTATATCCATCACCTTTATTTTTTTTGCTAGAGGAAGCACCAAATTAGATTTTAGATGCAATCTATCCCTGAAACTTAAGAGAGTGTGCCAAAAAAGGTCTTGGTCCTTTTCCCTAACCTTTGACTCCAGTTAAGTACAGACAACACTGAGATGTCAGCACCACTGAGAGGCAGGTACAAAGCTGTAGTAGAAAAAGACCACAAAACAAAAGTGAAGAGGCATTTGTTTTAATCTTTGATTTTAAAGGACAGTACAGAATCAGAAGAGAATTTTCCAAAGAGGTTCTAAATCTCCTTCAAGTAAAAGGCACCATTTAGCTCATTCTTTGGATATTCTGAAAGCATCTTACAAATATCCAGTGTTGATGTAAGATGACAATTATTAATTTATACTGCTGTTGCACAGAAACAATAACTTTAATAAAAGGCATATCAGTAACACTTTCTTTTTATTGGCCTAGAAGAAGATAAGCACTGAGCTACTTCAGTAACACTAGCCCACCATCAAGTTTTCAAGTTTTCAATGGTCAGTACTTTTATTTCAGTACTTTTATTTCAGTACTGATGCAAAATGAAGAACTACAAACACATGTTGTGAACACCTTAACAAGTTCCTACTGCAAAACAAACATGATGTTAATTCTAGTCTAAGCTTTATACACAGGCATCAAGAAAAAAAATCCATTTGTTTGTGCTGAAGTCAATAATGCACTGAACCTACTAATGATGATCTGATTTAAAACCACTACACTCTGTTAAAGAAACAAGCCAAACCAAAGAAAATCACCCATAACCCAGAAAAATCTATTTGTCACAGATTCTCATATCCCAACAGAAAATTACCTGAAATTTTAAAAAGCAGTTTTAAACTCAGTAAACTGTCAAAGCCTACTTCATCTAATACAAACACTGATGCAGTACTTTAGAAATCCCTATTCCACATTACAAGCATTAGCTCTAGGACAATACATATTCCAGTCCAGCCCATATAACCCATTTCATTCCCAACAGATCCTTCTCAACCTCTGTGAATTCCACATCCCCCACAGAATCAAATCCACAGGAAGAGTCATGACTTGGTTGAGCCTGTGGAGCTGCACCTGGCAAACAGGATCCTGCTCCCTGGGAAAAGCAGACCCACTGCAGAACCCTCCCCTAGGGCAGACATGAGCTGTTCTCTCCACCAGAGAGAAGGAGGAACAGCACCAGCTGGGATTTAAACACACATCCACCCACTGTCTGCTGTGCCTGTAGACATGCAATTTAGATATTCAGCACTTTGTGGAGGGTTCAAGTTCTCGTTTGTGCAGCTCAGACAGACCAGGAGCAACAGGGCTGACTGGTTACCCAGGCATGAACCAAACAACCCAACCTTCACAGGACAACAGCTCTGAGCTCTAACTACAACCAGCTGCAGAGAGAAAACTTAGAGGTCAAAGCTCTACGTGAACCTATATGGCCTTTAAATCCAGTTTTTGACTTGGAGAGGTAGACACAGTGGTCAGGCAGGAAACCTTCCCATGAGGGCCAACACCCATTCTGAAATCCATCGACCTCACATGGAAATTCAGCAAATTCATCAATGAAACTTTCATCAGTGAAGTTAAACCCAAAATTACTTGGAAGGGAAAAATATATTTTGGTTATGACTTGTGGTTCCCTCTTATCACTGAAGACATTTCTTCAGTATACGTTAAAATGACAACTTTACATTTCTGCTGTTACTACAAACAAAGCCAAAGCCTCTTCTTGAAGCAAGGAACTGTAATGCAGCAAACTAAAACCATTTCTGCAAACATATTCCTGAAAGGTCTAGCAATAGGATGGGAAACAAAGAGGATGAATATAATGAATGTTCCTTCAATTACAACATTTTGGAAGGATAAGGAGCTATCACTCCAAGGGCTTCAAACTGGATGAAAATCCAACAGCCTCTCATCAACTCTTCCCTCTTCAGCAGACATACTGCTTGTCATCTGCTGTCACATGAGTCTGAAAGTGAAAGAAATCTACCAAATATTTCTCCTGTTTTAGTTTTCTGAAACCAAGGAATTTAACAACAAACTTCTTGTTATGACAGCAAGCTCTTGAAAGAATTTACAAACAACTCAGTCTCCCTTAAGGCTAGGAGGAAAAGAAGAAATATAATTTTCAACTTAAATTTGTTTTACTAAAATCCACACTAAAGACAACAGCTTTTAGGGTACATTAGTCATCAGTATAAACCTTACTCTAGTTAAATAGTGAGCAGAATTTCTACACCTTCTTCTCAAGCTCACTTTATTCCCTGGCAGAGAAAAATCCAGGGGTGTAACTATTGAACACTCTAAAATTACTCATACCTACTCTATTTGCCACCACCCACTGTTTTGGAAGAGCACAGAAAACCTAAGCATTGACAACAGGAACAAGTGGTTCACATTACTGTGATAACATGTGCTATCAATGTAGAAAAACAAAAGCATCAGAGAGTACTTTGTACCTGAGGTACAAGAGGCTGCTTAATCCCAGGGTAACAGTCAGGCCACCTCAGACACATTGATGCCAGGTTTCTCTGAAAAATGAGTCAGCTGCATGCCCTGGGGAAATTCTCTCTCAATTAAAACAGTATCACAAACAGCCATTATTCTTCAGGTGCTATTGAGCCCAGGTGGTGTTTCACTGAATCACCAACTCCAACAAAGACTAAGTTACTTTTTCTCAGATAAACAGACAGATTTTTAAGCAAAGGGGCAAGACAAATACATGGATTTGAAACTCAGCTAATCAGGTATTATTAAATAAAAAAAATCTTTGGTGGGAATGCAATGAGAGGCTCTCCTCCTGTCTGAGAGATCCAAATCTATTCCGATGCTGTGGATGCAGATGAAGGCTGCAGTGCTCAGAGCTCCAGGGCTGATGGAAGCACAGCCCAAGCACTGCTGCTCAGCTTGGACACTGCAACCTTTACCCTGACACACAGCCCACAGCAAGGCAGTGACCTGTGTGATTGTTTTCTGGTCATGTAACACCTCCTGAGACTTGAGAAGCAGAGTAGTGAGAATTCCGAAGTCACACCTAGTGACAGTACAAATGCAAACAAAAAAAGAAGACAGAGAAAGCAGGGGGGAGGAAGTGTGATGTTTTAGCTAAGGAATGAAATTTTAAAAGGATGATGTACCAAATTGCTAGAATATAATTAGCTGTCAAGTTAAAGCATGCAGAGGTCATCACCAGCAAGAGGTATGGGATTACAACATTCCATCAAATCTGAGTACCAGTTTTCCCACCACCTTGCACCTGTTTTCCTCCTTCACACCTGTATATTACATCAGCACTATTTGGTATTTCTCTGCTTACACAAGCAATACCGAAATGAAAGAAAAAAAATTAAAAAATCAAAAGCCAAAAGGAAAACTCATGGAGGCAAAATATGGATTCAAAACAACTGCACATTCTTAATAAGATGAAGAAGAAATAGAAAAAATTGGAGAGGAACAGGCTATGGCACAAGTTAGTGTGAAGGGTCTATGATCCGTAAGTAACTTTGAAAGCAGAGTTTTCTTACCAGCACAGCAAAATGAGGTATAAATTAGCTTCTTTTAAAAGACTTTATAGTCAGCTGTTAGGTAGCTCCACGTTTTAAGGATATAAGGATGCACAAGGAACTGCCATATTTTTATAAACCACTGTAATGATGTGACTGCCAGATGCAGCTGCTTTGTGGCCACTTCACGGCAAGCAAGGACAATTTCTAATTCTTACACCTCAGAGGTAACCATTCCTCAGTGAAACTGCTACGTCATTACTAGTCCAGTATCAGACAGTTCCCTGACACATCATTCAGCCACCAGTATTTTAAGTTCAAGCTTCTTAGCTCATATAAATAGAACACCAAATATTTACAGCCTTTCACATTGGACTGTAGGATTTAGCCCAAATTTTAATTGAAGGACATTTCACATTTGGCTCAGAATGAAAAAGAATGCTTGGGAAACAAGCCCATCTGCAGCTTTTTTTAATTGTGAAGGAAAAAAAATCATTTAAAATTATGTAAGAGCTGCAGTAGTTTTCATGTTAGAACCATTTTGTAATGTCTCTGTATTAAAATAAATTATTCCCAAATATGAAGCTCTTAATTGTTTTGGGGTTTTTTGGTTTTAATTGGAAACAAAGGTTTTCCCACTAATCAGAAATCTATGAACTCAACTGATGAAAGCTGCATGACAGATAAAAGGCAGGTAAAAATAGGTTTGAGAGGAAAAATAAAAAATACTCCAGAAAAGTTGTTTTAACTTAAAAAGGAATCAGAAATTGCCAAGGCAGCTTAGTCAAATAAACAAAGCCCAGACCAAACTGTTAAATAGCAATTCAACAGCAGCAGGAATGATTCAGAAATATCAAATCAATGTTGTGTCCCCTTGTCCCCCTCACATTCAAGTGCATTCTCATTAGCCCTAATTTGATTATCTCCTCTCCAAGCTCCTCATATGATGAAATTATACCACAGCTAGGATGCAAGGGATAATTTGTTGACATTTCCTAATGGTAGCAATGACTTTAGAATTTCTAACACCAGCCACTTTGCTCAAAAGTGTCCACTGGCATACCAGTAAATACTGTTTCAAAACCAATCACACTACACACCAGTAGCTGGAAATGTTAAGAAGCTTATTAGCTTTTTTTTTTTTTAAGCACAGATTTTACTTAGAAGTACATTAAGAAAGCACTCAAGGAAAAGGCAGAAGGACATCATTAGACATCCAGTCCTGGATTTACAGCGCTTATTGTCCACATCATTGCTCTTTGTCTCCCGCTCTGCTGGAAGTTACTGCTCTGGGCAGAGCTGGTAAACAGGACCATGTGAGTGCACTGCAACCCACGACAGAAAAGCCCACCTGCTGAATTTGCTCATGCTGCTATCACTGGCAGCTTCAGGGAAACTGGACTGGGGAGAAGTCCCAGGAAGAGAGGCCTGCAAAGTTTAAATCTGTCCACATCCTCAGCACTGTCAACCCAGTAATGGGTTGACCCTTGGCTGGCTGCCAGGTGCCCACTGACCTGCTCTCACTCCTCCTACTCAACTGGGGGAGAAAAAAGAGGAAAAAGCTCATGGATCAAGATAAACAGTGAGGTCACTCACCAATTACAGTCATGAGAAAAACCGACTTGGCTTGGGAAAACTAATTGACTGAGAATTAAAATAGTATAGGTCAGCCCATAAGAGTTGAGTTTTGCTGCCCCTTAATCCTGACACTCTTCCCATGCTCCAGCATGGGGTCCCTCCAAAGGGACACAGTCCTTCACAAACTGTTCCAGCAGGGGCCCCTCCCACGAGCTGCTGTTCCTGCCAGAAAACCTGTTCCTGGAGTGGGCTCCTCTTCCAGGGCCATAGCTTCTGCCAGGAGCCTGCTTCAGCACGGGCTCTCCAGGGGCTGCAGGTGGATCTCTGCTCTCTCCATGGACCTCCAGGGACACATCTGCCTCACCATGACCTTCTCCAGAGCTGCTGACGAGTCTCTGCTCTGGTGCTCAAACACCTCCTCCTGCTCCTCCACTGACCTTGGGGCCTGGAGAATTGATTCCCACACATTTTTATCTCTCTCACAGCTGCTGCACTGTGGTTTTTAGCGTTTCTTAACTGTCTTATCTCAGAGGTGTCATCAGCTTCACTGTTGAGCTCAGCTTTGGCCACGGATGGGCCTGTTTTGGAGCAAGCTGTGTCTGACCCTGGGGCAGACCCTGGCCTCTCCTCACACAGGCCACCTCTGCAGCCCCAGCTACCACAACCTTGCCATTTATGCCCAGTACAGTGGCCAAACAGAAACTCTGCCATTAAGTTAGCACTTCATCTCAAGATGCAGAGCATATAGAAACCCAAGTCATAAATGTCAGTCTTCAACACTTTCATGTATAAGCTCTTGATCCCCTTTCTGCCCCTGAAATATCAAGCCTACCAGAAATTCCACTTATTTCCAAGAAAAACCTCATTAGGCTGTTCTATCCAATGCCAAGATCATAAATCTGGGATAAAAGACTACTGATGTTCCACACAATTCTATAAATAGCATTTTGATCTAAATTGGAAGAGCGCTTTGGAGCAAAGCTCCAGATCATCTCTATTTACTGCTCTCCACTTTGTGCTGTGAAGAGACTTGGAAGTATGCAAACCTGGATTCCTTCCAGGTTCAACTATCTGCGAGATGCACTCCTACCTCCAAGTTATGTTCTACCCAAAGGATAAGGGCAAGGTTTGATCTAGCCTGGAAGAAACTGCCAAAATACAGAGGAACGTTGAGCTTTCCTCTCTCCACACTCCCTGCCAGCATGGACACAGTTCATGAGCCACTGTTATGTTAAATGCCCAGCCTGGGCCCCAGCACAGTTGTCCTTTGATTTGCCTAAGTATATTTGCTCATTCCTCCTTTTAGAGCTTATCTGCACTATTTATAGAATGGCTTTACATTCTTATTAGCTGCCAGACAATGATTTTAATACGTGTCCCATCACTACAAACAGTCCTCTGCAAAGCTTTACACATTATGTAAAACAGGCAATTATCACTGCACAGATTAGAAGGTCATTCCGATGCCTATAAACTAAATAGTAGTGGGAATTAGAGTCTGTGCAGCTTATTTTCTTTTTCATCTATAGATTTGGCAAGCTCCAGAGTAGCATTTATCCCACATATTTCAAAACCTAGCCAGGGTACTAATTCACGGCACAGAATTGACAAAAACATATCTTTGATTTGTGCCATGTGTGATCCACACTACAGTCTGTGAACACTACATTTTCTTTACCCCAGCGATGTGATATGGTGGCTTCAAGACTTGATGCAGCTGCAGCATAGATGGGGAAATTTTTCAAAACATTTAAAAGTCTTTTCAACATACAGCTGTCATCAGAAAAAGGAAAGGATTAGTCAGGTTTTTTTCTTTATAGAAGGAGAAAAATTAGGGCACAGAGCAATAGTGCAGCCATTTATACATCACACAGCAAAGTGCAACGCCTGAAATCAGCAGTATATTGCACACTGGGGAGCCCTGGAAGCATCCCAGGAACACCCAACACTTGAAAGTGATGAAGAATGGTTCCACCAATCCAAACAATGTGACTTTAAATGAAACAGAAAATATTTCTCTAGGAGAGATCACAGCATATTCAAGTTACCAAAGTCCTTTCATTAGTACAAACAGTATTTCCTTTTCTATCAGCAAGAGGAAGTCTCAGATCAAGGCAACTTCTCACATTCCAGTTGAGACCTGTGAACTGCATTATCACCATGTCCTTCAGACTCCTGCTATTTCCCACTCAAAAATAGGCTTAGCAACAAAAGCTTCACTTCCATTCTAACCGTAACAGGAATCAGCAAACCAAAATTATTAATTAAAACTTTGAAGAATTTCTTCTAAAAAATAAGCCTGAAACTCAGCCTTAACCTCTGTAAGATACTTCTAACTAAGTGGAAATAAAAAAGGGCTTGGAGAGTGCCCTGTAGTGAAAATATTTGGGGGAAAAATTAGTACACAGCAATACAATGAAACTTGCCTGTTCACACTCATATTCCTCTTGGAATGCTTACATATTCATTCATCTTGCCTGATATATTAGGTAAATCTCAAAAGAAAAATGTCTCATCTCAAAACAAGGAAAAGAAAAAACAACTGCTTTCCCCCTCAGTTTCCAGAAAATAAAAATATTTGCCAGTCAATACATGCAGAAAGCTCTGTATGATCTGATCTTCCCACAAAATTTACAGGACTTTGCTAGTTGCTTTTGGAAAAATAATAGGCAGAAAGGTTACATCTGAACACTCTATGTTCAGATATAACTGGTGCCTGCAGTGGTGTAAGGAAGGGAAGGTGCAGCCGTCACTTACACCACTACAGCATGAATGCTAAGAAAAAGACATTTGATTTTTAGATCCTTTAATAGAAACCTATTTTTCAATGATGAATTAAAGCACGGGGAAATAAGAAGACTGCTTTTCCTACTATTCCACTTCAATAATATCTGCATTAGACTATAACAGTCCAGTGGCTAATCTATCACAGGAGTGGAGCATCCAGATTGTGATAATGTGTTGCTCTGAAAGCACAACAGTGCCAGACAAAAAATTATTGTTAAACAAAGAAAAAACAACACACCAAACAACAAAACCCAGTACCACACACACAGTGGGAAGGGAGGGAAAAATATCAACTGCAGCACACAACTCTCACTCCCCAAGGATGTATGGTTTCAACTGTGAATCAGGGTGATACCTGCCTTAAAAGCTACAAAACCCCTGAGGTCTTCAGAACACCCTGAGACTAAAGGAACAGGTAAATCCTATCTTGCAGAGTTATTGCTCAAACCACCAATTCCACATAAGTGTGCACTCCAGCTGTTCCCAGTGGCAGTAGAGAACAACTCCAACCCAGCAGTGCTATCAGGCAAACAAGAGTATCCAAAGTCCACAAGCTGAATATCCATGAGCTTCTCCAGGTGGACAGAACCTGCTCACAGGAGCTGTGGCCAGTCAGCCCAGACTCATTTTACACCAAAGCCCACCTGCACACATGGAGCCCTTGTGGGAGGTCCCAAGATGTATATTCCAGCTTGGGGTGCAGAGTTAAGCGACCGTAACACCTGACATGGGAGTCATGCTCTTCTCCTGGAGAGAAGATTGTGCAATCAAGTGCCTGCACATCTATTTCATTTTATTGGTGTTCACATGTAGGAAAGCTACAGAAAATAACAGTAGGGGAAAAAACCTGCATCACCTGGGACATGACACAGAAGGGAGCAGAATGTGTTCCTTGAGGAAATTATTATCACTGAGGGCCTGCCCCCTCCAGGTACTGCTAAAAATGCTTCATTAGCTACTTTATTAGCAAGGAGACAGCAGCAGTCTTGGGCATCTGTGTACTTATTTTCTCATTTCCATCAAGAATTTAATTAACTGACATTAATTAAGTTTTCTGTTTGATCTGGAAATTCAGTTCAAATTAACATTTTTATGGATAGTTTAATACTAATGCTGACAGATAATTTCCTTTAGAAGAAACTGCTTGGACCTGCAACAAGAAGGATGAAATAGTGGAATCTAATCCACTGAAAAACTAATATTTTTATTTGCTGTTAGACAGGATTAACTAAAAAAATTGCTTTGATAGCTGATTGGAAAAGTCTGGATGTTTTCTTTATGAGCTATACCAAAAGAACTAGAAGTTCAACAGGACAAAAATACTTTGAAGAAGCCAGATAAGATGTCCAGGGAAGTTGTGAATGTCAATATTCACCAAAGCTCTGTCTAAACCACCCAAGTGCTATAATTATCTGTTGCAGAAAATGTCCAGCTGGGACCCTGTCACGTTGAAATATTCACCACATTTTAAGTTATTGAAAACAAACAGGCAAACAGATTAGCATTTATATCTGCACCATTGCTTAGTCGTATCCACTGCAATTTACAAAAAAACTGTCACATTTTAAGCTTTTAAAATAAATTCTGTACCAGCTTCCCTATCAACAAACAGGGACATCAGCATTCATATTTAATATTGGATTCCAAATTCCATAAGCATGAGGTTAAAATACTGAAAACTTAAGAACTTAACACATTAAAAAATTAAATGATCCCTTTTTGCTTGAAGTGTGCACATCTCAACAGCACAAGCTTTTCTTCAAGGAAAGGAATATACTTGCTCATGTAAAATGACAGTCAACAAGAAGAAAAAAGTTCTGCATGCTTGAAAACGCAACTGCCCTCCCACCAAAATCAAGATCAGAAAAATATGTTCACCTGAACTATGGAAATGCAAGACTGAGAATGAGGCTAGTTTTTCCAGATCCTTCAGGCAGAGCTTCCCAGCCTTTTCTTAAAAGTCTTCAAAACAAAACTAAAATGTCTTAGTTGTAGAATTCACACATTGATAGAAGCACAAGAGCCAGTAGAGAAGGAAAGGCACAGGATACAAACATCTTTTCACCATCTTCAGATCCAGGCTTGAGATCTTGGCTCTACTGCAAACACAGTGGACAAATGCCTCAGGCAACACAGAATCTGTCTCAGCTGGAGTATCAATGAAACCAGAAAGCCAAATATACTCATCCTACCAGCTTGAGCTCAAACCATGTAACTCATTAATCTTCCCAAATGTTAAGCATAAACTTGAATGAATAATTATTAATTGTCCTCTTCTTTCAAGGAACCCAACAAATCCACCTTGTTTTCAGCTGCTCTTTTCACCCCGCTGCCAGGTGCCTCCTGCTGCAGTGAAACAGGACAGGGTTTGCAGATCTCCACACACTGCAAGTCAGATCAGCTTCAGTGATGCCAAAACAGCTGTGCTGATGTACACAAAACTGAATTTCTGTCCCATCTAAGCAGGAACATCACTGCAAACCTACTGTGCTCTTCCGTATTACGCTACTGCACCCTACTCTTGCTTCATTTTCAAGCCTACTTGTATAGGAATATTTTATGTTAAGCTCACACATTTCCCACACGCTACAAATAAGAATGCTAAAATTGTATTTCAGGATTATTGAGAACATGACAGTTGACAGTTCATGGGTTTAGGGTCACACCTTCCCAAAAATAACCTCAAGACATACCAGAATAACAAATCATGGTAGGATGCTGAAGATGAGTTGCCTTTGCTGGGCTTACCTGCTTGTAAATTAGCTCATTTCAGGTGACTAACATTCCTGCACAAAGAGAGAACAAGTAGTGCTTGTCTCTATAGCTCCTCCACAGCTAAATGAATTCTAGCTGCCTGTATTAATTTTGTTATGCCACAGATCAATTCCCAAGATGTAACATCAACAGACTTTGTTTAATGATGCTACCTACCTAATAGCCAAATACAGAGACACTAAAGTAAGCCATTAACAGCTACATATGGTGAAGCAGCACCAGGACCTTTCTTAATCACTGCAGCTGGCATCACACAAAGGAGAATAAAATTTCAAACAAAGTCAAAAGGCAATAAAATGTCAGGATAAGAAATTCAATAGAAAAGCCACAATGTATGTGTAACCCATGAAAGTTACTAGTATTTAAAGTGAGACATAGCAAACGCCAGCCACAGAAATAGAATATAGGTAAAAACACTCTGGATGAGTCACTGTCCAGCTGTGCAGTGATCCAACTGTATTATTACTTGCTTGTGTCTATCATCCTGAGGTGAATTCCTCACAGGCCAGCAGAAGGAAGTCCCAGCAGCATGTCCCATGAGCCTCAGTCACTGGTACCACTAAAGGAAGGTTGTCCCCATGGATTCACTCACATCCCACTGCTGGCTCCTCCTTGGAGCTCAGCCTTGTGGAACTGCACCAGCAGCTGGATTAGTTAAACTGATCAAGGTAACAGTAGCTGAACAAGAATGAAAAGTACAGTGTCCCACTCCAACCACTGCATGGCTGCACAAAGGCAGGTGAAGCACTGTGGGGATTTGAACTGGGATGAAGAGGCCAAGTGAGCAGCAGAGGCAAGGCAGGAGTCATTTCTGCCAGCTTTAATTATTTGTGAAACCACAGCTGAAACTTCAGCACAAATAATGTCAGAAGAACTGCTGAAATACACTTAAATTCTGTCAAACTGCTAGAAACTTTGCCACAGTGAATTATGAATGGAAACTGTGTACCTGTGCTGACGAGCTGCAGACTACAATACATTATCTTGACTGCTGTAGGCAGAATTTCCTATTTAATGACCAAAGGAAAAAAAAAAAAAAAGAGAGAGATTTAACTCCCTGCTTGCAGCTCACTGAAGAGCTCATTAATTTTTATTAACTTGGCTCTTCTGGCCAGTCTCCTTTAAAAAATGAAGTATTTCAAGGATATGTATACCAGTCTAGAGAAACCTTTACTTCTAATCCAACATTTATCAGTTAAAATACACAACCTGGATTATAACAGTATTATAAGAAGAAGTGAAATAAGAAATTCACCCTGGAACCTCCCATAAGAGGCAAAACTCTCAGCCTTCCTTGAAAGATGCTACAACAAACAGAAAAATCAAGGGATTGAAGAAAGTTTCCCATATTTCAGTAGATGCCTCAATGGAATGCATTTGATTTGAGTACACTTTTCCTGTACTATCACCAAAACTAAAGAGAAAACATCACAGCTACTTGACGTGGGACCTTTATTTTCTCCATCTTGCAACTTAGTCCATGCCCAGAGAAACGGACCAAAAAACAATACTCATTTCTTGTCAAGTCTAAGTCTGAAATACAAGGTACCACCCCAGTATTGTCTGCATTGAATCCAGGCAGTCACTTCCCATGTGTCATTTATTGCTGGAGAATTTAAACACAGTTATCCTTGGCTGGCCCAACACTTACACATCTTGAAGGACCAAACAATGCAGTGACCAAACATATGCCCCTTCTTGCATTCCATTAAAAAAAAAAATAAATCACACTGAAGTTTTCTCTCAGGTTTCTCTCTCTCACACTGAAATACTTGCATCTTTTTTTAATTCTGGGATTTCAATTTAGTTGTCCCATCTGCTAGAAGTGTTTTAATACATCTCTTTTTATATCCTAACATCAAGGTGATGTTGCCAATTAAATTCTGCTGTAGCGATCTGTAAGAGGAAGAAGGGAGGAAAGAAGTAAACATGAGTATTTCTTCAATAATTTTAAACAACCTGGATTTTAACTAAGATTTTAGTGATGGAAAAGAAGGAAATAATTAGTAGATTTATACTCTACATGGATTTCTCTAGTAACATTTGAACTATTTTTTAAAATTCAGAAAGGTTTCAGAATTCATAAAATGTCTGGCTTCAAATTAGAATGCTTGTCAAGAGAATTTTATACTGCTATGATTTATCATTTTATTCAAAACAGACTTGCAATTTTATAAATGAAATAATGGTAGCCATTTAAATTTCTTCACCACTTCATGTTCACCTTCAGACTTACAGGGCATGTAAAGTGTTACTCCATTGACAATAAATGACTAGTGGCAATTTTCTCCTCTAATGAATCTGATATTATCTAAGTATGATAAGGGTCTGGAGTTTCCCAAAATCTAAACCCATAAAAACCAAACAACAAACTCTACGCACTCAGCTTCACTGCAATTGGAAGACTATGAAAAACAATTACAGAACTTTTTTTCCTTAAAAAAAAAAAGAGTAATTCAATTTTTAAACAGTAAAAGATTAAAAAAAAAGTATGGAAATGTGAGACATCGTAAATGAAAACCTACTGTTTAGCTCAATTCATACATTCACTAAACAAGACTCCCAGGCCTACTGAAGGCTTTTCTGATGTCAGCTGCAGCAGCCAAAGACTGAAGACAAAATCAGAACCACAGGTCCTGCACTGGGAGACAAGGTGGACACTCATGCTCACACTGCCTATTTGTGGGATTTAGTCTTGGAAACCACCTATTTATCAACCTCTTATGATACAGAAAATTAAATTTAATTTAACCTGTGGCACAGGTCACAGCCACAATGAAAACAGACTGGCCCATAAAAAAACAAAATTAGACTCCACAACTCTGTCAGGCTCTTCAGCTACCCCATTAAATCCACATTTCAACTCATGAAGCATTAGTAATGGGGCTCTTTTAAACGGCATTCTGCAGGAATTTCTTCTGCAGGGATTGAATTTTCATCTCCATAGTAGCTGTGCTTACTGCAGACCTTATAACAAGCTTCTCATGTTGAATGATGGATGCAAAAAGACATTCTCTTGGCTATTAACTGAGCTTCTAAGCCTCAGTCTGAAAATAAATCTTGGGAAAAATTGGAGGGCAGAGGAATCCTTTCCCAACCTTATGTACTAATTTATAAAAACAGTTACTTGGTTAGGACCTTCAGTCTTTAAGAACTTTTTAACTTGATACTACATATGAAATATGCAATTAATACATTGCTCTCCTCTGTAACATTTACCTCCCAAGAAATTATATTCTAATGAAAACGCTTTTTAAAGGGAAAGAGAAGGATGCACCTGAGGAGTGGGATTTAAAATCTTTACAGTTTACTAACACCAGTTTGAAAGCACTTTGGTAAACATTTCACACATCATCCCCCCATGTCTCAATGGAGTCACCTCACATTCACAGTGGGCTTCCTAGCAACTCTTTCTTTACAAGTCCATTTTTCCATTTACTGAGAACAATACTGAGAATGAGTCATTTCTGCAGAATACAGCCCTTCATGTACACCAGATGCCTAATGTTGCATGCTGTGAAGAAAAAAATCCTAATGTCTACTCAAATCACTGTATCGATCACCAAAACCTGTCAGCATTTTGCATCTTTTGTAAATGTTTTCTTCAGAATACTTGAACGTTTTTTAATGTTAAGACCTTAATATTGCTTGTCAAAATGCACCACCAGGTTCTGTAAGAGCTAACACGTAATTAGCTCAGTTAGTAGCAGCTTGAGAATACCACCCAAACAATGGCCAAAATTAATCTTTCACCAAGGGAGTAAAACAAACAGAAGAAAAAAAAAAAAAAAAAAAAACAACACAACAACAACAACAAAAAAAAAACCACACAACAACACACACCTGAAAGCTTTAGAACTGAGAAAGAGCATTTCTTCTGGAATTTCCCTTTCAATTCCCCTTCTCTTCCTATAAATAAGTATTTTTATGGGGTTTGGTGTTGTATCTTTTTAAACAGTCCTTACAGTAGTTCTATAAAAACCCTGCCTGACCAGTGAAGTATGTGCAGAAGAGACAAGTGGAACTTCTGTCCCTTCGCCCTTCTCTAGAAGCAGCACAAGTCAGAAATGAACACTGAACAGTGCTGAATTCCAGCAATTCACTGGGATGAAATTATACAACTCTTGGGGGGGATGTTCCACCAATCACTTGCAAAATCTAAGGAAGTAATTAGGAAGCTTACCTTTCTTACTTTCAGAATCAGAGGGTAACAGCTGAACCCAGTTCTAACTTTTGTTTACTTACAGAGGTGTTTCATTAACTGACTTGTTAAAATTAGAGCAGCCGTATCTTACTTGGTTTGAAATAAAGGTACTTGCCTATAGCCACAAATTATGCATAAGGGCAGAACAAAAAAAATGACACAGTAACAGGCAGATGCTGTAAATCCTAAATTATTCACAGCCTATTCAATACAAAATAAACTGGTCCTAGAAAATTCATTGTAGTAAGAAAGGAATGAAATTTTTAAGTTATCCCTACAAATTACTTAGTTCCTCTACAAACTAAATATTTAGCAGTTGCAAATAATTAAGACATAAAAAACAAAAGAAGTGTTTAATCAGTTCCTCATTAGATACGTGTGCCAGATACCACAAAAGATGGCATTACTTTAGCAAAGGAAAAACAAATGTTCAACACACTGAAGTAAACGAGAACAGCATTTAACATCAATTAAATTCAAACAATCACTGATTATTTCAAGTAGTTTTTCACACACTTGCAAGAGGCATTTTGGATTTTGAAGTTAGTTGCAATCTAGAAATAATCTAATTGTAAAACCTAGCCAGCAGTGCAGCTGTGTACTTCCAGTCTCATTTCCATAAGCACTAAAGAAGCCTTTTTTTGCTCTTATTCTCATTTAGAGCATTAAGACTAAAAACTATTTTGATAGGATTACACAGAATACAACTGCTATTTTCACAACCTGAGCTCTCCTGACAACAAAAATATTTTTTACCACAAAAACAAAAACAAAAAGGAAAGGAAAACCTTTAGTACAACAGTAACAGTTACAGATGCTGACAAACTCAATTTTCAGCATAATAAATGTCACTGGGATTCTCTTTGGGAAAGCAGCAGTTGCAAAAACGATAGTAATTAGGCTTAAGATAGTTCTAAACCAAATTATGGCAGCTGTACGTGCCACAACAAAGAGCATTTTTAAGTATCCAGTATGCAATTTAACTACAACCAAACTCCAAAATATTTCTGATTCACAGCAAGTTACTGAGAACACTGAGTATTTCCCAGAGCTGCTCTTACCTTTCCTGGCAGCATCTGTTCTCCGTCTTGCTGGCGACACCAGATCCTTTACAATCTGTAGCACTTGAATCATTGCTCGTTAGCAAGATCAAAGGAACGAGGTGCTCCTCTAAAATTCCAACAGGTTTCATTACTACACCTTATTACATGGCTGTCTTCTGTACGTCAAGCAAAACTGATGCAGGAAGAACTCATCTACCTTCCCAGGAAGATTTCTGCCTGACGACTCTACAGGCTGGGGTGATGGATTTAAAGTGACTTCAGCACAAAGAGACAAAAAAACGCAAGCAGTCCTTAATGTACTTCTACAGAACATTTTAGAATTATTCACTGCAGAGAATGCATACTGATTTCTCTAAATAAAGTTTAAAGGAAGCGTCACAAAGTAGCTAAAGAAAAAAAAGAAACACCCTTGAAACGACTGCCGACAGATGCAGCGTGCTCCCCTAGGCTCAGTAACTAACAAGAGTGGCTGCATCCTCTTTTCAAGTCAGTCTCAATTCATGAAATTTCACGTAATGCTTAAAGAAAGACCCCGGTGCAGTGCAGAGCCAGCGTCAGACGCACCAACAGAAGTAAAATTAAACCCAGCTTGCAAAAACTCTTGTCAGGCACAAGCAAGCTCCTGCTAAAGACATTCAGGGGGTTCATTTTCTCCCCCTTAAAGAGAGACCTCTGACACCCTTGTACGTGACAGGAATTCTCACACACCAGGAGGCACACTGGAAATCCCGGGAGAATTTCAGGCGTTCTCTCACCCTCAGAGGCCCAGAGAACTATTTCAGCAAAGGTATTGTCATTACTTCTGTCAGGTAATTTTAGGCAGACAGACTGCTGTACATGCCCCACTACATTTTTAATGACATTTGGGAAACGTACAAAGGCCTTTCAGAAGTGCCTTTTCTCAAAGCCTCTGCAGAGCTAACCCAAAAAAAAAAAAATCATGAGGAATCATGTTTTATGTGATCACTTTAAATAACTGTCAGGCCTGAAGAGGTCTGTGAACACTTCAAAAAACTGAATTCCTACACAGCACTGTGAGGCCTTGCACACACAGAGATCAACTTAGGAAGCCAACTACGTATTCTGAAAATTGTAACATGAAAACAAACCACAGGCCACATTCTCTGGCCTTTAGACCTTCTGTTCCCATTGCTTAAGTGTTAGATGGGGGGGGAGAAGAGGTCATCTCTTTCCATTTTTCCATGTCCAGCTGCTCATCACAAGCATTGCAGATTTTAAGATTTACTGGCATATTTGTCCATGTCCATGTCAGTCTCTTGAAGCACACAGAGCACACGAATGACAAACTATGTCTGTTATGTCAGTCTCATTCACAGCCTGCCCATTAATCTCTGCCAGAAAGAAGAGCAACTCAAAAGTTCTATCCTATTTGATTAGGCAAAACAAAGACAAGTACAATCCTTCTCCCTGCCAGGCTGTCTGATGTCTTCTTCCACTCTGCAAATATTCAAGTGTCCATCCAAGGGGAAGCTTGTAGACACACTGTGCATCTATGACTTATCCCTTTCTGAAAAAGGATTCTTCCTTTCCATTACCGACAGAATCCTCAGCTTTTCTACACTAAGAATAACTTCTAACTAGTGGACCTAAAGTTAAATTCCAGATTTAAGAGCAATGACTTTATAGCTAGAGAGGTTTGGAGAAGATCACTACAAACAGACCCTTCCAGTACAACTCTAATTGCAGAACATTTAAATAAGATGTAAAATTCAGGGTTGTGCAGTAAGATTTACCTGGAGGCCCGTTATTTAATAATCCAGTGCTCAAAACTGGCATTGGAAGAACCTTTTCCATGATCATCTCACCATGATGGATTTTTTTATTTAGTTAGGTAATCAAACACGTTATCTTCAAGTCAAAGATATAAAACCCAAGGAATGCCATTACTTGCAACTATATTATATTGCAAATTTTCTCTAAAAAACTGACTTCTAAATTCATGGTGCTCAAAACACAACTACTACAGAACTATTGTAGCCCTGGTTCCAGGCCTGATGTTTTGGTTTCTTCTGAAATTCTTTCCTAGGGAAGCTTGGTAAACATGAGGAATGTTTTTGTAATTGTACCTATGTTATTCATTCCTTCTGACAGGAGGGACTTCTTGATGTCCCTCTGGTTTGGCCAGTGTGAGTGAAGAGGTTTGCCTTTGTTTCACCAATCAAATTGGTCTGTGCAGAACAGTATATAAGGGAGATACATCCCAAAATAAATAGTCACTTTATAACCCTCTGAATCTCAGAGTCTGTCGTTTGTGGTGTAAAACAGTGACAAACTACTAAACTTTTGATGGTCCTTATATTAACATATAATGGATAGGAGGAGAAAGGAAGAAAAAAAGTGATTAAGGTTGAATCAAATATTCAGTAATCACATCCACTTGGCCTCCCAAAGCAAGAATACACCTTACAGCTCCTACAGTTGATTTTTAAATGAACTTGATTTTCTCATCGCCACAGCAACATTCTCAAGTGCTGGTACAAGGAGAGGATGGTGGACTGACAAAGATTAACAGCTGGGAAGGGGGAACAGAGGAAGGAAGGACTAGAAGGCATGACTTGTACCTACTTTTGTGAAAAATTATTTTAAAAGGAAGAAATTAAGCACTTCAGTACCTATTCCCAATTGCAAAAAGGATGTCGATCCCTTTTTGTTCCAGACTGTCCCTCACCTTGCTGGTACAGATCCCTGTCCTCCCTTTTAAAGAGAGACACACAAGAACTTCAGGACTGGAAGTCATTTTCACACACACCTGCCTTCCTCAACATGAAACAGCTTCCAAAGTTGGTATGCACAGGATTTTCCCTCTCTTCCTTTTTGTGACATTGGCATGTAGAAAGGAACTGAAAAAACGCGCAAAGCCTTAAAGTAATTTAGAAAAATTCCATATGCAATGTAAAGAAAATGGTGCAAGTCTGAAGTAGGCATGATAAATAAGAAATTTCAACAAGTCACTGAAACTTTGAAGAATTACACAGTAAGCTTGGTAGGTGCTATTTGTCTTTCCTCAAATCAATTTATGCACAAAAAACAGCAACACTAAACCTGCTTAAGCATAGAGGCAATACCAATAAGACTTCTAGAAATTAAACTCACTAACTAGTTAAATTGTATAATTTCACCTGTTACTCATGAGTCAGAATTTGGTTGTAGTTCACTCTTTTCTTTGACTGATACTTCCAAACAATCTGTCACTACAACTGCCACCTCTCAGACCACACATCCTGACAAAACACCCACTGTGGGCAAGGACACACCAGATGGGAGTTCACAGCAATTCTGACACAGACACACAAGGTGAACCGCAAAGTAACCATGTCATAAATTTAGTGTAACAATTTGAGTAGATGCTGTTTGAGAAAAAAAGTAGTGCTACATATTCAATGCATAGACCATGGATCTCTGCCAAGCTTTTCTCCTCTCCAGAGAGCTTGCTAAGCAATATGTGCTTGATGATGTTCTTGGATTTTGCTTTTCCTCCTTGACTTCAAAATTGTAGGGAATACAGAAATCATTAACATGTTATCAACCTGATGAAATACATTGGTACTGAAAGAAACAGTTAACCAGGATAGGATTTTATGGATCACTGTGCACAGCCCTTGATCTCTCCCAAGCATAATAAAAAAAATGACCTGCATCCTGATTAGTCAGCTATCATAATTCAGAATAAAAATACTTCCGTTAACATAATTATAATGAACTGATCTTTGGAAGCAGCTCTTTTTCATGAAGCATATTGCCAGGAGGTAACACATTTACAGCACAAACGATGCTGCAGAAGGATGGCTCAGTGGGTATTTGTCAAAGGTATTTGACAGGGGGTAGGGGAGATCAGAATTTAAGTCTGAGGAAGACTTAATATGTTCTCTTTCACTCTCTTCTTCTAACCTGTAATGTTTATATATTCACAGCATTCTGTCTAGGCTATTAAAAAACCATCAAGAACCCTCAGGGTTTTCCCAGGCAGCATTGCAGCTATTCAAAAAAAGCCTGCTTGTTGTGCCCTCGTTTACAGAAAGATGTACAAGCCACTAACAGAAAAAAACCCCAACCCACTGCAATGGCTCCAGGGCTTTCATTCATAGGAACAACAGCCCTGCATACATTTGAGTTGAGATACAAAGTTACTCATTGTCATTGTTCTTTTTCCATCTCTGATTAACCTGAACTGTCCAGAATTCAGATATTCTGCATACTGATTATTCCCAACATCTCTGCAGAGACCTGTGCAGGTCTGGCTTCATCATCCTTCCGTGTTCCCCACAGCCAGAGTTTCCCTACCTGCTAGACTCCACACATGGTTAACATGCCAAGCTTTCAGGCCTGACACCCCAGGGAATGGAGAGCCCATAACAAAATGGCCAGGAAGGCCCTAGCCCAGGGCACTTCTGTCACTAATGTTACAATGGCAGCAAGATCAAGCCTTAAGTCCTCTAGCAAGCAAATAAATACACACTCAGCACGTCTGGTGACGATAGCTCTGCAATAGAGCAAAGTCTGACGTTAGAGGCAGGAGAAGAGGATTTACAAGAGAGCAAGGTGCATTTGCTCTTTGGACCCTCCTTTCTAGGCTGTAACACCCAGAAGGTGTTTCAGCACCATAGAGTCAGCAGGGCTGTCTGTAACAGGGGCTGTAAAAACTACAGTGCCATCGAAAGTGAGGACACCTGCTCTTAATGACCCATTGGCATGTTTGCTTTAAAAGCTGCAGTTTCAGAAACCACACAGGGCACTACTGCTTCACAGTCACTCCCATCTTAGAAAAGGAGCTCAGAAAAATAAGATGATTTTCTCATCAGGAACCACTATCTCATATGCAGGATACAGGTTTTTAAGAATAGATTAAAGGATTAAGGAAATACAATTCAGGCATCAGGGAAAAGATTCTTTAAATATCAAATAGAAGGAAGAGTATATTAAAAGAACATTTGCATAGTCCCTTCACAAAAAAAATTGCTTATTTCTTGCAAAAACAATGAATTCAGGTGAAGTCAACAGCTAAGGCAAATATCTTAACTATCACCAGAAACATTCTGTTTTGTGATATTCCTCTCTGACTTTTCCTGTCACAACTGGTCTTCAAATTATTATCTCAAAACAATTAGGCACTGAGCTCTGAGACAGGCAATATATCATAATACAAGTTATTATTACAGTTGCTATGAAGTAGGTTATCTGTTGTTTCTCACTAATATTTTGAATTAATTTTCCAATCTCTGAACTGAAGCCTATAGTTTTTATTAAGTTGTCAATAATCTATTGTAGTTGGATGAGAATTCTAGAGTTCCATATCAGTAACTCTCCCCACAAATCTCTGAAACTTAAAATTCTTAATCTTCATTATTTTCTACAGATCATTCTTTGAAGCATGAAAGAGGCAAAAAGCAGAAAACCTAATGCTCACATGGAATTTCTACATGAAATTCTGATAGCCTTTCTTGTAAAAATGCTTGCACCAGTGACACAACTCCATTTATTATTCAGGAGCTCATTTTTCAAAAATGACTGCTTTTGGCTATGCATTTTGCAAAGCATCCATAAAAATAAATAAACATCCTCACAGTCTTCTCAATGGTCCTTCAGAATCAGTAACTGCTTAATCCAATGGAATTTGCATCCATTTAGGAACATTTTTTCTTCATTTCTAGCAGGTTTGCTACCAATTTTAATGCATGAAGCTATGGCTACAGCTTTTAAAAGAAACTGATGCAGATCTTATTTAGAAGGCATCTTCTTGGGAAGAGAAAGTAGCTTGAGCTAAAGGCTGGAAAAGTAATAATTTCAAGAGAAAGTTATTTTTTGGAAGTCTGTTTATCTTTACACGTTAAACATACAAGAAAGCTGTTCATTAAATTCAGATGATGGAAAGTTTCAATAAACAGTCAATGAAAGTAATTCTACCTGTTCCAGGAAAAAAACCTATAAACCCAAAATAGGAAAACAAATGCTGTAACTGGGAAAAAAGGGAAGAGAGAAAAACACAGGGCCACATTCTGCACACAGTGAAGGAAAACTACACATTGCACAATCTCACCCCTGCTCAGTGCTCTCACTGTCACCCTTCTTGCATCAGTTTTCACCCCCTCAGCTCTTGCTAGGACACATTCTGCAAGAGGCTCTAGACTGTAACAAGACAGACAGCAAGTGTCCCAGAGAGAGACAAGATGAAGCCAAGGGAACTGTCCCTGTAGATCACTCTTATCACCCTGGTAACAGACACCACACACTAATGGAGATCAGTATCAGAAATTTGTGCTCACACTAGTCTTGATGCACTCTTCCAAAAAAAATTACAAGAAGGAAAAAGCATGTATAGATGTACTATTTGTTTATTCTTCCTGTATTTTATACCTGTCACCTCCACGAAAAAAGGGAACTGCTTCTTCTTTGGTCATATATTTTCTGTAGAACTGTGGATTTGGACATACAAGTGTATCTACACTGCACCATTTAGCAACAGTTCAAAGGGTTCCAAAAGCTCTTAGATATTTAACTCACAAAGACATGGCAAAAGGAATAGCTCAGGCTGCAGTGCAGAATTCCTTAGACACAAAGGTACCCATGACTTTTGGGTCTATGTGATTAGGATTGTGTTAAGCAAGCTATAAAGCACTATGAAAATGAGTAAGAATAGAATCACAGATTCTTCAAATTAATTAAACTTCTTTCTCCTCATACTCACACCATGCCCTTCAAAGGCCAAATGGTCATTTCATAAGGCTCATGAAATGGTCAAGAAAGCAAAAACAAAGCAAATGGAACTCCACCAACAACCCCCACCCCCTCAAAAAAAAAGATTGTATCTAATCAGTCTGCTTTAAATGACTGATAAAATAATGTTTTGTGGGTTTTTTTTAAACAGGAGGAAAAAAGAGGATGGTAGTACAGGATCCCATCTCAGTGAATCCATACACCCCACAGGATTTCTCAGTCTTCCTCATATTAGATGGCAAGTTGTCATATAGCTTTAGCTACAAATGAAGATTTTTCTGAGAACAAAAAAGTTCCATACTTAAGTCTTAAAAAGAAATCAGACATTACTGAAGTTGCAATTAAAATAACAAAAACTATTTAAACGTATTCCCCAATAATATGCAGGATTTTCTGCATTTTGCAGCATTTCAAACGGAATATGCAGCAATTTTACACTGCCTGGATTTGGGTCATGGCTGTAGTGCTAATCACCAAATTTATCTTAAGCTAAAGGAGATCATTAAATGTTCTGTCAAACCTAAGCACACAGAAAAGAAGCCACACTAGTCATTAAAGATTTTTTTTTTGGATTTGCAGTATTAAAAAAAACCCCAAAACTATTACTATCTTACATGTGCTAATACTGAAGTCAAAGTACATTCATTAGTTTAATCAGGCATTGACTGATAAAAATGAATATGTGTTCAATTCAAAGAAAGAAGAAAAACAAAAACTTTGCTTTTAATTTAAACCTTTACTTGGTTTCCTTTTGAAGGGGATATGAATGAAACTAATAATCTTGTACCTCCCTGAGGCAAAGAAAAACTAGAAAATTCTATGCACTGCTATTTGTTACCGTGATTAAATCCTTCACTGCATGTACATTTAATCCAAGTAATAAAACGCAGCTGTAGAGAGGCACCAGGAAAAACATCAAACCTTATTAGTCCACTGCAAAATACACATTACTTTTATTAAGCCCATGTATTTGCAGCCATAGTTTGTGCAGCAAATAGTACACAATGTGGCTTTCTGTCTCTGCAAGAAAAATCAAAAGTTTCAAAACAAGGTTTTGAATACTCTGTAATAGGCTAATCTAACATTAAGGTGTCATCTACTCCCACAAATGAAACCTACCTCAGTGATGAAAAAACTATTAGAAAGAGACACATTCAAAGGAAGAACAAATTCAACATTTCAAAAGCAGCCAACAGAAATTAACCCAAAGGTCACAGAGAGCAGAAGAGAACCACCCTCCTTTAAAAGGAAGTGTACCTGGTCTGTTTGCTTCCTGCAGTTGTGTTCTAATGGGAGACACGATCACCTGTTCTCTTTCAGACTTCTGCCTCCTGCTCTCCTATGTTCACTCAGAAATGCAGCCTTTCAAAGCAGATTTTAACTAACACATTTTAAAAATCCAAGCTTAGCACTTAACTATGACAATTATGTTAACTGTGACTACCTAAGGTTAATGCTAGAGCCATATTTGAAATGTTTTCTGTCTAAGAGGCCGGTTGTGGCTACCTTTATGGTTATCTCTGGTTTGCCTCTGTACTTACATCTGGATTTATTTAGTGCACTGTAATGAGCAGGTCCCACTTCCTTCATATCCAATCCTATTTCCCATAAAAACATATAAATGCTTCCTCTGTTGAAGAGTTCTCCTGTTCCCCCATCAATGAAAAATGATGGAAACATCTGGCCATCTGAGACTTCTTTAGTCAGCTTCGCCTTAAGACAACCAATTTATCCAAATGAAGAACACCTTTCCCACTTAGTCCATGAACAAGAACAGTGGAACATACTAACACTGTCTCAGTTTTGGCAGATGGAAAACTGCAGTGTACTTACTGTTCCGTATGTTCTCTGCAGCTGTAGAGAATTTAAAATCATGCCAAGTTTCAGCCAACAACTGCCATGGTCCAGACAAGAAGGGTCATCACTCTACCCAGTATTAGATTCAGGCACTGCAACCTAGCATTTTAACTCCCACTGGCACTATGCCAGCGCTAAAGGAACAGAACTGCCATCATCTCCCCCTGCAGTGGATTAATCCTTTTTAAATTTCACTGAGTAACACCCAGGTAACCCGGCCTTGCTATAACATCCTGTAAGTCTACTGAATACACAGTGTTAAACAAAACCACAAATTGTGTTAGTTCTCCTAAATGTGTGTTCCACTTAATGATTGTTGGCATTAAGAAGAGGGGAAAAAAAACTCTCAAGAGCCTTACAGTGAGTTTGACATAAATATTATTTCTTTTAGTTTGTTTTAATCCACAAGGAATAAATAAATACTGGAATGTCACTAAAAGTGACTCATTAGCCTTTGCTCTAAAAAGAAAACTTTCCTACCACATACTTAAAGCAAAACACACAAATATTTTTGTCACAGCTTCTGACATAGAAAAGGGGGGGAGAGGGGCAGGGAAGAAAGTGAGGAGGAAGTAAAAAGCAAAATTGACACTTTTCAATTTGTACCTCATCTTTTACAGCAAGCAACAGACCAAGTTTTTTCTCTCATGTTCTCCAAGACCATGACATCCTTCAAACATTCTTACCGTAATTTGATGCAACTGGGGAAGAGAAGAAGCTAAAAGCTTGTCTAGTTTTTGCAGCCAGATATAAAATATGAGCTGCAACTGTGCTGAAGCTCCTAAGGCAAACAGGGTCTGCAGAGCAGCCTGACCACAAGGACCATGGCTGGAGCACAGCATCACTCCAGGAACTCAGAACTGTAGCCCACAAGTGTCACCTCCAAAGCTAAATTTGGGGGAATGCAGGAAAGGAAGGTTATTCCATTATACTGTTTGTACAGCTTGGACAGAGTAGCACCACAAAATAAAACTCCTCGTATGATGCTGGATAAAATTCTACTACAAAGAAAAAAAAGAGAAATAAAAAGCTTTATACTGAATGCAACAGAACATTCTGGTGAGAGACCTACTTCCCTATGTCCCTAAAAATTCTGGCAAGTTTGACTTGTGCTCAAAAGAGCTCTGAGTAAGGCTTTCAGCACTCCACCACAGAATGAGGCAGGTTTTCAAAGAGCTTTTCAAGGCTAAAACAGAAAGACCACATTCAAGAATCCTCTCCTATGGCAAACCAAAGTGCTTTATTAAAACAAAGTGCCCTTTTACATTAGTGATCTGTTAGATTAATGACTGCCCTGGCCAAAAGCACTGAGGTTCTACAGCATGTTGGAATGCCTTCCATTCTGGAGACCATTATGTTTCACACAATAAAACTGAGGAAGAAAGGGAAGAGAAGAAAGAAAACAACACATCACACCAGCTTCCCAAACCAGAAGAACTTGGGAGTTCTACACAGCTTGCTTCAGAAATTTTGAGCAGGATGGTCCACGTTTAGCAATAGCCTTAAAAAAATTCCAGTGCTATCTTGCACTCCCACATAGTTTTAGGAATTAAAGTATCTTAATTATAGGGGAGAGGGTCCCCTGCAATGAGAGCTTAAACAAGGCTTATGACTGATAGGATATCACCTAAGTGCAGCCACTTTACCACAAACATCTGCAACCATCCTTCTAAACAGTGAAAGGATAACAGGCGGGGTAGTTTAAGTAAAGAAAAGATCTTAAAATTTAAACTAATATGGAGCCAATAATCTCGCTGACATTACTTACATAACCCCACTTCTGGCAACAACCCCAAATATTTTTCAACTGTGTTACAAATCAGAATTGTTGTTTCCTATCAGCAGCTGAGTAAAGCATGTCAAAACAGTTTTTCTTGAAACACAGTCAATTTAGCTTAAAATAACCACACATCTTTTAAATCAGGTGCTTTGTTTCTTGAATATGAACATGAGTAACAACATAAAATGAGACTGCAGCTCAATTATTTTTCATATCTGTGATAAAGTTACACCACTGAGCAACAGTACTTCACTTTTCCTACACAGTGATGCATATTATTAAATCATTTGTATGGAAAATGAGAATCAACATGACTCATGACAGCCAAGGAAAGTCCTGTGAACATCTCATTTAACACTGCTGATGGGAAAGTTCTTCTTTAGTCTATTTCTAATCCTTCATCCCATTCAGCTGTTTTATGAATCCTTTGATTCAACAGGAAATAACACCATTATGGAGCTTAAAACTGCAGCTTCTGTAAGTTCTCCTGCAGTAAGTACAACATCAGTCTGTGACTGCACAGTGCCTTATGCAGAGAAGGGGGTGCCCACCCAAACATCTGCATTCAGAACTGTTGCTTTTCATCTGTATTTTAGTTGGGAATGTCTGCATCCTTTCCCCTTTGGAATGTACTTGAATACCAGCCTCAACTAATCACATGATGAACAGGATCCCAGAAATATGAATTGCTTACATAGTGGCAGATACTCGATACTCACTCCAGAGAACAAGGTTACAGTGTTCTTGTGCTACTCACTCCTTCTGCTGCAGGAGCACCAAAGACCCAGATAAAGGCATCATTGTGCAATGTTCTATATAAAGGAGCACAGAGAGAGGCCCAAAGACTAAGATTTAAATAAAAAACTATGTAATGGGAGAATATTATCATGCCAAAGGCATGTACTCTTGTGTACGCCAATTAGTCATAATAATTCAGCACTCCTTACTGGCCATCAATCAAAACACTGAGGCAGACAAATGTTAAAAGATGACTCTCCTTTATTTATGAACACATAAATAAAAGAATTTTAATATATTTTATGTAGATATATAATTTTACATTGTAGAGAGAAAATAATTACATGAAATATATATCACAAAACATGTCATGAATGTTTAAATATACATAAATTGCTATCATAACCATCTTTCTATCATCCTTGTTGTTTTAGACACACACACAGCAGGAGTATCATAAAGTAAATTTTTTGTAAACAATCCAACCTTAATTTCCAGTACAAACATGACAGAATAAACGTGAAGTGCAAGTGCCTTTAAAGGACACATTTGGGGACCAGTGTGTGTATACGAAAACACTGGAACTCCAACAACAATAATGATGGTAATTTTCCTGCCACAACTCTACTGTCAGCTCAAAACTAACAACAGTTTCCTGCCAGTGCCAACATTTTGGTTTACAAACAGAAATTACATCTCTTTAAAAGCAGGTGTCATGTTGCACTAATTTATTTGGAGAAGCCCCATCTACCTGCTAGGATAAAGCCCAAATGAAAGAAGACAGATTCAAAGTTCCAGTTTATGGAAAAATAAATTAAAAAATAAATATAACACCTTTTAAAAAGTGTTCAGTCAATGTATCTGAAATATTCTACAAATTTAACTTTACTACACATTAATTAATTTAAATTAAACAGCAAGTATTATACAATACCTCTTTGTTAGCAAAGCCCTATAGAAAGTGTCATTACTGAACTTGAACCCACCACCTGCAAACACGGCTTCTGGATGTGATGAACACATTTTTGGTAACTGCAACCTCCTGCAAAGATGCAACTTCATTTCCCACTATGGAGATTGAAGACTTACTTTGTTCAAGTAAATAAATACATGACAGAATAAAATTCAAAAACTTTTTATCCGCCTCTTTGACCTAAAAATAAATTTTAAGTGCAAGGAAAGCAACAACTTACCAGCCGTACATCTTAAAATGTGACCAAAAATAATGTTGAAATACAGACAAATTTCAAAAAGCTTTCATCTGTCTTCTGATTTATTTAATAGCTGTACCATGAGCAAAAAAAAAAAAAAATCCACAAGGTCTGAGAAGCTGCATCACTACCTCGACTGAATAAATAAAAACCAAACATAATAAAATGCAAGTATTTAAACAACAAGTTTCTAACGCGCCTGCATTTCCCCCATGTGATACATCAGTTTTGTGCAAAGCATTTGGGTGGTTATTATTATTGCTACTCATGCACCCTGTGCATTCAGAGGAGCAGTTTAATTACAGTATTGGTGAGAAACTGGGTCATCCAAGATCTGATTAGCCCTCTGGAGATGCCTCTCCTTGCTTAGCATAGAGGAAGCCCAAGATTACCACATTCCTGAACAACTTAGGCTATAGTTCCATGCACACTTCCAGCAAGGGAAAAACAGCATTTACCAGAATCTCAGCCACGGATCACTGAGCCCCACCCCTGCACTGCTCTCCCTGCCGGGCAGCAGTGCAACCACAGATGCAGCTACCCAGGCAAGAGCTGAGGGAGCCCAGCCAGCTCCAGTCAGCCTCATGGAACAAGGAAGAAAGCAGGAATTCAGACAGGCAAAGGTCACTGACCCATTACTGGCATGGGCAACATTTTTAAAGAAGTCATTAAATTTTAAGACCCCTTGTTCAGCCTTGGCTCCTGCAGTCCAGACCTTCCTAATGAAACTTCATTCAAAACTTCCTTGTCAAGACCATACAGGTTTCTGTAACTCATTAATTCTGATCTCTCAAACTGTATTTTGAGTCAGAAAATTATCTCCAGCCCAGTTGCTGACAGTCTCACCAGGTACAAGCTGCACTATAAAGAGGAGATAGAGCAGCAAGTAGCAGTATCCCAAGAAAACAGACCTGAAAAGTTAAGAAAACACAGAGTAACAGTGAAGCAAGACCAAGGGACTCCAGAGCCAAACAACAACATGTCTTTTACATGCTTCAACACCTCACTATAAAAAAGTTAATAATGTACTACTACTGATCCAAATTTTCATGTGTCACTACAGTTACAGTGAATTCCCTTGACAGCTTTAATAAAAAAAGAATAATTAAACACTGATATTATCAATGAAGCAATTTTTAGGGGTCACTAATACAGAGTAGTTTACTGCTTAAGAGTCTTGAGGGTTTCCTTCTTTTTCACATAGCTGAGTTGCAGGGGGGTTACTATTATTTAACTCTTAAAAATTTTTACAAACATATCACAGGTCGTCAAAACCACCTTTTGCAAATCCACATTATGGCTCTTTGTCCCCTGTATACAACAATTCTTTATTATTCAGAGTTTCAGCTTTTCATTTTCAGAGAATTGCTATTTCAAGTTTCAGGAAAGATAACCCAGGAGACACAATAGCTTCTTCTCTATTCCTCAAGTCACAGTATTCATAAAGATTAGAAGATAACTGTGCTGTGAAATCACAATTGTGAAAACACTTCACTAACCGTAGCTTCAAACTTGCATTTCATGACTAGGCTTTCACGGTTCATGGTTCAAAACAAAAATAAAAACCTAGCATGTAACATGATAATCTGACATCCTTTAAGTATTCATTATTATATATTGTAGAAGTATTTTAGTTTACTTGTAAGGCTTCTTTCCCCAGCATGCAGTCATCTCGGTGAACCAGAACTTAAGATTTTTTCCTTTCTTTCATTCAATCTCAGCTTACTGCAAAAAAGTCCCTCTTACAAAGCCTCTTCCACCAAATCATTCAGCTTTAAAATCATTTGCAACACTTTACCCATTATACATAAAATGCACAGCCCCTTACACTTTGGGTAAAACAAACCAAAAGTCCTTCTCCTAGTATTTATTTTGTGAACAGTTTGATTTGGTCCTCAGGTCACCACAGATTCATTCTGACACACTAGGAGGGGAGATTGGGGGTCAGGGGGGAAAATGAGCCAGACAGACTTTCCTTAGGACAGGGAAATGCCCAGAACACTTTCCTCAGCTGCAAGCACAGAAATAATGATGTGTAGAATGGTTTGGGTTGGAAGAGACCTTACGGTCACCCAGTTCCCATCCCGTGCCATGGACAGGGACACCTTCCACTAGACCAGGCTGCTCCTACCCCATCCAGCCTGGCCTAGAGGGACTCACTACAGCACTGATCTTGATCTCTTATGGCTGACCCTAACATTTGTTTTGATTCCCAAGTTCATTGCTCATGAAGAGGGAAACTGACAGCAAAAACTATTTCATTACATACACTACAAGAAAAAAAAAATCTGTTTTTAGAAATCCCAAAACCATAACGTTCCTCTGTGAACACAGGCTAGAAAGCCAGAGCTGTAATGAGAGGTCAAGGTATGTAACCAACTATCAAACAGAAGCAGCCTTTAATCACACCAGTGTGGGCTTGATTTGAACTGGTGGGGCAAAAACTGCCCCCATCATTACCAGGCCACACCAACCATTTGCACAATGTAAGATTACATTGCACAGCATCTCTCAAAATGTGTTTTCTCACACAAAATGTGTTCCTACCCTCAGTCAAACAAAGAAAACCTGAATTGGTGGGAGTGAAGCACAAAGAAGCAGGTGACCTTCCCAAGTGCATGCAGCATTAAGTTTTTAGTGTGTTAGAAATAAAACTAAAAGCAGAAAGACAAAGTCAGGAAAGAAATAGTCTGTATTATAAGTTGGCATTACATCTGACACATATAAGGGGAAAAAAATGACGAGGTCAGCAGCTTGATGCAATATTGTGCACTAACGTTAAGTTTCACTGCAGCAGCTCAAATAATTTAACTGTACTGACCTTTCCTCAAAGGAGAAAAGCACAGGAAAACTCCCAAAAATAAAGAGCAAAGTTTATACTATTAAGAATTTTTCATGACACTACACATTTTCTGGCCACTAAATATGTGGAGAAAATGCAGATTAAATAGACTCTTTCTGGTGGGACATTCTAGGCAGTTGCATCCACCAGGACTTCTCTGAAAAGTTATCTTTAAATACAAAACAAATCAATAATCAATTTCACTTAGCTACACTTGATATTATTATGAACCTTTAAGGGTAAGACCTCAGTGTCCTATAAGGCATACAATGGAAAAGCACAATTTGAAATACAAATCTGTCTTACCCTTATTTATGAAAACAGACATTTACAAAGCTATTCCACAGCAATAAAAGCTTTAACAGGGACTGCCTCAGTTCTAACAGACTTCTGTATTGTCCAACAACAAACCACCACCAGGAATGGTGAACTTTGCAATTCTGTCAACGCTCCTCCTCCACATAGGGGATGATCCAGTACAACAGGATCCAAAGCATGCACTTACATACCTGGTAACTATTAATAAAGTTAAACAAAAAAGCAGTTCTCTCATCAATTTTCAAAAAAATTAACTAATCATGGGCTTAAATATAAGCATGTGTGTGCTTCATAAGTACCAAGATATTAATAGATTTACTTCTACAAGGTATTTAAATAAAATAATAAGCTTTATGTAACAAATTTTATAAGGTAAACAACAATTATTATATGGTAAAAATTACTTGAGCTAGTGAAAAAAAGTTGGCAAAAAACCCAAATAGCTATGATCTGCCTGTGAAGAAATTTAGGACAGATATTAGAAAAAGGATTCAATCATTTTACAATAGCATCTAGCACAGCCCTTCAAAAAGAGCAATGGACATATGTATTGAATTAAGTACATCACAAGGAAATAACAAGTAGGGTTCAACCATGTAGCCTGCACATAACAGCATTCTGGAGTTTTTAGTGGCCTTCTGAAGGCTGAGTTTACCTCTTTTTAGATAGGTTTTTTTGTTTGCATGACACAAGGTGATGCACAATTTAGGAATACTGGAGACTCCCACCATTTTTAATACATCTAGCTATTCTGGGCGCCCACAGATTTTGTGAATAAGCACACATATACAGAACTATGCAAATAAATGCAGCTTCATAAGATATGATACCTTACTGACCGAGCTATTTAGGAAAGAGGAGCATGAAACTAATGATTGTGCTTATAGTTCAAATTTCTCTCATGTAAACCATAAACTAAGAAATTCAACATCAGTCAAATATAAAACATCTAATCTCCTCTAAACCATAATTTTAAAGAGTGGCACTTTGTGTAGTGCCCTTGGAGCCCATCACAGCACAGGCTTCAGCATCCACTCTACCACACCAATGCAGCGTCCTGCACTGAAGAACATCATTACTGACCACCACAAAAAGTACTGCCAAAATGCTGTCCTGCATTTGAATAAGGGTCCTCATTCCTCCTAATAAACAGCTGAACCCTCCAGTCTGGAATCAGCTCAAAATCTGACCAAAACCAAGGGGTTTTTTTTTCTCTAGCACTGTCTGTGTGTGCTGTACTCAAACCAACATCATGACAGCAGCACCCTGCAAGTCACACTTAACACAGCAACTGTGAGTCAGTTGTTTGTTATGTGTAAGACTGTACAGAAGGCAATGACTGCACATGAAAAGCTACATAAAACAAATGAAGATTCACATACAGTGTTTGACAAATCAGGATATTCCAGTACTTCAGTAACTGCCTGGAAAATTGACCTCTATGCAATACAGCAAACGCTTTAAACATGAGAAAGTAAACATAAGTGTGAACAGCAATATGAAAGAAAATAGAAATAAATCAGTATAAAAACTAAAGTAGTCCTATCTATGCCAGCATGAACCTTATAGTTCAGCAATTCTTTCAGGCCTTTTCTTGGTGTAATTTTTCCTCTGCTGCATTTAGCAAGCATTTCTTTCATCATTCTTTTTTATTTCCAGTTGTCAAGAACAATCATTTTTCATTTAGTTTGACAAGAAATTTAACCTACAATTTTCTTTACTCACTTCCTCCCAGAAACTCAAATGGTCTTATTTTACTAACACAGGATATAATTATGCTATGAACAAGATGCTTTTCCTTCAGCACATTCAGTGCACTTGTGTTGAAGCTGAGCTATATTACAAATACAGTTCCTGTGCAAATGAAGTTTTATCTTTATTTCTACATGAGGCAAGGCCAAGTAACACTGCTGACAAAAGTTGCATGAAGAAGTCTCACGTCTGCAAAACTTATGAGACCTTGAAATAACCTCTTTTTAGTGAACTCTTTTGAGTATCTTACCCATCAGATATGACCTAAAGCAAAACTTCAGGTGTCTTTCGTCTGTTTTTTTCCACCATAACAGATATTAAGTCACACTTTTCTATGGCTCAGATCATTCCAATACGTGCCAGAACTCCTCTGAGATCAAACCTCTATACTAGAATTTGTGTAACATATTTATTTTTTTCCCTACAAAATGAAGTCCATTCATTTTATGTTGGATTTTTACCAGTTATTTTAATTTACTAGGCAGTCATAAATTTTGTAATTCTTAGCAAACCCAAGGCATTTTCCCCTCAGTAACATGTTTTGTTTATACTGAATAAAATAAACATCTTGTTACAGAACCCAACTTCTTGAAAATGAGACCAGACTACAGAGAAGTCTTACAGAGCACACATTGATCAAAAATTTGCAGATTAAAAATGGCATCTGCCAAATCTCAGCTTTATTTGGTTATTTTTACAGGACTGAAGACACAAAACTCAGTATTTTTTGAGGAATAACCATCCCAAAATCTATTACAGATGTACAGTTCTTTTAAACTACAACCTAAGAGGTTTGGGATTTTTTTCTGAAAGAAAGAAATCTACTTACTCATGACTGGAAACTTCTTTGTATATAATCCAAGACAGGTCTTGAAGCAAGGTATCTTGTTGGAGAAGGTTTCTCAGAGGTATACATGTCCTGAAGGTGAGAAGAAAATAAAAACACAAATAATTTTTTCAACTTCAAATCACTAGAATATATGTCTACATATAAACTGTCTGTCCTACCCTCTTCTCACCCTCCTTATTAAGAAAAAGGAAAACAAAGGTGTGTTTGTTATGACTGAGGAGCTTTACTGCTTATGGATATATTTAGCTGTTCATCAACTCAAAACTTGCACCTTCTTCTAACAATCACACTATAAACTTCAGTATGTGCTAAAAAAAAGTGCTATAAAATAAAACGTTTGTTATCTCTTGGGAGCAGTTAAAAGGTTAGAAGTACAAGACTACCACATGCATATAGTAACTGAAAATTCCTTCAGCAAGCTCAGCTGGCAAAACAATGCAAAAACCCCACTTTTTAGAACACAAGAAATGCAATTAAGATTACTAAACAAGCACAGGTTGGCACTGACATGCAACATTTCCTTCTCAGAAACACAACCTGAAAAAGTTACCATTTCTAGCAACTATAAAGCTACAGTTCCATCAATTCCTCATCAATTTCAGAAAAAGACACCCAAGTAGAGCAGACAGATTCACTAACAATAAGCCTGGCCCTCCCTGAAGCCAAATATAGAGGACTTAATCTCCAACAATGACAGCACAGCAAGTGCATTTTGAAAAAAATTTATTATATAATCTCCCTCCTGCTGCTAAAAACAAGTTTATACAAGTCTCATAGAACAGTTAAACTAAACTTCACCTCACAGCTGAGATGAAAAGAAGAAATCCAACATATCTACTAACCTATACAGTGTTTTATTCTAATACCTGCACAAATAGTGACTATCTGTAAATTAAGGAATATTATGTGATGTATTTCCTCTTTTCAAAACCAATTAGAACCTGCTGAACCTCACCATCTGTGCTAATCCAGCCAGATATCTTGTGCTCAGTTCCAACTCTCCTGATCTCTTCATGCTCAAAAAAAAAAAAAAAAAAAAAAAAAAAAA
>VYXD01012679.1:1567-19199 GCA_013397195.1 Hylia prasina
TCTGAGCCCCGAAGGTTGACAAAGAAAGAAGCACCTCCTCTCTCCTCCTGACAGCAGCCCAGCCTCCCAAAGCCCGGCTCCCGTGTCCTGCAATGGGATGAACTCTGTCCCTCCCACTCAGCTCATCCCAGCTCCTGTTCCCACCCGGGGGTTTGGTGGTGATGCCGTGGGTGTCCCGGCACCGGGAGCTGCCTGGCAGCAGGGGCTGCTCTGCCTTCCTTGCTGTGTTGTACATTTCTTGTGGCAAATGTGTATAAAACCCCTCTTTCCTCCTCTCGCCTCCTGTTCTGTGTCCCTGCCTCCCTTCCTCTCTGTGTGTGTCCTGCCCTCCTTCCCCGGGATGTTGCCATTCCCAATAAATTGCAGAGAACATTCACGACGATGTTGTGTCACTGCTTGGGGAGCCACTCTGGGCAGGGTGGTTGGTGCTTTGGAGAAGCAGATTGTTGGGAAGCTGGGGGTCATTCTGTGCTCAGTGTGTCCTACCTGTGCTTTGATGGACCCAAACAGGTGGAGGTGCATCAGGGCAGGCATCCCAGATCAGGTGGTGTCTGACTCTCACCTGAAGGCACAAGTCCAGGTGGTGGGTGCTGGATGCTCAGTTCACACAATACTCAGTAACTCAGTGAGCCAGCAGAAGACCAAACCAAGGAATACAGGAGCCTGCTCAATATTTAGGCATCTCCTGACATAGTGAATCACCCAGTTCATCCCTGGAATCCTGCAGTTCTTCCCACAGCAGATTTCTGCAATTGTTGGGTCTGGAAACCTCCGGCAAAAGGGGTCCAGTATCTTCCCAGTCATTGAGCTAATAAAGGCTGCCCTGGTCCGGTTTTTGGGCTCAGCTTTAGGCTGAGTGCTTCAGTGCCCACATCACATCTCTCCAGATGTGGTAACACTCCAGTTCCTGAGGCTCTAGGAAAGGGACTTTCTCAATCCCTCTTGGATTTTGGAAGTTCAAAAGGTCTGCCAAAACCTGGGTCCTGGGATTTAGGCAGGATCATTCCCAGTGCCTTGTGGCCAGACCAGTAGAGACATACAGGGGCTAATGGATGATGAGAATCAGCAGCAGCAGGTGGGAGCGGATATTGGCTCAGTCTCATCTGAGTCTCCTGCCTCCGAATGGTCTTCGGGTTGTGATGAGGGAGTGGCAGGGTAGGAGCCCTTTGGGTGGGAGAGCTGGTGAACATCGATAATGGTGGATCAGGATGTTGGTCCAGCACTTGCCTCTGGTGCACACCTGGGCTGTGGCATGGCCAGGTGGGATGCACAGCTCGGCACCCAGAGAGCAGGGGGAGCACTGGAGAGCCATATACCATCACTGAATAATGGAATGGTTTGGGTTGGAAGGGACCTTAAAGATCATGCCATTCCGCCCCCTGCCATGAACAGGGACACCTTCCATTAGATGGGAGGTCTCGCAGCCCTTGGACCAACCAATGTCACTCAGTTGCTGCTTCTGAGGTTCCTTTGGGATCATCTCCAGGTGCAGCAGACTCTGACCTGTGTTAGGTGAAGGAGATGGCACCAGTGCTGCCATGTGCAGTGGTGCCAGGGCAGGTGAATATGGATCAGGATGCTGGCCAAGCACCTGCCCCTGGTTGCAGTCAGGCACAGACTCCTGTGCCCCAGGATGAGCCATGATTCCAGGCTCCTCCTGAAACCAGGATGAGCCATGATTCCAGCCGTGGGAACACGACGGGCTGGGGAGGTGTGATTCATCCCCATCCATGAGCTCAGGTACCATCCTCTCCCTGAGAAGCCGATTAATTCCCCAGTGGCTCATCCTTGCTGCAAGAACAGGAGGGAGAGATTTGGAGGAGCTCAGGAGGGGGTTTGGGAGGGGAGTCTGGAGTGTTTGATCTGAGCTGTGCTGTGGTTCCTCCACCACCTGGAGAGATCAAAGAGGCAGAAAATGCTGCCAGTGGTGGTTCAAGAGTCCCACAAAAGCCTCTGGCAGTTGCTGATGTTCTCAGAGTGGCTCAGGAACCTGCAGACTGAGGAAGAGGTTCAGGAAAGTGAGCTCTTGGAAGAGAGAGTTCTCCCCACTTTGAAGGGTGCTGGAGCTGGGATTGTGGCTGGGTTTGGCCCAAATAAAGATGCTGAGTAGGCAATGCCTGTGCGATGCTGGTGTTGTGCCAGGAGCAGTCTGAAGTTTGGCTTGGGGCAAGAGTCACCTGTTTTGGTGCTTAATCACCTGTTTCAGTGTTTAATTTTAAGAGCCTGTTTCTTCTAAACTTTACAATGAACTTTACATGGCGTGGTAGCACTGCTGTGAAGAGTCATTGCGACACCTCCTCCGTGCTCTTGGCTGCAGCAGATTTGAAGCTGAAGCGTGGCTTGGTCTCTGTCCATGTTTTCTGCCGAGTTCACATTTTCCCTGGTGTCGATGATTCTGCTGTGCACAGCTCCTTGCACAAGAGATCTGAGGGCACAGCTGGAGCCCAGCTGCCTGTCGAGTTTTACCTGGAGAAGGCTCAGGTGACTCCAGGCTTGGAATAATCTGCACATCTTGTCTGAAGACGTCAGGGTGACTCAATCTGGGCGTCTTATCTGCAGGAGCTGAGTGTGGTCAGCACCCAGGCATCTGGCTGACTTTGCAGATCTTCCTCCTCACTGTGGAACCTCCTCGTGGGATGTTCCAGTGAAGTCCTGGTGCCTTCATACCATGGGTTTGGCAGTTGGGAGAGTGGGCAGGAGAAGGGACAACCTGTTTTCTCCACCTAAACCTGAGCCACTCTGCAGCTCCCCTGGGACGCTCGTCGTGAGTGAGTGTGCTGGGCTGCAGGATGGTCTGGAGAGCTTAAATCTCCATCTGGGAGGTGACCCTGGAGAAACCAGCCCATCTTGAATGCAGCTGCTTTTGGAAGGGAGGGTGTCCCCTCCATGCTGCAGGGGTGCTGTCCATTCTCCAGCTGCAGGAACACACACCTGGATAACCCTTGTCCAACCATGACTTGTGTCCCTCAAGGGTGGGATAGCCCTTTGCCAGCTGTTTAGTCCATTAATGGTGGAACAATCCTTGACCAACTGTTGCATCCTTCAATTGCCAAATAAATGTTGCCAACTGTTGGGTCCCTAAGGGTGGGATAATCTTGTCGAACAGGTAAATCCCCATTGAACAGGTGAATCCTCTCCTCCCTCTCCTTCCACACCGTCTGTGCCTCCAGAAGCCCCATCCCAGTGACAATCAATGACATTCATGTTTCTGATTCCTCCAGTGGCTTTTGGAAGTGTTTTCCTGGGCTGGTTTTCCAAAATGTTTGCTGTGTCTGTGGCCACTAGTGGATTCCTAGGGATGCTTTCAAACCACAGTAACCTGCCCAAATCTTGTGTGTGAACATGAAAACTCAACACATGCAATTGAGAAGATTAAAACCAGGATATTTTTTGACTACCAAAGTGCTTTAAAATATATATGTCCCTGACTTTTTATTCATTCTTTTCAGGAAATAAGAATGAAGGAAATGTTGGTGTTTTTTACTGATAAAATTAATAAATGTAACTAAAATATTTATTTGATTAGTGAGGCTCACATGGTACCTGCAAGATGTCCTTCATGTGAGTGTCCAAATCAATTGCTAGGGAGCTGGAGCATGAAATTAAACATTATTGTCAATCATCATTACAACATCTCCTGCCTGGAGCGTCCTTTCCATCCTCTGTGGCTTGACAATCCTTGCGGCCATTGTAAAAGCACAAGTAAGGAGTTGGACACTCTTGTTCTCTTGCTCTGCTGCTCAGAATCTCAGGCCCTGTTGTCTCAGACATTGTGGGACACATTTTGGAGGGAAAAATCCCACCTGATGCTCTTAGGAAGGAACTAAGCAGCTCCTTTCCAGATACAACAGAAATGCTGATCCTGTTAAATGTTAATGATGTGGCATTTTTCCACTTGGAAAACCACATGGAATTTTCTGCTTAACAAGGAGATTCGGGGTGTGCTTGGGGAATTGTGAAAGCCTCATTCTGTCTGGGTTTCACCAAAATCCTTGCCTGGTGTGAAGTGTCAGGCGAAAAATCTGGAGTCAGACAACCTGTGGAGTCGTTAGGAGCAGGCAGGGAGGAGGGAAGAACATGACAACATCGTTGTAAAACATATTTTTTCAGATGACATAAAGATATGGGAGTCCACTTACTCACAGAGACCTGCCTCGGTGCTCCTGCTTTTCCTTCTGCACAGCGAAGCGGATTTCTGGGTGGAGTCACCAATTTGGCAAAAATCTGTTAACCGCACCAAGCTGATGAAGACAGTAAATTTGTTTCCTCTTCACGCCCAAGCTGTCCCAGCCCACCTCCAGGAGCAGATAAAAGGGAATGCCTGGAGCTGTGGAGCCAGAGAAGACTCTGAGCACTTCTCTCTGCCCTCAGCACCAGCTCAGCTCTGTTGATCTCCTCATCTTCCCCAGTTTTGGTTCTTTGGAGGAGAAGCAGCCATGTCTCGTCAGTCTGTCTGCAGAAGCTTCGGAGTTGGGAGCAAAAGGGGATTCAGCTCCTGCTCTGCTGTTGGTGGTGGCTTTGGAGGTGTTGGCCAGAGCAGGATCAGCTACAGCTCGTACTCCACATCCAGGGGGTATGGAGGTGGCAGCGGACGCTGTGGAGGATTCAGCAGCCGGAGCCTCCACAACCTGGGGGGCAACACAAGGATTTCCATGGGCAGCTCTTATGGCAGTGGCTATGGATGTAGAATTGGTGGCTTTGGTGGAGGATTTCCAGGAGGATTTGGTGGCATTGGAGGAGGTGTCATTGGTGGAGGAATGGGCGGCTTTGGTGGCTCCATCAGATGTGGCCCCGGGTTCCCTGGAGGCATCCAACCCGTGCAGGTGGACCCCACCCTCCTGCGGCCGGTCCACGTTGACATTGACCCTCAGATCCAGCAAGTGAAGTGCCAGGAGAAGGAGCAGATCAAGACTCTGAACAACCAGTTTGCCTCCTTCATTGACAAGGTGAGAGGTTGGAGCTGGATTTGCTTGGGAGTGAGAAAACTGCAGAAATTCCTTGTGCTGTGGAGAGGGAAATATTATCCTTATCAGCTCTGTGTTGGGCTGTGATTTTTTCCATTGGGTTCCACCTGGTTTTCTCCTGAGGAAGTGTCAAAATTTAGCATCCACAGAGAAACTGAACAACTTTCTCCAAGTTTGGTGGTTGCACATTTGTTTTCTCTCCAGTGCAGACAGGCCAAAGGGATGGGGATATACTCAATGACCAAAGTGTTTCTTTAAGTCTGTGCTTTTTCTGGGATCATTTTTTCTCAAGGAACTTAAAATCTAGGAATAAATTTAAAACAAATTGCAACCATTTCTTGTTTCAGTTTAAGTGCAGATGAGTTCCCTTTAAATTATCTGAAGTGGGAGAGTGTTGGTTATAAGCGTGTTCCATGTTTTTTAAATATATGACATGTATATGGAATAATTTCTGTGTCAGATAAGAGGAATGTTCTTGAACATGGAGACCAATGCGATTTCATTCACTGGAAGGTCAAAAAGGATCTGATGCTCTGGAAAATTAATATCCAAAATCCCAATTGGTGTTGGAAATAATTTGTAAGATTGGAATGGAAGCATTTCAATAGTTACCTTCCCAGCCCCCCTCCAAAAAAAAAAAAAAAGAAAACCACAACTGAAAAAAAGAGAGCAGAAATACAGGAATAGAAAAGAGGAGGAATTTAAGGATAATAGGGAAAAAAAGAAGAAAGAAAGGGAGGAATTTTCCCCTTGGAAGCAACGGTCCTGTTAAGGTTTTGGAGAATGATCCCCATGGCCTCTCAAAGCTCCCAGGAGGTTTGAGCAGTGGGATGTCTCTCTGGGGAATGTTTCACACACCCTTTGTTGGCTGTAGGTCCGATTCCTGGAGCAGCAGAACAAGGTGCTCTCTACCAAGTGGGAGCTTCTCCAGCAGCAAGGGCCGTCAGGGCCCAGGAAGAACCTGGATGTGATCTTTGAGAATTACATCCAGAACCTTCGGAGGAGGCTGGAGTCTCTGCTGGGGCAGCGGGGCCAGTTGGAGTCAGAGCTGCAGAACATGAGGCAGTACGTGGAGGAGTTCAAAACCAAGTGAGTGTGGGGACAGACAGGGAAGGACCAGCTGGGAGAGCGGAGCTGGTGCAGAGACACTGTGGGTGGAGTGACCGGGGGTCTCAGAGTCTCACCTTGTGCTGCCCCCACCACAGGTATGAGGAGGAGATCAACCGTCGCACGGCTGCTGAGAACGAGTTTGTGGTGCTGAAGAAGGTGAGTCTGGAGATACCAGCAGGGGTAGGGTGAGGGGGACAGGAGGTAAAGACATGGGAAGGACTCAACTCCAAGAAGGGCAGATGCGAACAGGAAGAGCCAACAGTTCTTGTGCGATGGGAGGAAGCTGTGGCCCAATTCTGGGGTCTTTTCTTTAGGACGTGGACTGTGCCTACATGACCAAAGTTGAGCTGGAAGCCAAGGTGGGAGCTTTGACAGACGAAATCAACTTCCTGAGGGCCATCTTCGAGGAGGTAGGAGCTCTCCCTTCCTGTGGGTGAGGTTTTAATGAGGGTGTGGTGGCCAAAGACACTGAGGACTGAGCATCTTTGTGGGTTTGATCTGGAGATGTTGCCTGGAGCTGCTGCTCTTCTCTCCCCTCATCAGATGGTGCCTCTGACTCATGTGTTGGTTGCAGGAGCTGGCTCAGATGCAGACAATCAGCCGGGACCTGTCTGTGGTGGTGTCCATGGACAACAACCGGCACCTGGACCTGGACAGCATCATCGAGGAGGTCCGGCGCCAGTACGAGCAGATCGCCCAGAGCAGCCGGGCTGAGGCCGAGGCTTGGTACCAGAGCCGGGTGAGCTGGCAAGGGGTTGAGGCACCTGGAGCATGGGAAACACCTGAGTTTTTGGTCACTTGTGTCCCTGATGGGTGTCTTTGTCTCCATGCCTGTAGTATGAAGAGCTCCAGAACACTGCTGGAAAACACGGGGACAACCTCCGCAACACCAAGTTGGAGATCCAGGAGTTGTCCAGGAATGTCCAGAGGCTGCGGACAGAGATCGAGAATGTGAAGAAGCAGGTGAGGGTTGGCCAGTATCTCATAGGTTCCTCCTGTTTTCCCTCCCATTTGTGCCATGGGGATGCTCTTGTAGAGGGTGGGAAGAGAGAATTAAGAAATTCATTTTGTTCTCCACAGAACCATCATCTGCAGTCAGCCATCACTGAGGCTGAGGAGAGGGGAGAGATGGCCACCAAGGATGCCAGGAGGAAGCTGGAAGAGCTGGAATGCGCCCTGAGTAAGGACAAGGAGGAGCTGGCTCGCCTGCTGAAAGAGTACCAGGAGCTGTTGAACATCAAGATCGCGCTGGACGTTGAGATCGCCATGTACAGGAAGCTGCTGGAGGGGGAGGAGAACAGGTGAGACCTCCCACTATGGGCTGGGCCAGGGTTCTGTACCCCTTGGGTCAGATTCATCTTCGGTCATCCCTCACAACACAGTTAATATTGAAAACTGATTACTTGCATTTTTTCCTCCAAATTTTGAAGCCCAAAACAGAAACATGGTCCCCATGGGGAATATTTCTCAGGGGGCCTGATTGATCTTATATGAAACAGTATATAAAAGGAGCATTTGGGGAAGACTTTTGCTTCCAACCATATACATATTTACAACTGATGTTCCTCTCCCTACACAGGCTCTGCTTAGAGAACCCCTCCAACGTGAATGTCTGTAAGTATTTGCACGCTGCTTTCTCTGCAGAATTACCTTTATCCTTGATTTTTTGAAGATTCCCAGGATGTTGCTTGGTGTTCAATGAGCCTGTCCCTCTTTTCCAGCTGTGGTGGGCAGAACCACCGTGTGTGGAGGCAGATCTGGCAGCTTTGGAGCCAGCAATGGCCTGGGTGGAGGAGGAGTGTGCACAGTTGGCGGTGGGAACGTCCTTGGTGGCAGCTGTGGAGTGGGAGGAGGGATCCTCAGTGGTGGCTTCTCCTCTGGGAGCGGGAGGATGTGCAGCACTGCAGGTGGCAGCTTCATGGCCGGGGGGGGCTCCTCCTCTGTGCGGAGATGTGTCACCACCACGACGGTCAAATCCTCTGGGGTCAAATACTGAGCCCTCACCTCCATCCTCCTAGGGAAAGCAGCACCTTCCTCTTCCTCCCACCAGCAGCCCCTTCCATCCCCATCGGCATTCAGGAGGAAACAAACTTTCTGGGGGAAATCTCCCCAAAGTGAGATTGAAAGCCAGACACATCCCTCTGGCCCAGCCTGGCCCTCGCTGAGCCCCACTGGGGTGAAACATCTCCCTTGTGGGTCCCCGGCACTGCAGAGCTCCCCAGGGCTGCTGCACCAGCTGAGGAGGAGCCTGTGGAAAACTGCTCTTCCCTGGCACTTTTTAAGGCCTGTGTTTCCCCCGTGCCCCCCATGGGTCCCCCGCATCCTGCTTCAGCTGTGTCAGGAGCCCACATGAACAGAAGGAAGGAGATGATGTCCCATAGTCAGATTTAGGGGTGAGAAGTAGGTCTCTGGAGTTGTCCACCTTCCCCAGGTGGAGTAATTTGGCAGCTTTAATGTTTTATGGATCCTTTTCCCTCCTCTCCTTCCTGCCTGGAGCGTGTGGCCCTGTTGCCCCACTCTCTCATGTGAATCAGCTGCTTCCTGCCAGTGCCAAGGCCCCAGGGTCCTTCAGCAAACCAATAAACTGCAGAGAGATGAAGATATTTTTGTGTTGTCTCATCACTCAGTGCTCCCCAGGGGAGGGGAAACACAGGTTTTCCCTGGATCAGGGTGATCGCAGGGCAAACACAGACTGAACAGGGGAAGAATTGAGAGCAGCCCCGGGAGAAGGACTTGGGGGTGCTGGTGAGTGAGCACTGAACAAAGACCCCCGAGCCTGGGCTGAGCCCGCAACATGAGCAGCAGGGGAGGGGGTGTTCTGGCCTGCTCAGGTGAGACCCCACCTGCAGAGCTGCTCCAGCACTGGGGCCCAGCACAGGGAGGACATGGAGCTGCTGGAGAGAATCCAGAGGAGGCCATGGAGCTGCTCCCAGGCCTGGAGCCCCTCTGGGGCCAGGCTGGAAGATCTGGGGGTGCTCACCTGGAGAGAAGGAAAAGGAGACCTTTGAGCCCCTTCCAAGGAGCTCCAGGAGAGCTGGAGAGGGACTTGGAAAGGGAGAGATGGGACAAGAGGTGATGGCTTCAAATTGGAAAAGAGGAGAATTAGATGGGCTCTTGAGAAGGAATTCCTCCCTGTGGCATTCATGAGGCACTGGAATGGATTTCTTGAGATTGCCCCATCCCTGGAAATGCCCAGGGCCAGGCTGGATGGGGCTTGGAACAATGTGGAATAGTGGAAGGTGTCCCTGCCCATAGCAGAGGGTGGAATGGGATGAGCTTTAAGATCCTGTCCAACCCAAACCCTTCCATGATCCTATTTTGAGCTGATTTAGATGATCTTGTGGGAATGTCAAGGTGTTTCCTTGATCATCAACGTGAGAACTGGGATTCATTATTCCCATTTAGGGTTTGGGTTGGCTGGAGGTGGACAGGAGCTTGGAGCAACCTGGTCTAATGGAAGGTGTCCCTGCCCATGGCAGGGGGTGGAACTGAATGGGCTTTAGGATCCCTTCCCACATTCTGTGTTCATTTCATTCTAACTCCTGCCATGGAGGAGTCTCCAGTGGGTGGCTGGAGCCAGGGTGAGGAGGATAAATCCTCCCCGGGGCTGCACAAGGATGAGCAGCACCCTCTGCCTGCCTGCCTGGGCTCTTACACTGCTCCTCTCTGAGCGGTGGGAAGGTCTGACATCTCTGAGTGGACACAAATTACTCACAAAGGAAAAAAACGAACAAACAAACAACTAACCCAGCCTGAAAGAATAAGCCAGAGGTCAGAACCTGACATCAGAGCTCCAGGTTGCTCAGCCAGATTAGTCATTAACCTTCTCCAAGTTAAATCCCACTGCAATCAAATTAATTTGATTAATGCTTGACTGGATTTTCTGTAGCTCTGGGAGGAGCAAGAGGTGAACCAGCCCTGACTTCTCTGCAGTGTCTGTATTGTGGGGGGTGGGAGCAGACGGGATTTAAGGTCCTTTCCAACTTCAACCATTCCATGATTCTATCATTGATCTGAGGCAGATAAAATATGGATATTTTAATATAAATTTTTGATCTCCATATTTAAATATGGAGATCAATATTGTCAAGTCCTTGTCATCTAAATGAGAAAAATAAGGAAGAAATGATTGGCTTTATTTGAACCAGTGTTACTTTCCTGGTGTTTTTCTTATTTACCCCCAAATTTCCTTCCCTCCCGACTTCCAAATGATGTTCACACCAGGCTGCAATGTGTCTTATCCTCCTGTTTGAGTCAAAAATGACATTTCTGATTCTAAAATTCATAGGTTGGGATGGGAAAAACCAAAAAGTCATGGGCCTCTTCCTCATCCCAGGAAAGAGTCCAGGGACAGGTTTGGACCCAGGTGGTTCAAAGCCCAGGAGTGTCCTGGGGACACCCTCGGGAAGGTGGCAGAGAGGACAGAGATCTCCAGCCTGCTGAAGCCCAGGTAGTCAAAGATGCTGACATCATCCTGCCAAAAACCTTGGGTTTTTTCTGAGTTCCCTGAGTTTTTTCCAGGAGAGAAGCCAAGATGTGCCAGGGTTTATCACTCCCATCTGATGAACTCATAAAAAAGGGAGTTGAAGGAAATAGCTCAGGGTTGGGACCCCCTTTGCCTGCTCTGTGGGGCACTGTGAGAGCTGCTGGATCCCGTCCAGTGAGGCCAAGAAAGACACTGAGGGGTTGGAGCCTGTCCAGAGACAGGGACAGAGCTGGGGAAGGGCTGGAGCACAAGGAGAAGGGTCTGGAGAACTCCTGAGGAACAGCTGAGGGAGCTGGGGGCGCTCAGCCTGCAGAAAATGAGGCTTGGGGGGGACCTTGCACTCTCCAGAATCCCCCAACAGGAGGGTGCAGCCAGGTGGGGGTTGGAGGGCAGGGAAATGTCACTGCTCCACTGGGGTCAGGACATGGGCTGAGAAGGATCTTTTGCATGAGAACATGAGAAGAAACCGAATCTGTGCCATGTTTTATGAGTTCCTTGGGATGTTAACCCAAGTGGCATTTTATTGGCTCTAATTGGAGCTGTAAAGAGTTTTTAATTGTTACTAATCATGTTTATGGTGGGAGGGCCTCAGGAGCCACCATGGTTTTTCCCCTGGGTGGGTCATGGTGCAAACGTGGAGGAGGCTCCCCAGGGTTGGGCTTGTAGGGGGATGATGGTGGACAGCTGGGGAGCAGAAAATATTTGCTTTTGTGAGAAGCACTCATTTGTCACCTGGGAGGGGACCTCCCTCTGCATCCTCCAGACTGGGGTTTACTTGGCACACATCTCCTGAGCAGCTGGAGTCCTTTGGGATCTTGAGGATGGGATGTTCAGGGAAGGAATTGAAGAGCAGAGAGGTTAAAGGAGGTTAAAAGTGGGGATCAGCATCCTTTGGTCCCCTCTCTGCACCTCAAACTGAAACACCCCCAGTTCTCTTACCTCCAACTCAACTTGTCTAAAAAACCGGCTCAAATACGCACTAGAAAACCCTCTGGCTCCTCAAGAGAGACAAAATCAGCAGCTCATGGAAGCAGTGACTGCCACGGAGTATCTGGGCTTGGGAGGAGGTTTAAAATCCTGTGGGCAAATACATTGACAAACGTACCTAAGGCTGTGCAACTTCCAAAGAAATTTAGCTAAGGGGAGCTCTTCCCTTTGCTTTCCACACTGGGCTCCTGATGTTTAATCCTGGATACTCCATCACCTCCTTTTCCTGCTCTTTGGACCCTGCCTTGGTTCCTTGTGAGTGAATCCACTGCCAGTCTCCAGGGGTGACTTGTGCCGGGATGCAGAGGAATCTGTCACAGAGCATTATCTGTGGCTGTGCAGAAACATTTGGGCCCCCTCATCTAATTAATATTTACCCCAGCTTTGCTTGGACAGGTTGAGCTGACAGCTGAGCACTTTTCCTGCTGGACTTGGCCCCTGTTGGATGCTGACCCTGCTCCTCTGAACAAAACAGCTGCTCCCACCCACCCCCATGACCTGGATGCCTGGGAATGTGGTGCCTCCTGCTCCCTCCCGGCCCTGTTCCATCCAGGGCTGCCTCAGCTCCAGCCGGGACAGGTAGAGCCGGATTTGCACAATTTACGGCAACTGCATCATCTGCACCTGGTGCTGACAGAGACCATTCCTCCTCTTCCCCCTCCTGCCCATTTCAGTTGGGATGCTGGTGGTTCCCTGAGCTTCATCCTCCTTCCACACTCCCACGTTCTGTGCTTGGAGTGGAATGATATCCCATGGGGTTTACAGGTGGGACCCCAAAACCTGCATTATCTGACCAGTTCTGTTGGAGTGGGGGTTGAATCAATTCTACCTCTCCTGTGGCCTGGGGACTCAGCTGGTCTGGAGGGGTGGACACGGCCACAAAATGCCACAAAATGTCACTGGAAGGTTTGGAGCCTGTACAAGGGAAGGTTCTCTGACACAGCTAAATCTGTTGGTGACCACTAGGTGCTGCTGTGACACCTGAACCTGTCACTGTCCTCCAGACCCCTCCTCACACACCTGAACCTGTCACTGTCCTCCAGGTGCTGCTGTGACACACCTGAACCTGTCAGTGACCTCCAGACCTTCTGACATGCCTGAATCTGTCACTGTCCTCTGACAACTGAACCTGCCAGTGACCTCCAGGTGCTGCTCTGACACCAGAACTGTCACTGTCCTCCAGGTCAATGACAAATTGACTTTCCCGTAAGTTATGGGTTAGGCTGAGATGGGAATTTTGGGTTGGGTTCAAACCCACCGTTACAGGTCCTGACTCCAGCTGACAATCAGGAGGAAGATGACAGGAGAGGAGGTGGGCTGTGCCCATGTTTGTGGTGGGTCTCTGTGCTGGGGGTTCTCTGCTGAGTCTGATTCATTGAGGATTTGATTTGGGGCTGGAATCAGCTGAAACGGGAATTGCCGTGTGTGTCAGCCTTGGACAAGGACCTCCTGCTGGCCCTGGGGGGCCTTGGAGTCGCCTTCCTCCCTCAACCCTCACAAAACTCCTCCCTGAATGAGTTCTCCCAGCAAAGGGGAGGCTCTGCAGGTGTTGTGACCCCCTGGAGTAAAGGTTGGGCTGGTGGCCAAGGAGTCGAGCCCTTCACCTGGATTGCTTTCCATGGAACATCCTCTGGGAAATCCATTCCAGGGCCTCTCTGCCCTCACAGGGAGGAATTTCTTCCCAATATCCCATCTATCCCTGCCCTCTGGCAGTGGGAAGCCATTCCCTATGTCCTGGCACTCCAGGTCCTGGTCCCCAGTCCCTCTCCAGCTCTCCTGGAGCGCCTTTAGGCCCTGCAAGGGGCTCTGAGCTCCCCCTGGATCTTACTCCTCTCCAGGTGAACACCCCCAGCTCTCCCAGCCTGGCTCCAGAGGGACTGCAGCCTTTGGAGCATCTCCATGGCCTCCTCTGGACTCACTCCAGCACATCCTCCCTGTGTTGAACAATGCTCTCAGGTGAGGAATTGCTGGGATTCTCCTGATCAAGGCCAGGAGTTGGACTTGATGATCCCTGTCTGTCCCTTCCAGAACTCAAGATATTCCAGGATTCTATACCTGTCAAAGCCCTTAAACTGGCCTTCCCCACCCCATCCTCAGACCTTTCCCTCCCCATGCAGGAAATTTACCCTGGAACCATCAGGGTTTTGGTGCCTTTTGTGCAGCTTTACCTTTTCTGCACCTGCCTCGTTGTCCTATGTCCGCTCCTTCTGCTGTTGCAGAGGCAACCACGGCAATTCAGATCCATCAATAGAGGGATTTACTCAATTGATCGCAAAGTCTGACCTTGATTGGGCTAATTATGAGCTTGGAGTCCAGCCCAGGTGGAGCTGGGTGTGGTCACCCTCCTGTTGCTGATGTTACCCCGGGAAGGCAGCACAGGACCCACTTCCTGGGAGGACAGTAATCACCTTGTTTACTGGATTTGGAACATCTGCCAGAATTAACTCCAGCTGCTTCAACTTCCTGTGGGACAGGATGTGATTAAAAGCACTCTCAACTCACACAGCAGCTTTTGAAGCTGCTGAACACTCTCTGACTCTTCTTTACCTTGGGGACCAAGTAAAAAGGTTCCTGAGGTTCCAAACCCCTGGAGAAGCCATTTCTGAGATATCTGATTGTTGGGTCACCTGGAGATCCTCATCAGAGTCCTGCCCTAATAGAAATAAAAATCAATTTATATCATGACTGCCACGTCCATTGACCATTCTTCTACTAAGAAACATGCACATAATAATAATAATAAAAAAATCTCATGTCTCTCTGTGCTTTTTACTTGGAGTTCAATCCAGTTTCCTCCTCATCCTCTTTGGTTTTTGTTTTTTTTTTTTTTTTTTTTCTTTTCCAAGTCATGCCTTTCCTCCTCCACCTGCTCCTTCTGAAACCCTTTGGAGATTTTATCTTTGCCTTGTTCCAGCACCTCCCGCCTGAGCCCGAGGGCATCAGCTGTGTGTGAAGGCACCAGGACACACTCCGCCTGTTGGAGATCTCAGAGATCAGAGGCTGATATTTGGCATTAGCCAATTAAGCAAAAAATTAATGAGCTTCTCCTTCGTCCACTTGCCACCACTGTTAATAATAACAGCAAGAGAAAAATCACTTCAGTGTATTCACAAATCATATTAAATTTAATTAATAAACTTTCACATTATTGTCAGGGGTAGAGGAGATTAACCAATATCATAATTATGTTGTTATTTTCTGAATTGATGATTTAATATCAAGGGTGTTGGTGAGGAAGTTATTGGGTTGTTTACCTTCCTGTCAACCCCAAATCATGAACCATTTATTAAAAGAGATTAAAAGAGCCATCAGTCCCTTGTTAACGGGATCACAAGTTAAAGTCAGATTTCAGGTTGTTGGTGCCTAAATGAGCCTCACTAGAGACCTCCTCCCTCGAGGACACAGCACCAGGACTGTCCCACCCTGGAGCTGGTTATCTCCCTCCCCACTCTGGCTGGAATCCACCCTGGAAGCTCCCTCCGGCCTCCTCAAAGTCTTAGGTCCATTCTGAAGCCATCACCAGGGCATTTTTTTTTGTGCAAAAGCTACCAGGTTTTTGACATTTCCCTTCCTTCATCCTTTCAGAGTCTTCCTGCCTTCGCTGACCATGGGGAAAGGCTGTGGCCATTCCCTGCATGGATGTTTCTGGCTCTGGAGAAGCTCTTCCTGCTCTTTGAGGGCTTGCCAGCCCTTCCCACGCTGATCTCTTTTGCTTCCCTTGCTCTCCTTGGATCTTGGACTTGATTCCAACCTCTACCATGTTGTTCCATGCTGACCCAGAGATCCTGGTCTCCATCTACTTGTGTCCACCTTCCCCTCCAAATAAAATTCCTCTGTGGCAGCAGAGTCGTTGCTCCTGCTCTAGAATTCCGTGGTCCATCGGCTGCTTCCTCCCATTTGTGTTTTGGAGCAGCTCCTGATGGAGTGACCCCGTGATGGGTCCTGTTCCTCTTCACCTGTCCTGCTTGGAGCATCCAGCACTGCCCCTTCCCCTCCCTCCGCCCCCTGCCCTGGATCCCACTGATTCCAATGGAGTGTTGGAATAATAATAAATAAATAATAATAAATATTATTTATTTATTATTTATTAATTAATTTATACATTATTTATTAATAATAAATATACAAATAATAAATAAAACATTGCTCTTGAACAAAGACAAAAGAAGATACGCCCCCGTCAAATTCATTCCCAACCAGCTGAGTTCTGTCTGTCTGCACAGGAAAAATCCCTCCCATTTAGGGCCTTCCCAGACCCCTCCAGTTACAGTTTTCTCACCAGGAAACATCACTATTTACCACAAAGTGTTAAGAATTCATGGAATTCAAAAAATTCCCTGATAGAGGGGTTTTTTCCTGTGGTTTAATAGCAACTTCCAGTCTCACCCAGCTCTAGGTCTGTGTGAGGGAAATTCCATCTGGTCTCCCTGTCCCCTAAATGAGGAATGTGGGTTCCACTTTGGAATATCTGTATCATTAGGACAATATATTCTTGCAGCTGGGAAACCTCAGGCTTAAAATAGGAAAAACTTTGGGAGACTACCAGCGTTTCACCTCTTGTTCTGCAAAAACCACAAGGCTTTTGACATTTCTCTCCCCTTTTTTTTTTCTTTTTCTATCCTCCAAGTCCTTCCTGCCTTCACTGATCACAGGGACAGGTTGTGGTTATTCCAGGGAAGGAGAGGGAGAGAAAAGGAAAGTCTGTGGGCTAAAGGCATTTTTATGAGTGTGCCTGTGTCATCCCAGCCCCAGTTCCAAGTGACTGAAGGCCCTAATTATGCAGAAACTTTGGCAGCTGGAGATCAAGATCTCTCTCAGTGCTGCCTTCATTGGGGCAGTTATGAAATTTAAATACTGGATTTCTTCATGTGCTACTGTACAGCTCTGGCAGTACTTCTTGAATAGTCAGAAGTGCATTGATATTCTTATTTATTTACACTGTTCTGCCAGTGGGGCTTGTAAAGATCATTTATATTTAGGATCTGGTTTTCTGAGACACCCTCAAGATTTTAGTAATTTTAGGATTTGTGTTTTCTGTAGATCTTTTTTTTTCCCCTTTTCTTTTAGTTCTTTTTATTTCTATTTTCTAAAGAATTTATGGCAGCCTCATCTCTAAAGATGCTCAAGGACAGGTTGGATGGGGCTTGGAGTGACCTGGTCTGGTGGAAAAGAGACCTTGGAGTCCCTTCAAGGGCCTAAAGGGGCTCCAGGAGAGCTGGAGAGGGCCTTGGGACAAGAGCCTGGGGAGAAAAAACAAGGGGGAATGGCTTCCCACTGCCAGAGGGCAGGGATAGGTGGGATATTGGGAAGGAATTCCTCCCAGAGAGGGTGGTGAGGCCCTGGAATGGATTTCCCAGGGGATGCTTCATTCCTGGAAGTATCCAAGGCCAGGATGGACATGGCTTGGAGCACCCTGGGATGGTGGAAGTTGTCCCTACCCATGGCAGGAATGGAATGAGCTTTAAGGTCCCTCCAAACCCAGACCATTCCATGACCTTATTTTGAGCTGATTTAGACGATCCTGTGGGAATGTTGAGGTGTCTTCTTCAGCATCAGCCCAAGATATGGGATTTATTAGCCCCATTTAGGGTTTGAGTTGAAGGTGGACAGAGGTGGATGAGGGTGGTGGAGTTTGGCAGGTTCTTGCCCCAGTTGTGCTCAAAAAGCTCCAGTTTGGGTCTGTCTAAATTTCTGGATGTTTCCAACATGGCCATCCTGGTGCTCTCCTGGTTCCCTCATTGTCCAGAAAAAGCCACACTCATGTCACTGTCTCAGAGGCTTTTCCAGGTGGGAGGAATGTTATGGGTTGACACAGTTTGGTCTTGCCAGGGCCTAAATTTCCTTTGGAGAGGTTGAACACCTATCAGAGGCCAGTTCTTGGCTATTTAACCAGTAAGAAAACAGGATTGCAACTTTTAAAATACCGTATAAAAAGCTGAGAAGGCAGAGCATCTGGCCTCTTTCTCTCCTGGCGAGTGACCAGGTAACACCTCGCGGCAGCTGCTTTGAGGGGCAGGGCCGGGCCCGGCCAGGCCCCAGGGAGCCCCTGCCCCTGCTGGGGAGCGACCCCGGCCGTGCTTGGGCC
>VYXD01012679.1:19841-29891 GCA_013397195.1 Hylia prasina
TGTGACCATGTCTCCATGGGACTCAAAAAGACTCCTTTCCTAAAGAACTGATGGAAGATTATTTTTGCATGGTAAAACTGATTGAAGTCACAGGTTTTATCTTTCTTCAGGTTGTGTGTAGGAAAGTGGAATATTTGTCGGGGGGAAAGAGAAGGATGGTCTGAAAGTTTCATTTGTGGTTTATTTAGTTTTAGTTTTCTTTTTTCTTATTTTTCTTAATGTGTGTAAATAAATCATCTTTTGTAACTTTAAGGTAAGCCTGTTTTGGTTTTTTGAACTCTCCTGGTCATATATAAAATTGCAAACACTAAACCCTGACAATAATTGGTGCATTGGCTGGGAAACGAACCAGAAATTGGGGAACATGAGACCATTACATATTTTGGTGTTTCCGCCCGGTTATTGAACTAAAACCTTGACAAGGAACTTCCTCGCCTTTGTCACCTTCACCACCTGCCACAGGGACTGCTTCAGATGGGCAGAACAACACAGGGGCCCTCAGTCCCTGCTCCAACAAATGCAGAAGTGGCCCAATTTTAATGGATCAGGTGTGGGGATGCAATTTAAATTTATCCTTAAAATCCCAAGACAAAGAGCCAGGTTGACCCTGTGATTGTAACACTCTGATCCCACAAAAATCCATCTCCCTGGGAAGGGTGATAGATGAACGTGCATTCCTTTGTCCCAGCTATGTCAGAAAGAGGGAAGGATGACAGAAAGCTGCCCCTTCATCCGCAGGATGCACGGACACCTGCTGGGATGCATCCCTGTTTCTGGAGCCAGCTTGACAGGTCCAGGTGTGGTTGGGATGTGCTGCCAAGGCTGATCTGCTGCCAGCCCCGATCACAACAGCTGCCCACGCCCCAGGTGACAGCACGTGGGGTGGGATGGCTGCTCTCCTTGCCCCAGCTCTGGGCTCCAGCTGCCACAGAAAGCTCAGAATTCACTCCTGGTTCACTCCAGCTGCTGCACAGGGCAGGATTTTGGCGTGGACACTTCTTTCACCAGTGTTCCACAGGGAGCTGTGGCTGCTCACTTCCTGGGGTCACAGCATCTCCTTCCATGATCCACGGGGATTGCCTGGAGTGTTGCCAGTGCAGATCTGGAACGAAGCACTGACAGAGTGAGGAGGGGTGGAGAGGGGAATGGCACTGCAGCCAGCACCAGCCCTTCAGAATCACAGAATCATTTCGGTTGGGGTCATCAAGTCCAACGATTCCCTTGGCACTGCCAAGGCCACCACGGACCGTGTCCCCAAGTGCCACATCCACACATTTCTTGGACACTTCCAGGGATGGGGACTCCACCCCTGCCCTGGGCAGCTGTGCCAGGGCTGGACAACCCTTTCCAGGAAGGAATTTTCCCCAGTTTCCAACCTAAACCTGGTAAAATTTGAGGCCATTTCCTCTCATTCTGTCACTCATAACCCGGGAGATGAGTCAGACCCCCATCTGGCTCCAACCTTTCCAGTCTGCTTCAAGAATTCCCTGCCCTTTCAATGGTGGTAATTCCACCATTTTTTAATGTTCACCATAATAAATTCCTGCAGGAGACAGAATTCTGAACACAAGTCAGATTTTTATACAGGTTTACAAAAAGGGAGAAATCAGCTGGAAATCTGGTTGAATTTCTTCAGGAAATGTAGATAATGAGTAAAATTTAATTACAAAATTAGCACAGAAGGAAGGTCTGAGATACCGGTTTGGCTGTTCCTGGTGTAAGGTGAGGTAGGGGATTTTGGTAGGGAAAAGTGCATTTCTCAACTATTTTCCTGGAAAACATTGTGTTTCCAGGTGAGAAAAGTCTCGCTGAGCATCCAAAGTCTTGTCTACCTTGAGATATTCCAGCTGTTTTAATAACCTCTAGCCACAAACCCCTAATTTAGGGAATTTATGAGGCACTTTCCAAATGGAGCCAGGATTGCACAGCCCTGACCACAGAACCTCTGTGTAACTGATGGATTCTCAGCCTGGCTTCATCCAGTTCCTTTGGGAGGAAGATGATCCTGCCAGGTGAAGTCCAGCTCCTCCTAAAGTCATGTAAGGGACAAAGAGGAGGTTCTTTCCATGGGGAAGTGGTTCCAGGGTTGGTTTTGGAGGAACCACATCTTGGTGACTTCTTGAGAAATTAATCCAGGCTGGAGCCTCCAAGTGGTGCTGCCAGCAGTAGGGTTTGGCTCTCAAATGCTTTTCCATATGTCCATGGCCACTGAGCGTTGGAAGAGTCTGGCACAGAGATGGGGAGAGGGATGGATCTTCCCTGTAAGAAGCAAAAGTTGCTCCTGGGGTATTCTGGGAATGAGAGAAGAGGAATGGGAAGCAAAAAGTGCAGTAGATGCTCCTGGTGATGTGAGGAAGGGAGGTCAGACACTGCCAAGGACCATCAAGACCTTGTGCCCCCTGAAATACCAAAAGAGGTGGGTAAATATGGGAGAGAACGAGCTCTGGGGATGAGCAGGGATAACTGTAATTACGGATGGAGGCTAATGAGATAAGGAGATCCGTCAGCAAAGCTCATGAGTCAGGCAGGATTTGGGGAATTTCACAACTGCCCCACTGGTGTTGGTGTTTATCCGACCTCTCCGGGCGGCCATTAATTGCTGCCTGATGAACCAAACCCAATAACATTAGAGACCTGCTAATTACCATGGAATGGAGACAAGCTCCTCCAGAACGTATAAAGGAGAACTTCCATACTCCTCCAGAGTAGCTGAGGATCCTTCATACTCATTTCTCCTCCTGCTTCACCACCTCCTCCACCAGCTCTCCCGCCTGGAAGTGCTGCCATGAGACGATATTTCTCCAGATATGGGGACGGGAGTTTCAGCTCTTCTTCCGCTCACTGCGGGACCTTGGGTGGTGGAGATGGGAGATTCGGAGGGTTTGGGCATGGGTATGGCAGCAGGAGCCTCCACAACCTTGGAGCATTCAGGAATGTCTATGCTGGTGGAAGCTACGGAGGAGAAGGAGTAAGATACGGGAGATGCCTTGGGTTTGGTGGCTGGAGACAACCCGAGAGGGGCTTTGGTGGAAGAGGATATTTTGTGGGAGGTTTTCAAAGTGGTGAAACAGGGCTTGGTGGCACCTACAGAGGAGGCTCAGGCAGGGAGGTGCTCAGAGGAGGCCTTGGAGTAGGGGAACAAGGGGTTGGACAGGGATTGGGAGAGACTGGAGTTCTCCGAGGCATTGAGGAGGTCCGTGTCAACACCAGCCTGCTGAGGCCAGTACAGCTCCAGGTGGACCCTGAGTTCCAGCGAGTGCGCTCAGATGAGAGGGAGCAGATCAAAGCTCTCAACAACAAATTTGCATCATTCATTGAGAAGGTGAGTCCTGGTCTCTGTGCAGTTATCTGGGAAGGGAGAGGGATAAGGTGAGTCACAGGGACACTTTCATGTTCCATCTTCTCCCCACAAAAATCCCAGTGTTGGCTGAATTCCCACAGGCTGCTGTGAAGCTCACAATGGGTCACTGCAAACACCGCTGTGTGAATCACTTTATGCCTTGGGATAAAGATCTTGGAGTCATCTTTTGTGGCATGACAATAAACTGCCAGGATGTCACTGGCATATAGACTCACTCCTTTGAGGAAAGGGGTTTCTGGGAATATAGATTCCTATCTTCCAGTGCTTGGAGGTTGTTGATGCCAGCAAGAAAAATGGGTGATGGACTTGGACATCTTGATGTGGTGGTATTTTTTTCTCAAGCAAAGCCAAACTTTACAAAAATAGGCTATTTTAGTGTCTCTTCTTGCAGCAGTTTGCACTTGTCAGAAATTGCAAGTGAATTCAATTTCTCTGAATTATTAAACAAATCGCTTCTTGGTTTGGAAGCCTTGCCCTCTACTTGGTGGTCCATCTTCAGCTCTTTAATGAGTTTCCATCTCTCCAGTTTTGTCTTCTCTTTTGGTTTGACTCAAAGCAGCCATGAAAGGTCTTCTACCCCAGTGGTATCTGGGAAGTGTCTCTGTCTCTGCTTGTCACTGTTACATGTGGAAACTTCAGGGTTTCCTGTTTAATCAGACAGGAGGTGTGAAGAGAAAGTTTAAGATTCCATAGTCCTGAAAAATTAGTGTGTCTGTGACTCTTCTTTCCCTCCTAAGCTTTTGGGTGTCCAGGTTATCACCTGGTCAATATTATAGAAATCGTGGAGTGATTTTGATTGGAAGGGACCTTAAAGCTCATCCAGTTCCTGCCATGGGCAGGGACACCTTCTGCTAGACCACTCTCCTCCAAACCCTGTCCAACCTGGCCTTGGATACTTCCAGGAATGAAGCATCCCCTGGGAAATCCATTCCAGGGCCTCACCACCCTCTCTGGGAGGAATTCCTTCCCAATATCCCACCTATCCCTGCCCTCTGGCAGTGGGAAGCCATTCCCCCTTGTTTTTTCTCCCCAGGCTTTTGTCCCAAGGCCCTCTCCAGCTCTCCTGGAGCCCCTTTAGGCACTGGAAGGGGCTTCAGGATCTCCTTTCCCTTTTCCTCTCCCGGTGAACACCCCCAGCTCTCCCAGCCTTGGCACTGATGCTGACTGGAGACATGCTGCCCCTCTGGATCTCATTTCCCTTCCAGGTTCAGTGTCTGGAGCGGCAGAATCAGGCGCTCTTGGCCAAGTGGGAACTTCTGCAGCAGCAAAGCTCTGGCCCTGAAGAGAGCAGGAATATCAACAACTTCTTCCAGTCCTACGTCACCAGCCTGCAGCGGCAGCTCAAGACGCTCCAGAGCCAGAAGGAGCAGCTGGATCCCGAAGCCTACAACATGCTCCAGCTTGTTGAGGATTATAAAAACAGGTGAATAGTCACAAATCTGGGAAAACAGGTGCTGGGATTTTCTCAGGTGATGTTCATTGTGCCCTTGGATGGCAAAGATCAGCTTTGCATCTGCAGGAGTTTGGAGTTTCTTAGCTCTGCTCTGCTGCAGGTCCATTATGGGGCTTGACTTTGATGCTGGAAGAGTTTGGTAAGGGTTGAACTCCCAAAAATGAGAGGAAAATCAAAGATTGTGATAGTCTCTCCCATCATCTTTCCTTCCCAGACTCCTCCTCTTCTTTCTCCCCCCTACAACTAAGTGACCTGGGATTCCACTTGTGACACCCTGGTGGGGAAGGACAGAGCTGAGCTTGGGGTCAAGTTGGGAAGAGTTGTCACCTTTTCTGGCGTAGATAATTTATGTTCACCCACAGCTCTGAGAAATGGAAAGCTTAGTTCAGAATTATGAAATTTAGGACCGATCTGTATTGACCCTATTTTTTGCAGAGGGTTTGCGCTTGCCAGAAATTGCAATAACGTAAAATGAAAACTCAACATGTTCAGTCTTTGGGTGATTCTGTTGTTTACTGGTCCACTTGACTTAAAAATTAACATCAATAATTAAAGATAATTGATAGATTAATTAAATAGATTAGTTAGCAATAGATAATAGATAATAGATAATAGATAATAGATAATAGATAATAGATAATAGATAATAGATAATAGATAATAGATAATAGATAATGGATAATGGATAATAGATAATGGATAATGGATAATAGATAATGGATAATGGATAATGGATAATGGATAATAGAAAATAGATAATAGATAATAATAGATAATAGATAATAATCTACCTCCTTCTGTCCCCCAGATTTGAGGATGAGATCAACAAACGCACGTCCAAGGAGGAGGAGTTTGTGGAGCTTAAAAAGGTGAATTAACCCGAGACCCTGAACAAAATCAAAGCCTTGGAAATAAAACAATATCTATATGTTTGCCAAGGTTCTCAAAAGCTGAAGTTTTTGAGGAGCTTGTCTAATTTTAACCAATGTAACTGAAAACCACCAGACTGAGGAGGGATTATTTCCTCTAGAAAATGAATTGGTGCTTTGCAGGACAAATATCTAAAAAGTGACGGGTTTTCCCTATTTACTCAACCCCAATCCAGGTGGAATATTGTTATTATGTTAAATAATGTCTGTAGATGGCTTTGAAGAATAAAACTATCTGAGAAGAGAAAAGGTAGGCAACTTTTTACTAGAAATATGAATAAAAATGGTGTTTTCCCATTTCCCATGTTCCCTTGGAATGGATTTATTGCTGCAGTTGTGGTACTCATTTCCCAGCTAATTTTTTCATCTTAAACACCTTCTTTTTGTTCCCATTAGTTTCCAAATAAAATCTGAGATCTCTAGGCCATAATTTGATCCCAGGAATGAAGGCTGTATGAAAATATCCCAAGAATTGCACTTCAGTGGAGCATTTGGATCAACAAAATGCAAATATTCCAATGGTTTTTGGTTTCTTTACAGGAACTGGACAGTGCCTACATGGGAAAAATGGAGTTTGATGTCCGAGTGGATATCCTGAGGCAGGAGCTGGAGTTCCTCCGTTGTTTATATGAAGCTGTGAGTGATTAAAATCTTACCCTCAGATCTTGAAGGAGATACCTTCTGGAGATTCCCAGAAATTTTGCTTGGGTGGGATTTTTTGGCTTGGAGAATTAATTATCCTTGGCCTTTTGTGAGTGAAAAGGGGCCTGGTGTGACCTTGAAAATTACAATTGATGGGGGTACAGTGGTACTGGTGGGGCTGCAGGTGGAGAAATTCCAGTGGAAAATTGGCCACAAGGTCCCATTTTTCCCTCAGAAAGTCCTGGACTGACCACAAGGACTGTTAAAATCCCTAACCTGATTTTCCATGCAGGAGCTGTCCCAGCTGCAAACAGTTGTTGGGAACACTGATGTTATTCTGTCCATGGACAACCACAGGGAGCTGAACATGGATGGAATCATTGAGGAGGTCAGGCAGGAATATGAGGGGATTGCCCACAGGAGCACAGCTGAAGTGGACGCCATGTACCGAGGCAGGGTGAGTGGACACCAGGGAAACAGGAACACAGACCTCCTCCTTGGAAAAGAAACCAAAAATGTGTTGTGTCCTCTTCCCTTCAGTACCAGGACCTGCAAAACATGTGGGTGAATCAACGAGAGCAGCTGCAGAACAGTCACCAGGAGATCCAGGAACTTGCCAGGAAGATCCAAAGACTCCAACCAGAAATTGAAATTGCAAGGAAAAGGGTAAAGATGATACTTTCTATCAGGACTAAATGGTTTAAGCCCCTTTTCCATGAGATCTCAGTGCAGTATGGGGCAGCCAGTCATTTGGAGGCAAACTTAGGGATGAAGTTTTCTCTTCCAAATGAAGCAGATTTAGATTTTTGGAATCTATATTGGGGTTTGTGTTAATTTACAGTCTTATGTATTTTTGTTATTCTGTCACTGAGGAAAGCCTTTTGATATCTAAGGAATACTAGGAGGGTATGAAAATTATGGGATTTGGGGATTTTCCTGTGCTGGGCTAGGAGCTGGACTTGGAGATTCCTGTAGTTCCCTCCTGACTATGGATATTCCATGATTCTATTATGAAATCCTCTCAGATTGGACATGGTCATATTCCCTTTGTTCCCTCTGCAGAATTCCAGCCTCCAGGACTCCATTAAAGATGCTGAGCGCCGTGGGAATTCGGCCATCAAGGATGGCCAGGAGAAGCTCCAGGAGCTGGAAAACGCCCTCCAGCAGGCCAAGGATGATCTTTCTCAGCTTGTCCGTGATTACCAGGAGCTCCTGAACGTGAAGCTGGGCTTGGACATTGAGATCGCCATGTATCGATCACTCCTCGAGGAGGAGGAAAACAGGTGGGGGCAAAATCCATCCTGGGTGAAACACCAGGCAAAGCAGGTGTCCATGGATCTGTCACTGGGATCTCTGGGATGGACTGGGCCTGGGAGGAGTCAGACTTCTGCAGATCATTGATAAAGCCTAACCTGAATTTTAATTCTGATTTTATTGGCTGCTTTACCTCACTGTCACTTTTCCTCCACAGGATCCAGGAAGGATCCCCGGCCACAATCTGTGAGTATCCCAAGGATTTTCTGAGGGTTTTTAACAGAAAACTGTTCCTACTGCGTGGTCTTGACACCACTGGAACAAACTATCCCAGTTCCCATCTTAGTTCAGGAAAGGATGCAAAGAGGAGTTTGTGAACACACATTAATATAACAACTGGCTTTAGAATTACTGGCTAATTCCTAATAAATTTGGAGGAAATGGAAAACACCTCATTTAACGCATAGGTCTGTTTGATGCAAAGCAGAAGAGAAGGAAATAAAAACTAGTCCTAAAATTTGGAAAAGTTGAGGAAGCTGAAGGAGAGAGAAACACAGTCTTGGTCTTTGTAAAGGATAAGCTGCACTGAGTGTTCATGGGTGGAATAAGACATAAATTATGTTTTAAAAAAGCTAAAAACCCCAGGAAAATGAGGAAATATTCCATAGGTTGATCGCTACTAAGGGAGGATCTTGTTCAAGATTCTTCAAAGATAAGTCCATGACCACCAGGGTAGGAGGGATGATGCTTAAACCAGCCCTGCTGTGAATTTTTTGGGGTGAAAAGAATAAATTTCCATTTCTTGCAGGTGTCATTGACCACAATGCCAGAGCTACTGGAGTCTTTGGAGGCATAAAAAGTGTGAAGGGGAGAATGAGCTCCGATGGTACCAGTGGGAGCAGAATGAAAGGGCCGATCTCTGGAGTGGGAAAAGGTGGAAGCTCTGGAGGGGGTGGATCCAGCTCTGGTGGGGCTGGGTCCATCTCTGGAGGTGGAAAAGGCTCAGGATATGGAGGAGGAGGAAGCTCAGGTGGTGGAGGCTCCATGTCCAAGGGTGGCAGCAGTTCTGGAGGGTGGGGGTCCAGCTCTGGTGGTGGTGGGTCAAGTTACGGAGGTGGAAAAGGCTCAGGGTATGGAGGAGGAAGCTCAGGTGGTGGAGGCTCCATGTCCAAGGGCAGCAGCAGCATCTCTGGAGGTGGAGGATCCAGCTCTGGTGGAGGTGGGTCAAGTTATGGAGGTGGAAAAGGCTCAGGGTATGGAGGAGGAAGCTCAGGTGGTGGAGGCTCCATGTCCAAGGGCAGCAGCAGCTGCTCTGGAGGTGGAGGATCCAGCTCTGGTGGAGGTGGGTCAAGTTATGGAGGAGGGAAATGTTCAGGATATGGAGGAGGAAGCTCAGGTGGTGGAGGCTCCATGTCCAAGGGCAGCAGCAGCATCTCTGGAGGTGGAGGATCCAGCTCTGGTGGAGGTGGATCAAGTTATGGAGGTGGAAAATGTTCAGGATATGGAGGAGGAAGTTCCGGCAGTGGAGGCTCCATCTCTGGAAGTGGCCAAGGCTCTGGTGGCTATGGGTCTGGCTCAAGCAGTGCCAGATGCAGCCCCCAACGTGGGGGCATGAGCTCCAGCAGTGGGAGCAGTTCAGGAAGGAGAGGCTCCATGTCTGGAGGTGGAGGACAGGGAAGTTCATGTCATGGAGGTTCCATGTCTGGAGGTGGCCGGACATCTGGAGGATGGGGGTCCAGCTCTGGGAGATGCAGCCCCCAGAGTGGGGGGATGAGCTCTGCAGGTGGGAGTAGCTCTGGCAGTGGAGGCTCCATGTCTGGAGGTGGCCAGAGCTCTGGTGGCCATGGATCCAGCTCTGGCAGTGGCAGTTGCAGCCCCCAGAGCGGGGGGATGAGATCTGGAGGTGGAAGCAGCTCTGGTAGGAGAGGGTCCATCTCTGGAGGTGGCCAGAGCTCTGGTGGTCATGGATCCAGCTCTGGCAGTGGCAGTTGCAGCCCCCAGAGCGGGGGGATGAGATCTGGAGGTGGAAGCAGCTCTGGTAGGAGAGGGTCCATCTCTGGAGGTGGTCAGAGCTCTGGTGGTCATGGATCCAGCTCTGGCAGTGGCAGTTGCAGCCCCCAGAGTGGGGGGATGAGCTCTGGAGGTGGGAGTAGCTCAGGCAGGAGAGGCTCCATCTCTGGAGGAGGAGGAAGCTCCGGCCATGGAGGGTCCAGTTACGGCAGTGGTGGGTCCATCTGTGGTGGAGAAGGGGGCTCAGGGTATGGAGGGAGCTCAGGGGATGGAGGAGGAAGCTCTGGCAGGAGAGGCTCCATCTCTGGAGGTGGTCACAGCTCTGGTGGGTATGGATCTGGCTCTGGCAGTGGTGGGAGCAGTTCTGGAGGAGGAATCAGCTCCGGGTATGGAGGAAGCTC
>VYXD01012680.1:1491-58263 GCA_013397195.1 Hylia prasina
GGGGCTGGGAGCTCCTTCCTTGAGCAGGGAGCTCCATCCTTGAGCAGGGAACTCCTTCCTTGAGCAGGGAACTCCTTCCTTGAGCTGGGAATTGCTCTCTTGAGCAGGGAACTCCTTCCCTGAACTGGGAACTCTTTCCTTGAGCTGGGAATTGCTCTTTTGAGCAGGGAACTCCTTCCTTGAACTGAGAACTCCTTCCTTGAGCTGGGAATTGCTCTCTTGAAGTGGAAACTCCTTCCCTGAGCTGGGAGCTGCTCTCCTGAGCTGGCACCCCCTGTCCTTGCAGGAAGAGATGTCGGGAGAGAGCGTGGTGAGCTCAGCAGTGCCGGCGGCCACGACGCGCACCACGTCCTTCAAGGGGAGCAGCCCCAGCTCCAAGTACGTGAAGCTGAACGTGGGGGGAGCCCTGTACTACACCACCATGCAGACCCTGACCAAGCAGGACACCATGCTCAAGGCCATGTTCAGCGGGCGCATGGAGGTGCTCACGGACAGCGAGGGTAAGGATCGGGGTGATCCCGGCGCCCTCCGCGCCCTTCCCCGGGCAGGGAGAGTCACAGGGGTGGTGGAGAGGCCAGAGGGACTTCTGTTTGTGAGCTTGGAGGGGGGGATGGAGGAGCTCTCCTGCAAGGAAAGGTTGGGAGAGTTGGGATTGTTCAGCCTGGCCAAAAGGCAGGTTTGGGGTGAGCTAATTGTGGCCTTGCAGTGCCTGAAGGAGCAACAAGAATGGCAGAGAGAATATTGGTGAGGCCCTGGAATGGCACGACAGGAATAGGTTTGGATTAGAAATTCTTCCCTGTGAGGGTGCTGAGGCCCTGGCACAGCCCAGAGAAGCTGTGGCTGCCCCTGGATCCCTGGAAGTGTCCAAGGCCAAGCTGGACAGGGCTTGGAGCATCCTGGGCTGGTGGAAATTGTCCCTGCCCCTGGCAAGGACTAGACTAAACAATCTTCAAGGTCCCTCCCAACCCAAACCATGCTGTTGTTCCATGATTATGCAGCTGGGAAAAATGTGGAACAAAAGACAACACTCAGATGGCCTGAGTGGTTGCCTGAACAGCAGAAGGACACTAAGAATTCCTGTCAGGCCCAGGTGGCACCTGGAGCATCTTTTCCTTTCAGAATACTGACACTCAAGCTCTGAAGCCCATGATAAAAGGTGGGGATAGTGATTAGGAATCCTTGAGTTGGGACTTGTGTGTCCTCTTGGAAGCTCAGAATGCCATTCCCTCTCATTGTCTCCTTGCTTATAAATAAAATATACAACATGCTCTGAGCATAAAAGCAGATTTTTTTTTTTTAAATGAAACTATTTTCTTGTGGGAGTATTGACAGCTGATTTCCCTAAAACAGAGCCAGTTGCAGAATTTTTTGAAAATTTGGAATTTTATCTCCACATTCCCATGTTGTGGGTGTGCCAGAGTTTAATTGGGAGCCCAGCTTTATTTTCACTCTGATGTTTCACCCATAATAATATTTAAGGACCTTTTTCTTTCTGCAAAGCTGAACCTGGAGGTTCAAACACCTCCCTTGGGATTAATTAATTATTATTTGAAAATTTTATTTGAATTTGCTGAAAACAGAGAAAACAGAGAGTACAGGAGCTGATGGGTTGGACTAAGTTTAGAGTGCTTTAAAATAGTCTGTTTAGAGGTTTATGATAAGCTTTCCTGAGATAAGAAGAAGTGGATTTGAAGTAAAAAAAAGTTAAAATACAGCCTGATTAGCTGAATATTCCTGGTTTAGCCAGAAATCTCTGTATTTAAGCTGGGGAAAACAAAGCTGTGTTGTTCCAGATGTAATCCCAGGCTAGGATAAGGCAGGAATGTGGGTGCTGTGATTTGGGGCTCTGGATCAAAGGGTCTCTGGGATGTTTCTCCTGGATACAGACCATGGAGGTTGCATTAAAAAAGTCAGTCTGTGGGTCAAATTTGGAAAAAAAATTGTCAAATGGGAATCAGCACTGGGTCAAATTTGGGGAAATGCCTGTCAAGTGGGAATCAACAGCTTGACTGGGAACACTGGAGGAGTGGAAATGTTGTGAACCCTCTCCCTTTGCTAAACTTGAGGTGGAGCTTCCTGTCCCTCCCTGAAGCTGCTTCGCTGAATTTGATAATTCCAGACTTCCCATGGTCGGAAATGGATTGGAAATTCCAAATTCATTTTGGAAACTCACCCTGGCGTGATCCCAGTGTCCTGGGCAGGTGCAGGAGAGCTGGGAAATCCCATTCCCAGGGCTCAGAGGCCCTGGAAGTGCAGGTGCTGTTTGCACCCCAAATCTGAGGATAACTGGAGTTTCTCCCGCTAAAATAATCGTGTTCGGGACGTAAAATCCCAAGTTTGTTTTGCCGTGACTCCCACGGTGTCTGTGTGGGATTGTTGCATGGAACCAGTTTGTGCTTTAAGAGGAATTTGATACTTCCTGTATGTTGTAACACAAACACTCCCATTGCAGCAGCTCTTGCTTTATCTCCCCTTGCCTGGAAGCTGGGACAATAGCACTGGGGCTGCTAAAGGAAACGCTTTTTATCTGGAATTCTTCAAAATCCTCCTAATTGGTCACACCCAAAACCTGGCACCAAATGAAATGTTTCTTAGGAAAAGAAGCCAGGCTTGGGGAGCAACTGGAAGGAGTTGGGTTTAACCAGTCTGGAATGTGGTACACGGGGTCCTGCTCTGTGTCTGGGAGTCAGATCCCAGCTCCTCCTCCCAGCTGAACAATTCCAACCTGCTGCTCCTCGGGCTGGAGGAGAAAAGTCTGGGTTTCTCTGGCTGTGCGTGGTGGCAGATGATTGTTTTCAGCTTAGAAATTATTGATGAACTGTAGCAAATCAGCACATTTGGAATGTTTTCTTTGGATGGTCATGAGCAGGGAGAAGGATGTGAGTTTTCCAGGTGCATCCACCTGTTTCCAATACTCTTTTTTTTCCCCCTGACTCCCTGCTGCTGTTGATGGGGAAGCTGTTCCTGGTCCAGCTGCTGATAAGAGAGTGGAGCCTCAGGCAGTGTCCAGTGTCAGGCTCCTGTTTCACCAGCCAGGGCTTGGTTGGAAAATGTCTGGTTTTAGCTGGAGTGTTTGGATCCTGTCCCTGAGAATTCCTGTAAGACAAAGAGGAATTTCCTAACGGTGTGATGTGTCCATGGACAAAGGCAGTGAGGGGAGGGGGGGCTCTGCCCAGGTGAGACCCCACCTGCAGAGCTGCCCCAGCACAGGAAGGTCATGGAGAGTCCAGAGGAGACACCAGGATGATCAGAGGGATGGAGCAGCTCTGCTGGGAGGAAAGGCTGGGAGAGCTGGGGTTGTTCAGCCTGGAGAAGGGAAGGCCATGGAGTGACCCAAGTGTGGCTTCCAGGGCCTGAAGGAGCTGACAAAAAGATGGGAAAGGACTATTTGCAAGGGCCTGGAGTGACAAGAGGAGTAGAGATGGCTTCAAATTGCCAGAGGGCAGGAATAGATGGGATATTGGGAAGAAATCCACCCTGTGATGGTGGTGAGGGGCCAGGATGGAATTCCCAGAGAAGCTGCCCCATCCCTGGAAGTGTCCAAGGCCAGGCTGGACAGGGCTTGGAGCAACCTGGGACAGTGGAAGATGGCCCTGCACATGGCAGAGGGTTGGAACTGGATAAACTTGAAGTTCCCTTCCAACTCAAACCATTCCATGGTTCTATGTTCCATACAGCCCATGGATGCCGTGTCCCTTCCTAAATGGATCACAGGATGTTTTTGGAACACTGCAATTAAAAAATAACTCTAAAAGACTTCAGCCCACTTGTTGGCTCTGCTGTGGTCGAGTGGCAGCGGGGTCACTTCCCTGTGACTCATCTCCTTTGGGCTGTCTGGGGGAAACAGGAGGGGTTTTAAAGCTCTTTTAGTGGTCACTCAGATTTTGCAACGCTACTGGAAGTGTTTTTTCATCCCCACATGAAAATGAGCAACTCTGCTTCAGTTTCACCATCTGTAAACACGAGGTTGCAGCAGATTCTTGCAGCCTACAAGGAATCATAGAGGAGTTTGAGGATGGTAATTCTGTTGTCAGCTGGTCCTCTACTTTTCTGTGTGCTCCAGTGAGCTTGGGAAGCAGCTGCATTTGTGGAATATGGATGTCGTGGTTTACCAGGGTGGCTTGTGCTTCCTCTTTATCACAGAATCCCAGAATGGTTTGGGTCAGAAAGGACTTTGAAGCTCACCTTGTTCCACCCCTGCCATGGGCAGAGACACCTTCCTCTAAATCTCCCACTAAAATGGGATTTCTTGCTTTCCATGCTCTGCACTGCCAAATGGGCTTTTTTCTGCTCTAGTTGGATTAGCCATTAGCCTGGATCAGTCCTTTGTTCCATGACTTCTGTCACTAGTTTGCTGTTCCAGCCTGTAAAATCACACTTGGAGCACACTTTGTGTTGTCTGTGGACAGCAGGAATGAGAGAGCTGGGAAGCCTGGAGTGAGCTGCTGCAGAGTGTCTCCTTTTCCCTCAGAAAGGGCCGTGTTCCCTTTCCAGATTGAACCAAATGTTCAGACTTTTCCTTGTAATTCCATTCGTGCAGAACACACAGGGGCTGCTTTAACCTACTTTCCTTATTTGTCCAAAAAATGACTCGTTCCCCACAAGTGTTTCCTCGCTGCATTCCTGAGCCTCAGCCTGTGAGAGTGGCCATCTGTTCACTCAGGGAAACTCCAGCCTCAACACTGCCTGGTTTTCCAGGGTCCAGCCTGATCCCAGGAGTGAGAGGTGAAATGTGGATCCTGCACCCACAGCTTTGCTTTGTTTGCTATTTTCTTCCCTGGGAGAGCTTGGAGCACTTTGCAGTGCCTAGAGGGACTCCAGGAGAGTTGGAAGAGCGACTTTGGGCAAGGACATGGAGGAACAAGACAAGGGGGACTGGCTTCCCACTGCCAGAGGCAGTGTTAGATTGAATATTGAGAAGAAATTCTTCTCTCTGAGGGTGGGGAGGCCCAGGGTGCCCAGAGAAGCTGTGGCTGCCCCATCCCTGGAAGTGTCCAAGGCCAGGTTGGATGGGGCTTGGAGCAACCTGGGCTAGTGGAAGGTGTCCCTGCCCATGGCAGGGGTGGGACTGGATGATCTTTTAAGTTCCCTTCCAACCCAAACCATTCCATGATTTTCTTCCCACCGTGGCCCTAAGCTCCATCTGTGCCGCACTCTCTGTCACATTCCCCGTTCCACCCTCACACTCCCAGTTCCATCACATCCTTCACCAGTTTGCTGTGTCAAGGCCTTTTGCCACATTCACCTGAGCTTGTCCTTACTGTGGCCTTCCTGTGTCCCCAGGCTGGATCCTGATTGACCGCTGTGGGAAGCACTTTGGGACAATCCTGAACTACCTGCGGGACGGGGCCGTGCCGCTCCCGGAGAGCCGCCGGGAGATCGAGGAGCTGCTGGCTGAGGCCAAGTACTACCTGGTGCAGGGGCTGGTGGATGAATGCCAGGCAGCCCTGCAGGTGGGCACGGGGCTCAGGGGCCACCAGGGGCAGCCGGGGGTGGGCAGCAGCATCTGGGCAGAGCAGGATTTTCTCCTGGTCTTCATGTGGTGATTTTGGAGGCTGGGATGGAAATTGGAATAGTTCGTGTTGCCATCTGCTGGAGTCTGGTCACATCTAGGAAAACCAGCTTCTTCTCAGAGCTTCTGGGAGTCCTCCTGTGTTCTTGGTTATGCTCTGAGGTTCCTATCTTGGGTTTGATGCCACTGTCACTGATGTCCTGCCTGAGAGAAGCCCCAGTCCAGATCCTGCTGTTTAACTGGGCACAGGACATTCAGTGGTGAGCAGGAATGGACACCTCAGGTGCTCCCAAAAGAATGATGCCTGGGCATCCACAGCCCAGAAACCACCACAGGGACAGAGTGGACACTGACCCCTCAGCAGAGATCATTCCCAGGAAATGTGGGTGTTCCCTGGGATCTGTTGTCACTCAGCTGCTGTTTGGTTCTTGCTCCCACAGAACAAGGACGCGTACGAGCCCTTCTGCAAGGTCCCGGTGATCACCTCCTCCAAGGAGGAGCAGAAGCTGATTGCGACCTCCAACAAGGTGAGAGAGACTGGGATGTGCCCTGGGGAGAGCTGGGGGTGTCCAGCCTGGAGAGGAGAAGGCTTTGGGGACACCTCAGGGCTCCTTCCAGTGCCTAAAGGGGCCCCAAGAGACCTGGAGAGCTGGACAAGGAGTGACAGGATAAGGGGTGATGATTTTAAGCTGAAGGAGGGCAGGGATAGATGGAATATTAGAAAAAAATCCTTCAAATCCTTCTCTGTGAGGGTGGTGAGGCCCTGGCTCAGGTTGCCCAGAGAAGCTGTGGCTGCCCCTGGATCCCTGGGAGTGTCCAGGGCCAGGGCTTGGAGCAACCTGAGCTAGTGGAAGGTGTCCCTGCACGTGGCAGGGGGTGCTGATAAGACACAGAGAAGATAAGAATAGATGAGGATCCAGTCCCAGAAGGGTTCAGGAGGTATTGCAGCCCCATTGCCAACCTGTGTATTACAGGTTTGCAGCAACAGCAGTAAAACCACCAAAATCCCACTGGGAATTTGTCATTGCAGCTTCTCTGTGGGGCCTTGGGCTGAGCTGAGGTTCCAGCTCTGGCTGTGCTCCCTGGAACTCATCTGTGCTTTGTTTCTTACAGCCAGCAGTGAAGCTGCTCTATAACAGAAGCAACAATAAATATTCCTACACCAGGTAAGTGACTTCAGCTGGAATTGTTGAAAGCTTTTCATGGACTGAAATCCACTATAAAAGTTTCCTTTTTCTTCCCTCCGACCCGATGACAGATTGGTGTTGGCAGGCACTCCATTTTTTCCCAATTAATTTCAAACTGGAGTCAGAAGGGAGTCTGCTGCCATCCATGGAAGGCTGAGCCTGTGCTATTTCTGTGCCAGAGGAGTTCCTCTAATCCTTAGGTGCAGCTGGCAGAGGCTCCTGGCCAAGTGCTGCCTGCATTCCCATGGATTGCAGTGTGGTAGTTGAGCACAGAGAGCTCAGTGAGTGATGAAATCATCAAACCTGGAGCACTTGTCCTCTTTCCCTTATGAGTTTCATGACATAACAGTGCCCATCCAGGGTGCTGAGCTCAGAAATGGTTTGATTTGCCTGATAGGATTGTGCACCTGGGTGAAATGGCCTTGGACAGTTGTTCATGGGGCTGTTGCTGTTGTATTGCTGCTGCTTCAAGTTTTCCTGAAGTGAAATAATAAGAATTAATTTCTTGGGTTTGTCCCATCCCTGCAAGTGTCCAAGGCCAGGTTGGACGGGGCTTGGAACAACCTAGTAGAAGGTGCCTCTGCCCATGGCACAGGGTGGCACTGGATGGGCTTTAAGGTCCCTCCAACCCAAACCATCCTGGAATTCTGTGAGACAGGAATCTGGGATCTCAGGGCCGTCAATGCTCTTTCCATGTGCTCTACAAATTCCTGCTGCTGCCTCCATTCCCACAGCAACTCGGATGACAACATGCTGAAGAACATCGAGCTCTTTGACAAGCTGTCCCTGAGGTTCAACGGGAGGGTGCTCTTCATCAAGGATGTCATTGGGGATGAGATCTGCTGCTGGTCCTTCTACGGGCAGGGCCGCAAGCTGGCCGAGGTCTGCTGCACCTCCATCGTTTACGCCACCGAGAAAAAGCAGACCAAGGTACGGGAAAACTGGGAATGCTCCAGCCTGGCACCCTGACAGCTGATCAATGCTTTGTCAGTGTTCAGCACCTCTGGAGGGTAATCATTGCATTGGGAGTGGGGCAGCACCTGGAGCTCATCCTGGGGGTACAGCAGGGGCTGCCTGCTCAGGGCATATTGGGATAGCCCATAAAGCCCTGTGATACTCCATAATGTTCAGTCCAGCTCTATCTTCAGACAAACTTGTGCATTTAACCACGTTTGGGTTTGGGAATTACAAGTAGATGATCTAGGTTTGGAACTAAATGATCTTTAAGGTCTCTCCTGACCCAAACCATTCTGTGGTTCTAAGGGTGGATCCAGCAATGGCACACCTTCCCTGTATTCTTCCCTTTCCCAGGAGAGATCTGCCTGGTTCTGGTAAAAACCCAACCGGCTGCTGGTCTCAAAAACTGGAAGCAAAAAATGGAATAGGAAGGATTGTGCCTGGAAGGATTTCTGTGGCCGGGGTACAGTTAAGGAATTAAATAACACCAGGTGTCAAGAATACAAACCTGTGCCTGCAGGGAGTGACCTTCTCTTCCCTGCCTGCCAGGTGGAGTTCCCAGAAGCCCGGATTTACGAGGAGACCCTGAACATTCTTCTGTACGAATCCCAGGATGGGAGGGGGCCGGACAATGCCCTCCTGGAGGCCACGGGAGGGGCTGCAGGGCGCTCCCACCACCTGGAGGAGGACGACGAGCGGGAGCGCATCGAGCGCGTGCGGAGGATCCACATCAAGCGCCCCGATGACAGGGCCCACCTGCACCAGTGAGCCTGGGGAAGGGGCTGCCCTGCAGCAGGACCAGGCAGTGCAACTCCTTGTCCAGCAGTGTCTGTAAATTGTGATTTGTAACAAACTCTAGGTTATTTGGGGTATTTAAATGCGGTAGTTGTAGGGCGAGGATCGACGAGGTTACTGGGCAGCCTGGAAGGGCCTGTTGAGCAGCTGGAGAAATGCCCAGAATTTTTAGCACTCTTGTCGTTGCTGTTTTGTGCTGGAGAGGAGAAGGACTGGCTTCCTGTGGCTTTGGTAATGATCCTGCACTTTAAAAACCGAAACAACAAACTAAAGGTAAGCCAGCCACCCTCCTTCCCTCCAGGCACTTCCTGACCCTCCTGGGCTGGGGGGAAAGGCAGGGACCCGGACCCAGGGCTGCTGCACAGCTCCTTGGCTCCTGGGAGAGAGCTTGGGAGTGCCTTGGGTGACTCCCCAAAGAACAAATGGCACAGGCTGATGAGATTCCTGCAGTGCTGGGGGCAGAGGGACCCCTCAGAGCAGTGGGAGGGAGCAGGGGCCGCTCCCTCAGGTTCCCCACAGCTCTCAGGATCTGCTCTTCCAAGGGTTCTGTGGAGCTTCTGCAGCACTGAGCTAGGGAAACCCATCCCTGTTTTATCCCTACGGTTCAAGGTTAAAATTCCTCCCAGAGGAGGAGAATCAGGAGCAAATTGTCCACGGTTGCTTTCCCTAGGAGTGGTGTTGGTACTGGTCAGTGCTTAGAGCTTCTGCCTGAGCCTGGATCTCAGCTGGGGGGTTGGTTTCCAGCAGGTACCAGGAGTCCAAGCAGGTTCAATCCCCCCATGCTGGGTGGTGTTGGTGGGGGGCAGCAGCCCTGGTTCCCTTCTGGAGCTGATCCAGGGGTGTTGCCTTGCTCCGAGCGAGGGGAAACAGAAGCAGGCAGTGACCCAGAGGCAGATATTCCCTGTTTGACTTTATCCTGAGGGTATCCCAAGTCTTCCCAGCCATGGCAGCTGTGTGTGGAAGGGCAGAGCGTGGAGAAGGCCACTGCACTGTGGTTTTCTATGAGTGCATTTCTCTAGTCAATGAATATTTTATCTACCTCCTTGTCTCCTGTTGCCTGTTGTGGAGTCAAGTGACAGCGATGGTGGGAGGTGGGATGTCATTCCATAGGGCTGGCAGCAGAGCCACAGCTGTGACAGTTCAGGTCACCAGTCCTGGGAGGGAGAGAAACCTGAGGTAGGAAGTGTTAAACTTGCACTGCAGCAGCACCCGTGGGTGACACCAGAGCACTCTGCCCTGGGCTAGGGTTTCTTTTGACCCTTTCTCTGGAATATTTAGCACTGGCTTTAACAGCCACGCTCCTCGGGAGCAGCAGCTCTGTGTTCCTGCTTCAAGGATCCCTTCTCCTGGCTCAGGGCTGCTAAGGACGTGGGAACAGTGTAAAAACCAAAGGTTCTGCAGCAGCACCAGCCACGTCCTTCTGTTCCACAGAGCTCGTTGGCAGGGGCTGAAACACACCATGAAGTGGCTGCACAGTTTTGGATCATCAAGTAAAGCTCAAAGATTTCAAATTTAATCTAAGGCCATCTTTGTAGTAACCAAAGACTTCTCCACATTGCAGGCAGCTGCTGGCTGTGGTAGGTGGGGGTGTTGTACCTGTCTCCTTTCCTCTTTCTCCTGCAGCTGCTGATTGTTCACTGAGAGCTCCACAGTCTCCTTGGGGTTCAGCAGCTTCAGCTCCATCCTGACACCTCAGGGCTTCCAGTTTGGGTTGTACTTAAACCTCTGGGGCTGGAGCAGTGCAGAGGGGGAAGGAGCCAGTGCCTCTCCCCTCAGGGCTGGCATAAGCTGAGGGCGAGGCAGGGAAGTCCTGGGTTGCTGTTTCTCCAGCACTGTGTGCTTTGACCCTTACTGGTGATTACTGGGCTGTTTCTGGGCATCTCAGCATCTGGAACAGCCCTGCTGCCCTTGGGGGTGGAGGTTGTGTCTCAGCAGAGGGTGAACAGGGACCAGCACCAGCCCTGCAGCAAACCCTGCTCCCTCCAGCTGGGAGCTGCTCTCCAGCAGGCTCAGGGCAGCTCATCCCTGGCTGTGCTGACCTGCAGAGCCCAGACCAAATCCAGTCCTGTGGGGCAGAGCAGCTTCAGCCCCAGGAGGTGACACCAGTACTAAGCACCTGACAGGTCACAGCTACGTGATTAACTTCTCTGTAAATAGATCCTTAACTGGCTTCAGGCTTTTCCCTTTCAGGTTATGCAAACTAAGTTCTTAAAAACCAGGGGAAGGCTGTTTTTAATCTTTGTACAGAGCTTTGTAGAGTTGTTGGTAGCAAAGTCACTCCAGGAGAGTTAAAGTTGCAATTTCGGTTTTGTTACTGCATTTGTGGGGCAGACTCTGCCTTAACTCACTCCTGAGCTCATCCCTGGGGTGCTGGAGTGGTGCAGCCAAGCTGTGCCGTCCTGGGGACTGTCCCTTTACCTGCTGCCCCTGTCCTTGCTCTGGGCACAGCCTGGTCATGCCCTTGCACAAATGCTCTCAGTCCTGAGCCTCGTTACTCTAAGTGGTTTTACTCTGAGCTCTCAGGTGCAGCTGGGGCTCAGGGCAGGTGTCCTGGGCAGAAGCAGCTCTTCAGATTATCCTTCCCTTCCTCCCAGTGCCAGGGAGAGCAGAGCTCTCATTCTGCTCCCATTCTCCAGCACCATCAGTGACAGCACAGCCTGGGGGAGCTGAGGAAAGTCCCCTGGGGAAGGGATTTTGTCCCCTCCCAGCTCCTGACACGGGTGGGGCTGCACGAGGAGGGGACAGGGACCAGCCCTGGTGCCCCCTTCCCACCTCTCTCCCTGTAGCACCAAAGCAGCTGCTCCTGCACTTCCCCAAGGCAGGTTTGGATCCCCTGAGCCACAGCACCTGGGCAAGGCTCCACGCAAAGCGTAGGTAGAACCTTTCAGTCTTAATGGAATTGTTTCATGGACAACAGCAAATTCCTGTTCTGTACAATCATTCCCACCTGTCTAGACTTCTGCACAGAACAAGCTTCAGCTGGATTTCAGTGTATGGTTGATGTTTGCAATATGTACTTTTGGTTTTTTTTAATATAACACAATAAATTAGAAGATATTTCATATTTACATGCGAGTCACTTTATTTCTTGCTTGGAGCTCGATGTCCTCATGGGCTCTGCAGCTGGAGGAGCTTTTGGGATGAAATATCAGATCTCCATCTTAATTCATGTCAGTTGGACCTCCCAGCCCTCCCTGTTGGGAGAGGCCCCAGCTGTTGGGATTCTCTCAGGTCTTTTTGAGAAAAGTTGTTTTTAGACCAGGGTTAACATTGCTCTGCACTTCTTGCAGTGCTCCTGAGTAGGGACTCCAAGTACAGCTAGAGAAGCCTTTTGGCTTCTGTCCTAATCCTTCCTGACCTCTCAGAGATGGAGATTTTACCTTGGAACTTTGGGGATAAATGTCCCCGTGACCATGTAATGAGCATCTCCTTCTGGGAACGTTACAGCAATTTCAGGGATTTTATTTATCTATAGGTGAATAGTTGTAAGCTATAAAAAAAGAGCCTGAAAGATGCAAACAAACTCTCAAATCACAGCAGCCCTGTGGCATCAAAGATTCCAGGGGAGATGTGAGGGCTGGTCCCATCCTGCAGGCTCCTTTCTGTTCCCAGCCAAGGGGACAGGAACTGGTTCTCATCAAGATTTTCTCGGGGTTGACACCTGGGAGGAGAAGAGGAAGGAGCCATTAACTCAGGAATCCTCCAAGTGCCTGGGAAGAGAGGTGGTGGTGGAGTTTCTGTTTGGCCATTGGTACATAGAGACATTTCCCTCCATCTCGTCTGCAGGATGGAGAACTCCACCTGGAATTCTTCCTTGGAGCTGTCAGCTCCTCAGAGGACCTGCCTGGGTGACAAGAAGTGCTTTCCCTCCATCCCTCAGCCTATTTCAGGCACAGCTTGGTTGAGGGAGTTGAGGTGGAAAACATCCCCTGAGGCCTCATTTTGCTGGTGCACGTTGAGTTTGGGTCAGAATAATTCCCCAAGTGCCCACACCGGGAGCCAGCCTTGCTGCCCCATCCCTGGGCCAATTCCTGCACAATCCCTGGAGCTGCAGCTCCCAGCACTGGGTCACCTCATGCAGGTGACACAGGGTGGTCACTCCCTCCACAGGAGGAAGCACCAGCTGTGCTCAGCTGGGGCCTTACCACTGTGAGCTGTCCAGTTTTGTCCTTGAAGACCTGAGGCTCTGGCCCCACTGTGAACACCATGGTCCCCTCCTTCCCAGAGCCGACGCGGAACCGGAGGCTGGAAGCACAGAACGCCCCTGGAGAACTCTCCCCACAAGAGGCTTTACTCTAAACCCCCTTTATTTCTGTTCCCTGGGCAAATCTCGTTAGAGGAGCAGGATCAGAGCCTCCAGCTTAGGTGAATTTCCTAAACAATTGCATTATCCCAGCGAGCCAAAGGGGTTGATGAATGGAACAAGGCTGCCCAGCCCAGGCTTTTGAGTGTTCCTGGTGCAATTAAGCACTGGAAGCTAAGCAGATCTGACCTGGAGGAAAGCACTGAGCACACCAAATCTAATTAGAGCTGAAACGCAAAGGCCAGGCTGAAAAGCTGGAGCAGAAGTGCAGGTTTCACCTGCCAGCTCCAATTCCCAGGGAGGTTGGAGACACGGACTGCATCCACCTGCCAGGAGCTCGGGGCTGACACTGGGAGGAATCACATTTTGGGCCTCCTCAATCCTTCTGGGAGAGGAGCATTTGTCCTGAGGTGACCCACAGCTTCCCTGCTGGCTTTCCTGAGGCTAATGGGATCCCCTGTGGAACCACTGAAGCCATGACCTCACACCCAGGTCACACCAGAAAACTGAAAGAAAAAGTGAGTTTAAAGTACAATCACCTAGAAATAAGTTTGGTTTAGGCAGGTGGGGCGTGGGCAGCTGTCAGAGCAGAGCAGCACCCCTAGCAAGGTACACAAACTCATTAGCCTGGGAAAAGCCTGGGAAAAAGGTTGGAATGACTTTTTAAAACATTTTCTCTCAGCGCATCCCATCTCATCTCCCTGTGCCTCTGGAAGTCACAAAAACAGAGATGCTGCTGCACCAGACCCGTCCAGCTTTGGGCACTGTCTGCTGGGGTGATGTCAACAGTCTTGACCTAAAAGTGTTTCCCATAAAACTGAGCCTGCCCAGTGCTACCCATCCACCTTCCTGCCTTCCTTACCTTCCCTTGACCACTTTAACGAGGCTTTGCTTGTTGGCCAACATGCAGAGCTTGGTCACCACCTCAAAGACGTGCTCACACTGCAGTATCACATCTCCCTGGAAACAAAAAAAAAAGAGGGATAAAGTCACCTGGCATGGCCCCAGAACGTGCTGGTGCAGAGGAACTCCTTTGGAATGCCACAGCAGTGACTACCAGGCAGAAGTGAGCAATTTAAACACCCTCTCCAGGGATTATTTAGGATTTTTTTGGTCTAAAAAAAAGGCAGGAGTGTGTCCAGAGAAGGGAATAGAGCTGGGAAGGGTGTAGAGAATCAGCCAGACCAGGAGGGGCCGAGAGAGCTGGAGGGGGGGCTCAGCCTGGAGCAAAAGAGGCTCAGGGGGAATCTTCTCATTTTCCACCATTCCCTGACAGGTTGGGATTCCAAGTGGAAGTTTTCATGTTGAGACAGCAAAAATGTTAAGGCCTGGCTGATTACACATGGAATAAACATCAGGAATTGTGTCATTCCAGGAGTTTAGAGGATGATAATCAGAATCATCAGCCCCATGACCACACTTGAACCGCCATCCCAATTTCCCACCTTCTGCTTGTTGTCCTCAGGAACATGAATGACCACGATCCCATCGCTCAGGTTACTGGTGGAGATCCCTTCAAAAGAACCCCAGAATTAGAGGAACACTTCCCAGAGCCAGCTCCTTCCCCCAGGAGCAGTGACTCCAGCTCCATGTGGTCACATTCCTGAAGGAGGGCTCTGTCCTTCCTAAGAGTGAAGAACATTCCCGTTCTTAGAGCGGGACACAAAGCTCCTACTTTGATTAATTAATCTGAGCTTTCAAAATATCTTCTGAAGGTCCCTTTATGTCACCCACTGGCCACAGCACAATTCCAGCAGTGGTGATTTAAACCCCTGCACGAGCTGTTTGCCCCAAACCTTTCCCTGGTGCCTTGGTTTTGGTAACAGAAAGGGGAGAAGGATCCATTCTACCCCTGAACTGTAGTTCCAACAGTGCCAGGATGAATAAATACCCACAAACTGGGGTAGGAAAGGTTTGGGTTATTTTTTTCTCCCCTCTATATCAGTAGGAAGTGATGTCCTCCTGCATTTAAACATTTCGAGGAACCCTTGCTCATAAAATCATCCTTCAAGGCTTTGTCCAGCCCCCAGGAAAAGAGGAACAGATCATTCAAATATCTTTGCAAGATGAAGTTTCAGAATTTCATCCTTCCTAAAGGACGCCTGGCAGGCCAGGAAGCCCCACAACAACTCACAGAATCATCGTGGAACGGTTTGGGAAGGAACACTAAGGATCATCCCATTCCACCTGTCCCACGGGCAGGGGCACCTTCCACTAGCCCAGGTTGCTCCTAGTCCCATCCAGCCTTGGGCAGTGACTCCCACTGGTACCTTTCAGTGTGGAATACTCGATTTTCTGTTTGATCTTGGCCATCTCCACCACGTAGGCCGAGCTCTGGGTCAGCACCAGGAGCCGCTCCCGCGCCTTGAACCCGTTCCTGTCATATTTTATCACGGGGGTCACATACTGAAAACAACGAGTTGGAATCAGCATTTCCACCCACTGCAAGCTCCTGCTCCAGGGGTTTGGATTTTCCTGACTGGAAGCAGCTCAGTGAGGAGCAGCTCTGCCCATGGGAGAGCTCACAGGGATCTGGATTCCCTACACTGGGAAATTCAGGAGACAGAATCCTGGGAATGATGGGGACCCTGTGCCCTCTATGCCATAACCATGAGAAGTGCAGGGAAACTCCAGCTCTGCTCCTGCCCTGGACAGGGCTAGGAACGTTCTTTAAGCTTTCATTAAAAGGAATCTTAAATAACTTTTAATTAGGTGTATTTTGAGACCTGTCTCCAATTTAAAAGGAAGGAAATGGTGGTTCTACTGCTCTTCATCAACCTCTGACTGAGCAAGCAGCTCCAGGACTCCAGTGAAGGTAATTCCAAGAGTTCTGTCCTTCCCTTACCTTGATGTTCTCCCCACGGATGAGCTGCAGCACTTTGGGATTTAGGTCATTCTCTTCTGAGGAGCAAACCAGAAAGAGAAACTGGGTGTTCTCTTTGAGAAACTGCCAGAGCCACAGCCCCAGACAGACACTGCCACCCCCGGTGACTACCAGAGAGCTGTTTTAGCTGTCTTCTTCCCAACTGGCCTTTTCCCCTTGGAATGATCCCTTCCAAACTGAGGGTGGTCACCTCCAGCTGCTCCCAAACCCATTTGGTGACTTCTCCTGCCTGACAACTAAATTCACAGCAGGAGTTTCTGCCTGTTCTTGAGTCTGCTGTTGGCTCAGAGCCTGGTCCATCCCAGCCCCCAGGGAATTCTGCTCAGGTTTATGGCTTTCTGTCCCAGAGGGATCCCAGTATCCCCAGTCTGAGAACAATCCTGCAGATCCATCACTGCGTTCACGTCACTCGACGTGACATGAACTCCAATGGCAGGCGATGCTGCCTCTGCCAGGAGGGAATTTCTCTTGGAAAAGAGTCTGTTTGGTCGAGCAGGAATTTACAGAGCCAGGAGCACGTGGCTGAGGCCTGCAGGGCTTTGCTGAACTCACTCAGGCGGGTCTCCAGGAAGGGCTGGCTGAGGCTCTCCAGGTACCCCTCCTTCTTCCCGCTGAAAACAGCGCTGGTCACCACCTTCTGCTGCAGCTGATGGGAGAAGGAACAGCCTTTAGCCTTGGAATTCCTCCACTGGGAACATCAGCAGGGACAGTGCAAACACTGCTGCTCCACAGCATCCTTCTGCTCACACACTGCTCTCCTGACTTGTGGAATCTTGGAACTGTGCTGCTTTTCTTCCAGCACCTTTGGGTTGTTCCTGTGCTACACCAAACGAAGGGGCAGCAGGGAAAATCCTACAGATTTTTGGTGTTTATGGATCCTTTCCAATTACATGGAGAGCAGATTTCATGCCGTGAATTAAGCCCCTTCTCTCTGCTCTGTCCGTTATGAGGGACACTGGAAGAAATCCCTGGCTGAAGGAGTTTGCTCTCCCATGATGAGAAGTTTGCTCTTATCCCTGAGGACTGACTGGAGCAGCAGGATCAGAAGGTGCTGCCTGTGTCCCAGGTGATTCTCAGGGAGCAGAGATCACAGCTGTTTGAACTCCCACATTTGCATTCCAGGCCTTGGTTACCTGCACTTTCCTCTCAGCAGTGAGCCCTCGGCAGTATTTCCTCACCAGGTTCCTCATGCAGATTTTCTGGAGCATCTCAGATGTCTGCATTAAAAAACCCAGGAAAAAATCAAGCAGGGAAGTTGCACAAAGAGCTCTGTCTGTGCCATGAGCCTAAAACCCCGTGGGATTAATTTTGTCTCTACTAGGGCTCGTGAGTTCACTTTTCTGTCAGTGCATTTTCCCTTTTTATTGCTTAAACCAACAGGGAGCATCCTCATTTCTCTTGGAAAGACCAACCACCGTGCTATTCCTCCCATTCCCACCCAGACCCTGGGGTTTTCCAAGGGCTGTGAACAGAGGATGAGCCAGCAGCAGATCATTTTCTCCCACCTGGAATGTGCACACACACGGCCACCACACAGGGGCCACCTCCACTTCTCCCAAAGCCTCCAGAAACCCTCACCTCTTCCAGGATCGAGGGAGGCTGGAGCCAGCTCTTGTCCAAGACGTTTTTTGGGAGGTGGTCTCGGAGCCTCATCAGGTAGTGGTACTGTGAAAGCCTCACAAAGTCCCTGTTCTCCGGGCAAAGGGGTTTCTTCCGATTGATGAAGCCGTTTATGAACCTACAGAAAATATCCTGTGACCTCCAGAAATCCGTGGAAATGAGGGGAGGGGTAGATGAACACAACAGGCTAAGGATCACTGCTGCTAGCTTCAGGTGCACTGAGGGTCAGCCATGGAAACCTCAAGCTTCAGAATATTCTAAATATTAACAGGTTTTTATCAGGTTCTGTTGGTCAAACAGAAGTTTGGAGCTTTGGAGCTCAGAAGGAATCAGCTCTATTTGAGGAGCTGAGTTTAGGGGAGTGGAAAGGGAGGATGAAGGGAATGGAGGGGCACGAGAAAAATGAGGAAATTCTTCCCTGTGAGGGTGGGGAAGCCCTGGCAGAGGTTGCCCAGAGAAGCTGTGGCTGCCCCTGGATCCCTGGAAGTGTCCAAGGCCAGGCTGGACAGGGCTTGGAGCAACCTGGGATAGTGGAAGGTGTCCCCTTGGCAGGGGGTGGGACTGGATGGGCTTTAAGATCCCTTCCAATCCAAAACATTTTGGGATTCTGTGGCTGGGAACTATGGTTGGGGCAGTTACTTCCTGATGGTCTGCACTGCCCACGTCCTCTTCTTGGCCGCCCTCCGTGCCAGGGCTCCTCTCCAACAGGCCTCCAGCTTGATTGCTGCAGGAGGGAATCAGCAGGGGTTAAAACCACTTATTTTGCGGCTCTAAAAATCAGCTGGAGGGAACAGCAAGTCTGGAACGTTTCCTTCTCCATTTCCACCTGTGCTGTGGGCTCAGCAACAAGGCCAGGCCCTGTCCCTGCTCTGCCTCCTGCTGTCCCTGCCCACAGCCCAGAAAGCTGCATTTGATATCAGCCTGCTGTGATAAGAGGGGATTTTCCCCCAGCAGCTGAGGATCAACCCCCAGGTACCCCAGAACGTCCCCTGTGTGTGACAGAAGGTGCTGCTGCTGCTCAGAGCTGCTCCCTCAGCTGAGGCCAAGGGCAGCTCGTGGTGTGAGGATCCAAACAGAGCTAAAGGAACCTCTGTAAAAGCTCTGGGAATGCTCTGGGTGCAGCTGTCACCTCCTCTGACCCAACAGCCCCAAGTGCTGCCCACAGCACCACGGATTTGGGCCCTCCCAAGGGTGCAGCTCCTGTGGAAAGCCCAGCCCTAAGAGAATCCCCCATTCCAGAGCCTGTACCTGCTTTCCTCTTCTTCTGGTACGCTCTTTTCCCGAGGAATCCTTTATATTTGGCCTGGAGTCTTGAAACTGGAAAGAAGGCAGAGACATCACTGGCACCTGCAGGGTCAGGGCGGCGAGGAGCCAAGTTCCTGCACTCCATGGCACAGGGGACAGAGGGGCCACAACACCAACGGGACCAGAAGCAGCCCCTGTAGGTACCCTGCCCTTCAGTTATGCTTTTCAAGGAATACCCCTAGGATGAAACAGAAGAGATCCCAACCCCAAGGGAAAAGCACTTGGTGCATCTGGGCATGGGCAGGGAGGTACTCGTGGGAATGAGGAGCTCCAAAGGAGCCACATATCCACCACTCAGGCAGGGATTTCCCCCCAGCCTGGAGCAACTTCACTGAGTTTTCCATGGATTCTGAGAGCTATGCAGACCAGGGTTGGGGGAGACTTCAAAGCCCATCCCATTCCACCCCCTGCCATGGGCTGGGACACCTTCCTCCATCCCAGGTTGCTCCAAGCCCCATCCAACCCAGAGCCAGGAACAAGGTCCCAGACCAAGGGAACTGGAACCTTACTCAGCAGGTGCTTTCTGTACTCAAAGGCATCTTCTGTGGCAAACAAGGTCTTTGGGAAACGGATGAATATTTTGGTTCTGAAAAAGAGACCAGGAGCAGCAGGTTATCCATGGTGAGCCATCCTTCCTGCTGCCCTGAGCAGGCTCAGAGCCCCCCAAGGAGCTGCAATGCCACCCAAGCCTGAGCTGCCCTGGGCTGCCCAGGAAAGCACAAGAAGCTGGATGGCTTTTCCAAAGATGGAAAAGACGAGGTTGGATTCAAGTTCCCATGAAAAGCGGAAAAAATAATGAGGAAATTTGTGCAACTGGAGGTTTTATGTCTCTCCTTGCCCCTGTCACAGACAGGACAGAGGATCCAGGACAGCAGCCAGAGCAGGGAATTTACCTTCCTAATTTGTATTCCTCAGGCTTGTAACCAATGTGTTTGATGAGTCTCTCCACACCCTCTGCTGCTGGCCCATGCCAGTGTGGCCAGGTAGCTGGACAGAGACATTTGTACCTGAAAGATCAGCAGGACATCAGTGCAAACCACGTGAAGTTTGAGGAACCCCTTCCTGAAACTCCCCCTCAAACTCCTTCTGCTTCACTCAAGGCAGAAGATCTGCCAACGCAGATCAAAATGATGCAGACGGGACACAGGCAAAGGGTATTTTTGAAGCAGAAGGCATTCTGCTGACACCTCCCACTGCTGGGATTAGAGTTTTGCTCTCTCTGCAGCCTCAGGAGGGCAGGATTGCCTGGGCAGAGGGGAAGCAGCTGCCTCACCTTTGCAGGAAGAACTCGTACTTGCGCCGGTAGGCGAAGCCGGCCCGCCTCACCCGCAGGTGCTCCATCAGCCCCAGGTACTTCACCTGGTGTCGGATCAGGAAATCATCAAACTTCCCTGCAGCAAGAGCACACCTTCACTGCTCAGGTCTGTCTGGGGAAGCTCACCCACGTGCCCATGTCTTGGGGGAAATCGGAACCAAATCCCCAATTACCCAAATTCGCTGCCAGCCTAACCAAAGTATTTCTATATAAACACAAATGTGTGTACCCAATGTATACACTCTGCACCGTGCTCCAAACAAATCCCTCTGTCCATTCCCTGGACTCAGCAGAGCCTCCAGCCCCAGCCTTACCAGGCTCCTTGTTCTCATTGGGTTTGATGCAGCGGATGTAGGAGGGCTCCTTGGACATCAGGATTTCGATCAGACTGGTCAGACTGTTCTTGAACTGGGTTGCAACCTAAGACAGCATCAGAAGGACCTCCTGAGCTCTGGAACTCTTCCCTGCAGGAAGTGCAGTGGACTCCCTGCATCCAGCTTAAACCTGGAAGCATAAGCTGCTTGTGCATCGGTAGCCTGGAGTTTTTGGAGCGTGGTCAGTTGTGTCGGTGCTGAGCTGGAGCATCTGAGCCCTGGCCATGCAGCTGGACACACCAGGCAGAGCTCCCTGCTCCTTGGGGAATGTGTTCTGGGATGTCACTTTGCTGGCTGTCTCAGCAGCACCACTGTTCCTCTGCCAGGGAGCTCTCAGGGGTGGATGGCAGCAAAAACATCCCCCAAACGCAGGAATCCCAGAATCCCACAATTTATAGGGTGGGAAGGGCCCTCTGGAGGGGCGACCCCCTAGCAAGGCAGTGTCACCCAAAGCAGGTGACACAGGAACATCTCCAGGTGGATTTGGAATGACTCCAGGCCCTCCCTGGGCAGCTGTCCCAGGGCTCTGCCCCACCCTCCATGGAAAACTTCCCCAGGCTGAGGCAGAACTTGCTGTGGTTTAGTTTATGGCCATCAGGACTGAGGAAGGGCACAGTGATTAAACCCAGGCCTGGGGAGCTGAGCTGATATTCAGAATTAAGACTCAAGAGAGAACTCACAGTCTCTGGTCTCCTCCTGTTGTCCAGTTCTGACAGGAGGAAACAATCCCGGATGATGTTGTTCTTAGAGTTGCACAGCACCTGAAACAGGAGGAGATAAAAGCTGCCCTGTTGAGCAGCCCTTCTACTCCTCCTGGGAGCAGCACAGCCCTGAGGACATGCACAGAGGTGCCTAAAGATCAGTGCTAAAGAGAAAAGGATGTTTTTGTTTGCTACAGAGAGTAAATAAATCTTCTGCACCAAGCAGGTGATGGAAAAGAACAGCACCCCTTTTTTTGTGCTTACCTCCTTTAGGTTTCTGTACAGCAGATCATTATTCTTCTCCAGAAATCCTGGAAAAAAAGAAATTAGAGAATTAACAGAAAATTAAAAAGAAAATCAGAACATTCACATCCTCAAAATTCTCACTGCAGCCACATTTAAGACCTCCAGGTCAGTGCCTGCAGAGGGCAGGTGTTTTGTAATTCCTCTTCCCTCCAAGTCCTCACCAGCCAGAGCAGTTTAGGAGCTCTGGAGCTCCAGCCTGGCCGTTGTCACTCACCCACAGCACAGTAGGTGACCTCTCCTGCGTAGTGGAGGAGCCGGAAATCCACCCAGTCGATGGATTTCCGCGTTTTCTGATCCGCCAGCTTGCGCCTGCCGGGGGAAAATCCAACACAACACCAGGAGGAAGAGCAGCAAAGAGATTCCCTCAGCTTGGGGAGAGCCACAGCTGGGGGACAGCTGGAAATGTGGTGTTTGATCCTATTGATGCAGCTCTGACTGCCGAGTTACGGCCCATGACCAAACCATCGTCTCTCCCTGCTGGCAGCTCCCATAAACTCCTCAGGATACCTGGGATCTACTCATTGCCATTTGGCATTGATCACCCACTCCAGAAATATTAAGATTTCTTCCCATGACATCCATTTAAACACATTTTTACTGCTTGTGTGGGGGAAAAAAACACCACCAGCTCCCTCAACCCCAAAGCAAACCCGAGGGCAGGGGGAAAGGATTTCAGACATTTTGCCCTGGAGCAAGAACCCAAATACAAAGGAGGAATCCAAATGCTTGAGAATAGCAGGAATATTTTAGAAAGCAAGGATTCCTGAGGGGGAAAAAAGAGCCAAACAAGAAAAAAAAGAGCAACTTCACAGTTGAAGTTTCAGCTTTGTAAGCAGTCACAAACAGCAGAGCTGAGTGTCACAACAGCACGTTCGTGTATCAAAGCTCCTTCCAAGAGCAGATCCCGTGGAAGTAGCTCCAGCACTTCTATTTAAAGCTTTTAATCAGGCAGAACAGCATTAAGGCACATTGTGGTGACAAGGAAGTTGGCTACAAATTTTCCACTTGGCTGTGGCGGAGTTCAGAGCTGCAGGAACAGTGACAGCTCAGCACTGTGACTCTCAATTGATGACTTGTCACAGCCCTTCAGCAGCTTCTGCAGGGAAGTGCCAGCACAGCCCGGCGCCAACGCTCTCAGCTGCCACCAAAATGGGATCCAAACCCCCTCCAAATGGAGTATGAACCAAAATGTCACTCATCTGGGGGAGAGGAGCACGAGCGTTTTCTCTCCTCTTCGTACTCCAAGCTCCCACAGAACAAGATGGGTGTAAATATTTACATATCCCCCCTCAGCCTCAGGTATCTGGCTCCTTGTCACAACATCTTCAGCTTTCCCTGGAGTCCCTGGGGACCAAAGCCGTCTATGCCCAAAGCCATTTAACCTCCCTGGGCCAAAATCCTGGGCCAAATCCCAGGAGTCCCTAATTTTGGTGTGGAATGACAGACGCGAGGCTCAGCATCAGAGCAGTGAAGAAACAGAGCCCTGCTCACACCTGCCAGTACCCCGGATCCACTGGGGGAGTTTTCCAACATCAGACACTGCATGGGCTCTTTGATTCCCTCTGGGGCAAGGCAGAGATTGCTCCCTCCCCAGCCCTGCCATGGATATGGGATGGGAAGGGTCTGGGGTAGGATACAGAGGGTAAATGCATACGTCACGAAGTGGGCATGATCTCCTACTTTCTCTTCCAGCTTTTCCAAGAAGCTCAAATCAGTCGCTTCCCCAGGCCGTAAACATTCCTCATCCTGGAACAGCAGGCACTGGATCAGAGCTGCTCTCAGCTCATATTGCCTCCTCAACAACATTTAGGATGACTTTGTCCCACAAACCCATAGCTCTGCAGAGGAAGCAGAACATCCCTTAATTCCCCCCCACCAAAACCAGATCCTCTGGGTGTTTGTTACAGGAATCTGTGTTTATGTTCTGGATTACACAGACCCATCCCATAATTAGAGAGAAAAATGTGATTAAGAACCATTAGAGCAAGGCACAGGCCTGCATTTTAATTTAGTATAAACTCTGATCTTACCAGGATGGAGATTATTCCTTTGTGCTTCTGCTCAACCAAGTCACAGATGATTTTGTTGTTAAAATATGGGATTGGTTCCCACTGGAAAAGGGAAAAAGGAAGAACAGTTTCAGATGAACACCTTTTCTTTGCATTTTTAAAGTTCTTTGGAACTTAAATAAGACACAGCCTCAGATCCCATTGAATGAGTGGCATGAATTAGGATCAACTCAGGGAAAAGGTGACAGCACAGTGATCCATGGTCCCACTCCAGAGTTCTCCTGCTTCCAGCAGGCCACACCATCCTCTTGTTCTCTACATAAATCCTCTCCACCTTCCCATGTTTTACATTGCTGGAATCCCTCATTCTCCAGGGATATTGTCACTGCTGAGCATCTGAGTTTTGGGGAAGGTCCCACTTCTTCCTTAAATGATGTCAATTAAGTCTGGGCTAAATTACATTTCAAAAGAGTTACAGAAAGAGACCCCTGCAAATCCTATGCTTCCCATGGGAACAATAACAAACTAAAAAAAGCAGGATGACTTTCACATTGGTGATCAAAAGCATTCAGTGTAATGGCAGTTCAAAGGGAAAAGGGAGGGGGAAATATAATTTACCTCAATGCCTTCCAGCTCATATTCCTCCTGCTCTGCTTTCAGGGTCATCTCAATCAGCAGCTGCTGCAGCTTCTCATTGCAGTAATTAATGCAGAACTGCTCAAAGCTTCAGGGAGGTTAAATGAGGAGCAGGTTTGATGTGTTCCAGGGACAGTTTTGCTTCTTCCTCCACGGACTAAACCACCCATTCCCATAGAGACCAAACCCCCATTCCCACAGGGAACAAATTCCCCATTTTTTACATGGACCAAACCTCCCATTCCCACCCAAACAAACCCACCCCTTGCTCCCACACTGTTGCACCATGGACCAAACCAGACTTGCACCCAAGTCAAAGCTTTTCCTGGGGTCCAGCAAACCCCTGCACCCAGGTTTTAGTGCCCTGTACCTTACCCTGCTGGGCTGAGGGCACACTCAAAAATTCATGCAGGAATGTCCTGTACCCCCAGGTCACCCCAAATCCCAGGAACAGCCCGTACCTGTTTGTGTCCAGCACTTCAAAGCCATAAATATCCAGCAGGCCAATTACTGTTTTCTGAGTTGAGTCCTGTCAAGAACACCCCTGCTCTGCCATTGCTCCTTCCCTACAGGTGGCTGCTTCCACCTGCATTTCAAACTTTCTCTTTCAGAGAAATCAGTGGAGAAGCCACTTTAAAGCAGGTAATGAACTGCTAAAACTCTTTCACAGAGAGTAACTAAAGGGTTTTCCAGCTCTGGGCTGGGGGATGTCCCAGCAGCAATTATCCAACATCCCAGATAATTGGTGATGAGGGTTGTGGGGCCTCTCTGGAGAAACTGCTCAGCATTTTAGCAGCATTCAGGGCCCCAGACAAGAAACCAACCTTGTTGGCAAGAGAGCCATTGATTTTGTTGACGAGCCAAGTGAAAGTCCTTCCATAAATTGCCTTTGCCACGGCGTCCCGGGCATAGAATGCCAGATCCACGTTCAGCGGGCTGAGCACCTGGAAATAAAGATATCCCAGAGAGGATAAACACCACGGGGGAGCAGAGCAAACTTCTGCACAGCCAGACCACATCTGTGGCTTGGAGAAGCAGCCATGTTGTCCTACAGCACAGCACAGCCACTCCTGGACTGCAGCTGTTCCTGCAGGGAGTTAGAATGGGATCATCTTAAAGGTCCTTTGCAACCCAAACCACTCTGGAGTTCTGCTTACAGCTTTATTTTCCATCAGTGTTCCTCCAGTCTGGTGTACCCCCACCTGCCAGCAGGTTTGAGGCACTACATTTCGGTGAGTATTAATTTAGACGAAGTGGGAAAATATTCTGACCCCCTTTTACTTCTATATTATTAAAATAAAAATAAAAAATGTTCAAAGAGTGGTTTTTACCAGTGGTTTTCTCTGTTTGTGCAGCCCAGTCTCCCAGGAAGCACCATTGGGCAAGGGAAAATTGTTTGGCTCAAATACAAGTCCCTGTTCCAGCTTTTTAACAGCTCCTGCCTTGTTCAGCAATAAAATTCCAATATATTTTAAAATATAGCTGGAAGAAAGGGATGTGGAGGAGGAGAGGGACAGTCAGAGGGATCTGGTTCACACTCAGAACTGGCTCCTCATCCATCCCCCAGCTGGGGGTCTCCCAGATTAATCTGGGACCACACAGAACTCCCTGGTACCTCCTCGGATCTGGCTTCGATCTTCCTGTGGGTGAGAGCTTCCTGCAGGATGGACAGGTGAGCACCCAGGAGCTGCAGGGAGAGAGAGATCTGCACTCAGAGCACAACCACAGGCCCCTGGTTAGAGAAGCAGCACTTTGTGATCAGTGGAGGCACAACCCCCAGCCCCTCCCCAGTCACCCTCATCCTGGAGCCTCAGGAAATAAGGAAATTTCAGGGAGAAAACTCAAGGCGGTTTACAACAGGAGCTGGGTATTTTTGGAGTTATCCTTGTGTGTGAATAAATATTTTGCACCAATTAGAAAATCACAGCAAGGTTAAGGTTTTCCTCCTAGCACTGGGAATTCTGGCCCGATCTGGGCAGAGGCACCTTGGAAATCCACTTGATCTGGGACCCGTCGCGGATGATGGCATGGCCATTGCTGTCCTCTTCAAACTGGATGTTCCCAAGGTGCAGGACACTGGCAACGATTCCAAAGAGATGCTGATAACGGGAGATATTCCATTAGAACACGGGTTCCCACAGTCCTGTGGGGTGGTGCTGATCTCTCCTATCGTTAATTAACAGAATTTTGGCTGGGCTGAAGGAGGTGAACTAGGGAATCCAGCACCACCACTGGCATCGTGCTCTTCATCACCCACCCCCTCAATCCCACAGAACCATGGAATCCCAGGGTGGTTTGGGGTGGAGGGGAACTTAAGAGATCATTTAGTTCCAGCCCTGCCAGGGCAGGGACACCTTCCACCATCCCAGGTTGCTCCAAGCCCCACCCATCCTTGCACACTTACAGGGAGGGGCAGCCACAGCTTCTCTGGGCACCCTCTGCCAGGGACCCAATTTCTTGCCAAGATCCAATCCCAACCTGGCAGGGGGGAGCCATTCCCCTTTGTCCTGCTACTCCAGGCCCTTTTCCAAGTTTCTCGTCAGCCCCTTCAGGTCCTGACCACCCAAGGTGTGTCCTATTCCACCCTTCCCAGGCACAGCTGCTTCCATCACTTCAGGAAAAGAGCAGTGCCCTCCTCTCTGAAATCCCTTTTAACAAGCAGTACCTCGATATCTTTTTCAGTGAAGTCAATGATGGAAAAAGCTTTCCGGACTATTTTCCAGTCATTCTTGTCATTGATAGAAAACACTTTGGCACATCGACCCTAGGCAGTAAAAGAAAGATGTATTAACACAATTAATTGGTTAAGAACTTTTATTATCAGCAAACACAGATACTTCTGGGCACACTGCTTTCATTTCCAGTTCCCTCAGTGAGGTTTTTTTCACTGTTATTAATCCTGAGCATGGCTCCTTTGATCAAATCTTTCAGTTTATACTGGAAACCCCAAATAAATCAAACCCCTGAGTGTGGAGATTGGCTGAAGCTGCGCAGAGCTTGATCTTCCAGCCATCCTTTATTTTTAGGGTAGGAATATCTTCTGCCCAAGGTGCATTTTCCATCCCTACAACTCCTGATGGAGCCACGGAGCAGTCCAGGCTCCCACTGACCTGGATGAGGTACGTGTATTTCTGGGGGTTGCGCTCCAGCCCGAGCCAGCAGAGCAGGTCCTTGTCCCCCCCCTCCAGCAGCTGGTAGAAAATATGGAAATTCCTCTCTCCGTGGTTTTGGTGGACAACTCGGGATTTCTCAATCAGGTAGCTGAGGATGTGCCCTCCCACTGGAGCTCCCTGGCAGAGCAAAGCAGGCAGATCAGCACCAAAAATACCAATAATTCCTGTGATTGCTGTTTCTTGACTTCCAGGAATGAGGAACAGGCTCGGGAAAAGCCAAATTCTGCTGTCATTTATCTGCCACCTTTTGTATTGGAGTGTCCAGCAACAGTACAAGGATTTGCTGTCCTGTAAAAGTAACTTGAGCTTTAAAACTCTCTATCAGCTTTCCACGGAGCACTGCCAGGATTGCCAGCAATGCTGGAAGTTTCCAGGATGGATAACCAGTGACCTCACCTGCAAAATGCAAGGTCTGTAAAATCAGGGTCAGAAATGTGCAAGGTAAGAATTCATAAATCCTGGGCTGCCTGCTCAGCATCCACGAGGTTTGTCAGCCACAGCTCCTTTTCCCAGCGCTCCACTGAGTTTGTTCTCACCTTAAAATCAAACTGGATATCCATGTACTTCCCAAATCTGCTGGAGTTGTCGTTGCGCAGGGTTTTTGCATTCCCAAAAGCCTGGAGATAAACAGAGAGGGAAAGTCACTGGGAGCCTCACACCCAGCTCCAGTAACCAAGATTTGCTGCTTCAGCCAAGTCCCACTGAATCATTTGGATTAAAGAAATACAAACTAATGCATTTCCATAGCTTTAAAGTGGAATTCAGCTAAATCAACTGCTGCTTTTTCTAATCTAACCTGTAACTGAGGCCCTAAGGAACTGTAGCATGCTGCAGTTTTCTTGTATTTTCTTTCATTCATCCTCAAATCGAGGCCCTAAATTTAAATTTTCAAACATTAAATGATACTAAATCCCAAATATCCTTTCGGAGGCTGTGCCAGCATTGGCCATTCTTGCTCAGGGCTGCAGATTTACAAGGAATCCTCGAGCAGTGAAGCCACCAACTCCAACCCTTCTGCATTTTGGGCCTTTCTTTGATTTCTCACCTCGAGGACAGGGTTGGAGAGCAGGAGCCGGTCCCGGACAGTCTGGAGCTGCTCCGTGGTGGGACAGGTGACTGCGTAGTACTGGAGGATCTTCTTGGATGCCTCTGTCTTCCCAGCCCCACTCTCCCCAGAGATGAGGATGAAGTGGTTGTTGTACTCACTGCACATCACCCTGTAGGCGTTGTCAGCTATGGCGTAGCTGGGACGGGCACGGGAGGCATTTGGAGGGGAAACATCCATTAGGAACGGCACAGGAGGAGGAGTAGCAAAGGTTTCCAGGAGATTTTACTCCTGGTTTAATGTTACAAGTATTGGACAGGGTCGTGGAATCCTGAAATGGGTTGGGAGGGAGATCATCTCATTCCAACCCCCTGCCGTGGGCAGCGACACCCACTGCCAAAGCTGGGCTCAAAAGCTGAGCCTGACTCAAGGCCTGACAGGAAAAACTAGGCCTAGTGACTGTGGACACCCCCTTCCCCGAGGTGCCAGTACAACATTACAGAGAAATCCCAAATTAGGGATACCCACAGAGATCCCATGGGAACACTCACAGGTGCGGGGGCAGCTCAAAGAAGTTCACGCCCCGATAAAGCTTCATCTGAGTCACTGTGTAAATGTCCAGCTCCTGGTAGGGGTTCACAGACACCAGGAGAGAACCAATGTAGGTCTGCAGGGAGAGAGAGCCTGGTGGGACACCTGCTCCACCCCAAAATCCCAAAGGAGGAGCCAAGAGACACCTGCTTCACTGCCAAATCCCAAAGGAGGAGCCAAGGGACACCTGCTCCACAACAAAATCCCAAAGGAGGAGCCAAGGGACACCTGCTCCACAACAAAATCCCAAAGGAGGAGCCAAATATCTCAGGACAAACTAATGACAAAGCTGGTACATAGCTTGTTATGAGAGAACCAAGCCAACCAACCAAAACTTCCCACACCAATACCAAACTTTTTCCAAAATCCCCTTGGTTACGAGTAAAGCTGAACCATGAGAGAAAGCTCAGAGACTGACAACTCAAATGCAAGGATTTGGGATCTCTTGGTGCTTCCAGGACCCTTTCCCTACTAAAGTAAACACAACACCAAAAAAACAATCCTCAGCCCTTCCCAGGCAAACCTTATCCTGCCTTCCTTCAACCACAGTGTTCCTTTTCCCATTCCCTTCCCATTTTACTGTACATCCTTTAAAGCTTTACAAGGCAACTCAGAGCGAGCTGAGATTTATTTTCACGGGTTAAAGTAGATAAATTACACCTGGGTGATCGCTCTTCTGGGCACTACCAACACCTTGTTAGATACACAGAGGATACTCAGCTCTTCCTCTTGGACCTGACCAGCAAGGCTGAAATGTCCCTGAGGTGGACGTTTCAGCAGCCACAAGGCCACCACAGGGACATTCCAGCAGCCACAAGGCCACCACAGGGACATTTCAGCAGCCACAAGGCCACCTCAGGGACATTTCAGCAGCCACAACACCGCAGCAGCAGCACTCACGTAGATGANTTTCAGCAGCCACAAACCCGCAGCAGCAGCACTCACGTAGATGAGGTTCTCCTGGTAGCGCTTCCGAAGGTTGTTGAGGAAAGCAGCCTCGCTGGTGTGGGAATCCAGCAGGACAAAATCCTGCACCCCGACCTTGTCCCGGGCTATCAGAGCCCCTTCCATGTTGGCGTCGCCGTTCTCGTCCACTTCTTCCTTCTGCAACGCAAAAGTTGTGGGGTGCAGAGTTGGGGGGGGGAATTTTGTCCCTTCCCCAGGGACAAAAATCAGCCTTGCACAGGTAATGCCAGGAGATCATTATTCCAGCTTGTCCAAGGATGGCAATTCCATCCAAGCTCTTCACAGTCCGGACGTCCCAGAGTCGCTGCTGTGAGCAGGGAGGAAGGTCCTTGTTTCCATAAAAACTGAGACAACCCCAGCCCTGGAGATGCAGTCGGGACCTGAACGCTCAATAACTCAGTCTAGACAGAATTTTCCAGGCACAAAGATGGAATAAACACTGGAAGGCACCAGAAAAATCCTTCATTTTTCCCCTTTATCCAGATCTAAATGGCATGAAAATGGAGAATCCCCTGAAAAGGTTGCAAGGGGCTTGACTTGCAGGCAAAAAGGATTAATCCCACAGCACCACTCTGCACAAGAATGTTTTTCCCAGTGTTTCCCAGCAGCAGCTCCAAGTCAGCTTTCAGTGCTGGCAGCAGATGTCCCCACACGCCAGTGAGAGACACGGCCACTGCTGATAAAACTGATCAGAAGGCAACTTAGGGATGGTTAAATCCTGCCCAGCATCCCCCATCCTTCTCCAAAGGCTGAGAGATGCACAAAAGGCTCTCCCTGACAAAACCAAATCCTCCTGCGCCCTCCACTTCTGATTCTTTATGGTAGAAATTGACTTTATCTGGGAAATTCTCGCTGCTGAGGGTCAAGCTCGATTCCCAGGCTATAAGAATAAACTGTGGTTTTTATTTGCTTAAACCAAGCTGCCAATTTCATGCTAGCAAATAAAAACCCACACTTTTGTCAAAATATTTCATATGGATTTGTCTACATCACACACATTTGATGGCAATACTGTGCCAAAGCTGGGTTTTCAGGGTTTCCTTTTGGTTTGTTTTTACAGACACAAGCATTACCCAGTTCAGAGACAAATCCCTATCCTAAAGGCATAAACGGACATGAAATGAATTCAGCAGAGTTGGAGCATCTTACCTTGGAGTAAACTGCCTGGGAGTGAGCTCCCTTGGAGGGTTCCAGGCTTGGACAATTAGAGGAGGGACGTGGCCGAGCAGCTCCGGAGGCTCTGGGCTGTGCTCACCAGCCCAGCACCTTTGCTGTTCTCCTCCTGCCCTTGGGGACATGGGCTTGTCCCATTTTGCTGCTCCACTGCTCAAGGGGACGTTGTGGTTGTGTGTGAGGTTTTCCACAAGCCCTTAAAGGACGGCGACGCTCTGTTTGTGTGGGGCCACCTCAGGTTCTGCCCCCTTTTTAAATTTAATTTCATTTTTTTTCAAAAGCTGAAGCTTTGCCGGTTGGAAATGGGCGCAAAACAGGATTTCCCTGCTGAGATCTGGCAAACCCAGACCATGGAGGGAGGTTTTAGGGATGAGCATGCAGGCACTGGTGGACACTGGGGCTCGGTGGATCTGGGAGCAGAGCTGCATAAAATGAAGAGCAAAGGACCCACAATACCCTTTATGACTGAGGCAAAATCAGCTCCTAAACAGGAATTTTAAGGTTATTCTCATTTTAGTCCAGCCTGTTCTTTGCATTTATCTCTTTGAGAGTGAGCTGAGTTTTGAGATTTATGTTCAGCAACAGAACTACAACACTTCAAAGAGAAAGATCCCCTGAAAGCAGGTTATTTAAATAAAAAATAAATAAATCAGACCTGCAGTCACTTCACACACAAGGAATGCCATTTTTTGCTTTGCTGACTGTCTCCAGCCCCAGGCTGGCACGATACAGAATTCCTCATTTTTCCACAGCCAGGGCATGACCTGATTGTGATCACTTTTCTGTCAGAAAGTTCCCTACTTTTTCCTTTTAATATTAATATCCTTTTTTCCCCTCTCCCCTGCACATGACCACTCTCACCCCTTTGTTGTGTCTGTCCTTAGCTCAGGCTCCATTGGTTTGGAAGACAAACTAAAGGATGATTTTTGCTTCTAAAACCAACACCTGGACAGACTCCACTGCCAGTGCAGGGAGGAACATGAAAGGGGGAGAGAAAAAAGATTATTATTATTATTAATAATAATAATAGGATTTTGCTTCCGACAGAGCTCTCAGGACAAGCCACTTGTCCTTTCTCTCCCAGCTGGGAAGCAGGAAAGGATCAGCCTGACTCCCCCTCAGCATCTGCCTGCTCAGGTTTCCTTAACCCACTTCTCTCACGTGTATGTTAATGGGTAAATGACACTGCTCCCCACCAGGCAAAACTCCTGAACTCTTTTCTGGGCTGTTTTGTGCCCAGATTTTCTCGGTATTGTGCTGGTGCTGATAATTTTATGATCCCAGCACCCTTTAATGCCCTGTCTCTACTCATTTCTGGAAGTTCACTGCAAGTTTTGTGCTTCCCAGGACTCATCAGTGCACATGACCCCAACAAGACACTGCTCTTTTAAAGGATTATTTCCCTTCCCTCATCACTCAGGAGCCGGGAGATTTCTTTTTTGCTTAAAGACAGGAGCTTTATCAGAAAACCTCTCCCTCACCACAATGAAGGGTCTTGCTTTTCCCACAGGGATTTGTCTGTCAACAGGGAAACTCTGAGGAACCCTGTGGGATCACAGCACAAATTCCTGAGCTCTGCAGCTCCTGAGAAAGACTCAGAGAGAACAGGCCAGTTTCTTTGAAAAGTTTGTACCAGTTTGAAGCAAGAAAACAACTTCAAAAAACAGAGAGAAAGAAACTCTGCAAAATTATTACTTATCTTCACCAGAGGATCAAAACTTCATTTTTCAATTGATGCCCCATTGATGTTTCTTTGGTTTAATGTCATAGAACAGAAGAGATGAAGGTACAGGGGGGAGGAGGATCACTTATGAGGCCACAGCTATTTTGGAAGCACTGGAAAAGCCCAAACCATGCAGGTGAGAGCCTCAGGTGGGCACAAGCTCACCCCTTTGAAATCCTCCTAGCTCTCACTCACGCAGGAAACTGCACCAAAAGGTTCAACCCAGCAGACCCTGGTTGAACTGGGGCCACCAATTCCACCCACAACAGCAGAAAATCTCCTCAAGGATCCTCCAAACGCCCAAACCATCCCGGAGCTGCTGGATTTCCCTTCCAGCACCCTGCAAATCTCGAGGTGGTTTTATGTCACACCTGAGCCCTGCTTTACCTGCACCCTCCCCTCACCTCCTCGTCCAGCCCGTGCTGCTTCCACAGAGTTCCCGGGGCTGGAATTGAAGCCCACGGACGCCCTGGATCGAGTGTCGGGCTGTTTGCTGCTCTCTCCTTGGGCAGGGATGCGCCATCCTCCCGCTTTAATGAATTATCCAAGACCTGTCAGCGCCCGGGGCCCGGGAGCTGCCGACAGCAGCTCCAGGAGGTTCTGCCTCTGGGGATGAACCGATGGGCTCAGACCTTCCTGATGGGCAATTTGGGCAAATCCGGGCGCAAAATGCATCCCAACGCCCCTGGCCAGGATCCTCAGCCCCTTCCCACAGCTCCCGGCTTGGCTCCCACTAGAGGTCACTGCAAAACCCAGTTTAAGTCGCCGTTTCCATGGATTTTCTTTCATATGCAACAGGCAGTTTTCTCCCCTCAGAAATGATTTTTCCTCCTGGACACCAACTCCCACTTGGTGCCAGCTCTTCCTGCCTCTGCTCAGCTGTCCAAGACAAAAACAACAACCACGGAGATTTCCCCAAAGAATTTCCAACAGGGTAAAACCCATCCATTTGGGAAACCAGCGATCCACGAGCAGCACCAAGTGACCTCTCCGTTCCCCAGATGATGCTTCCATGAATTACAAGCTCTGTATTTAAGGAGCTTCCCACCCAAGTCCCACCTCGCTGGATGACGAACTCCTAAAGGGACTCGTGGCGGGATCAGGTTCTCCAGAAATGGAAGAGCCCTTCCTGTGCCACAGGATACCTTGGTCTTACAGCAGCACTCGGGAATTGGATCTCTTCCCTCGTGCCTCAGAGCATGAGCCAGGCAAAGGCATTTCTGACTTATCCTCAGCTAATAAATACTGGTGATGAACAAAACCATCCAAAACATAAAATGAAAAACCCCTCAAAAAGGCACAATTTCACAGAGAAGTGGAAAAGCACCTGTTTATAAGCCAGGTTCTTCAGACCCCTCTGTTTCCAAACAGAATCAGGATCTGGTAACAGAAACAGGTTTTGGTAACAGAAAGTTAATTCTTCCCACCCAGAGCACATTTCTGTTCTGATCTCTGCAAAAAACTTCTCCTTCCCATCCCCTTCAACACTTCAAGCCTTATCTAAGGCTGGATACATAAATCCTAAAGTCCAGTTTGGCCTTTTTGTTCAGCTCTGTCTCCACCCGGCATCACAGAATCATGGAATATCCTGAGCTGGAAGGGAACACAGGGATCATCATCCAACTCCTGGCCCTGCACAGAGACCCCAACAATCCCAGCCTGTCCCTGAGAGCATTGTCAAACTCTCCTGGAGCTCTGGCAGCCTCGGGGCTGTGCCCATTCCCTGGGGAACCTGGGCAGTGCCCAGCAGCCTCTGGAGGAAGAGCTTTTCCCTAATATCCAACCTAAACCCCACTGACACATCTTCAGCATCCTGAAAATTTCTGTGACACCAAGCTTGTTAATTTTGCCTGTTCTCTGTAGTTAACAGCCCTGAGATAAAAGCATATAAAAGTGGTGCCACGGGAAGGTGCAGTAAGTGAACATCCCTGGAGTCATCTGGTTCAAAAGAGACACGAGATAAAAAAATAGACGTGAGATTTAAAATAAACACAAGATTTAAAATAGACACAAGATTTAATAGAGTGCCACGCTTGCCCAGCACAGCTGAGCTCGGAGCAGCACTGGTAACACACATTCCCTCAGGAACGTGGGAGTTCTGTTTTGGAAATACTCATTTACTGCGAGTGGCAGCAGCTCCCTGACCCATCCTGCTCCCCTCGTGTGCTCCAGGAATTCGCTCATTAACAGTCCTGGGCTGCAGGGATCACAACAAGGAACCCCTCGGGCTCTGCTCCACCCTCGGCAATCTGGAGGAATTGGCCCAAGGGGCCGTGACCACGGAGAATGGAAAAGGAAGATGTTCTGCCAGAGGCACTTGGCAGGGTCAGCGGGGGAGCACGGCCACGTCCCGGCAATCCTGGATATTCCTACAGCAGTGACCTCGAGGTCAGGACTCCGGCGCTCCGTAGGGATGCCCCGTGTCTGCTCCAGGAGCAGTCAGGACTCATCCAATTGTCCCCAAAGGAAATTCAGAGTGTCAGATCTTGGCAGCAGGATTTGGGGTGACACATCCCCACCCAGGAAGAATAGCCAGCCCAGGGCAACGGGAACAATTTCCCCCTCCTGAGGAAACCTTGGTGTGGCTCCTGAGAATTCATCTGCTCGGCTTAGTTTTCAGATAAACGAGAACCCCATAAAAAAGGGATTAAAGCAGAGCAGATTCCACCATAGGACCAAGTTACGCTCGTCCCGCCACAGCAAAGCCAACAAAACAAGATGATTTTTAGATATTTCACCAAGACTTTTCACAGCTCTCTGGAAACCTCATTCAGATTTCTGTCAGAACTGGAATGCTGGACATGGACCATGCTTGGGAATGCAGCAGCCATGGAAAAGGGATATTTTGTGTGTGCAGGGAGGCACTTGGACTGTCTGGTGCTACTGTACACGCTCCTCGAGGCAGGAGAATTCATAAATACAATTATACTGTGGAAAAATTTACACATTGTAACCTAATTTCTTTTCAAAAGAATACAGAATAAGAGGGTTTTAAGGTTAATCAACAGCCCAGGGAAACGCCAAGAGTTCTTAAGGCCTCTTGTCTGTCTCCAGGGCATGGTCTGCTATAGACTTGTTAAAGGGTGACTGTCTGTCTTTCTCAATAGAGGAGAGGTCGAGGTGAACCACTTCACTTTCATAAATCAAAAGAAAGAAAAAAAGTGAGAAAATCTCCCGAGTTCAAACATTTCTTTAAACCCCAAACTTTAAATACTAAATGGGCTTCATGGCTGCCATTTTGAAAAACATTAGTTTGCCAAAGGACCCTTTTGATTCCTATTGGAAAAGCGAGCGCTCACAGATAATCCATTGAGAATCCAAACCCCCACAAAAGGCTCCCTGAAACAATCGCGGCGCTGCTGAAGGACAACATTTTTGTGCCCAAAAGAAAACATTTTAACGCGCTACAATCCATGACACATATATTCCTCCATTTCCTTTCAGTAATTATTCATTAGAAAACATTTAACGTCACTGCGGATTTCACACTGGGCAGTCTGCACACAAAGGAGAAGAGTTGGCCCATTTAGAAGGGGCTGAGGCCGCCTTTTCTCATCCCAGGAGCTCCAAGGCGGAGGGGGCTGCCAGACACAAGGGGCCGGCTAAATTGTGCGGTTAACGGTCAAAGCCCCCCTGCCTACTTTGACACTCATTTAAAGATGACGGGGAACAATAGAGATTTGTTCTTAGCAACTCTTTCTTGTGCCACGGGGTCCCCGTGGGCCGCGCCGGGCGCTCCGAGGCCTGCGAGCGGGGCCTGGGCCCAGGCCCACCTGCCCCCGGCGCTCCCCACTTTAACACAACGAGACAGGTAAAGAATATCGGCCAAAAAAGAGCCCCATTCACCGCGTCAGCTTCAATAAAACAATGGCCTGTCAGGTTAATGTGAGCAGATCAGATTTTGGGTCGGTGCCAGCAAGCCTGGCCCAGGTTAGGCAAACGCTTCTCCGCCTCAGAATTCCTGGCTCGCACCGGTGCTCCCAGGTTACAGCAGGCACCCAAGCCTTCAGGCACCTGACTTGGAGCATAAAACATTTCTTTAGAGGTTTTTTATTCATAGGAAGGGTCCTTTTGCTGTCTCAGCTTGTTTCACACGCACAGAGATGCTGCCCAAAACTCCGTGCTCATCCCTGCACCCCAGACACGCTGGATGAGCAAGGAGAACAGCAGCAATTCCACCTTGGGAATTGGGACCAGGTAAAACCCGGCTCAAATCCTGTCAGGCCAGAGCACAGACATTGAAGTGCTCCTTCTCTCAGTTGTTAAATTTTAGATCTAAATTTCAGAGTTTTCTTCATGCTTAGAATTACTGCCACTGCTGGACCAGAGACAGCTCCTTAATGAATCCTGAATCCTTATTAATTGCAGAACAGCTTGTTAGAAAACATCAGTTACTGATAAACTCCATAGCTAACCTCTGTATGCTCCAGAGCATTCCCCAGCTGACAGAGCACAGGATTTCCAGCTGAAAAACTGAAATTCAGAGTTAAATATCCTGGGAATACAGCAAGGCAGATATATTCAATTTCTAGGAAAGAGAAGGATGGTCCTGGAGTATCTGACAGTCCCTAAGGTACAGGGAGAGGCGCATTTAATCACAGTAAATTCATGTATTCCAAGTTGAACACACCTCCAGGGTGTTTACAAGCCTTCAAGACAGAACAGCGAACCAGAGGAAAATGGTCCCAAAATCACATTTATGGACACAGCAAGAAAGCCAGTGATAAAGCAGGGATTGGGATCACATTTCCCATAGGAGTGTTCCAACACCCCCCAAAGACCAAACCCTCTGTGCAGCAGAAAGGAGATGCCTGTGGGAGTCAGCATCAGACCTGAGAGCAGATGAGACAAATGACACCTGGGACAACAAATCCCAGTCCAAACCAAGATTACAACTCCAGTTCCCACAGCAAAAGCTGTCTTTTACCACTCTTTCAGATCCCCCCCAAAGTCATGGGCTGCTTCCATAACATCTACACACCAGAGACTTGCAGAGGCTGCAACACGAGGTCTGATTCAGGAACTGCAGCCAAGGTCACCCAGAGCTCTCTGTGATTTAGGACAGGACTTGCTCTGGCTCTGCTCCGTCAGGGTTGAGGGGACAGCAGTGCCAGGGCTGCAGTTTTGGGTGGGAGGAGCCGGAGGGGCAGCAAAGAAGCTGGATGGGCTCATGGTCTGCTGAGGATTTGCTGGCAGGGCAGGATTCCAGCCGAGCCTGGAGACACAGCCATGGTGGGAATAAGGAGCAAAAACCTCCTCCAAACTCCTCCAGAAAACATCTTTATCTGCCTTTCCCTGTTTCAGGTTTCCTGGACCCTTGGCACACAAAGCACTTCAGTAACAAGCTTTGAAATTCAGGAGGCAGGCATGGAGACATTCTCGGAGGCCAAATCTGTGTTCCACTCTGGGAACTGCCACCTGAAGCCACAGGAGAGCCCCTGCTCCCCACCTGGGAGAAGGGCACCAGACCAGACCTGCAGCTTCAACCAGCAAAGAGCCTCAATACAGGAGTGTCTGTAAAGGAAAAAAATTATCTTCTCTTCAAAAACATCCCTTTCCTACCCCTCAAGGTACCTTGCACTGCACCAGAACTATATTTGAGAGTGGGAAGGGCCTGGTTGGTGGCTCTGTGATCATCCATCACTACCTGCACCTCTGAAGCCAAGGGAAGGGAAAGGGAACACTCTGCTCTTGGCTTGTTACAGCCACGGGGACAGAGGAGGGAAATGAAGAGCCCCCTCTGAGAGCATCCAGGTTGGTTCTACCCCACAGCAGGAATAGAAGGTGGGGAGCATCTCCAGCATTCCAAAGTGTAGCAGGACCCACCCATCAGGGTCACATAAGGGCAGCCCCTCTGGGTTTGGGTTCAAGTAAGGATCAAGATTCCTCAGGAAGTCACAGGTTCCCAGGCTCTGGTGTTGCCAGCCCCTTTCTCCACTGATCAGAAAAAAATCCCTTTTTTTCACGTGGGTGAAAGTCAGCTCCTTCCCTCCTCCCTTGGCCCCACCATTCTCTCCAAAATACTCCAAAACTTCTTCTGCCTCAGTTCCTCGGAGAAGGACAACAACCACTGCTCCCACTCAGGTCCCAGCTTGCCATTATCCAGAAATTCCCAGTTTAAAGTGCTCATTAGCATAAAACCTTAGGAAGAGATCTGAACTTACCCCACTTTTCCCCATTGCTACAAAAAGGTGGCTTAAGGCAAGAGGGAAAGAGGGAAAAATTAATCCCCCACACACCTTCTGAAACACAGAACTACTCATTCCTTGTGGGATGGAGGGCAGGGCAGAGCAGGTGGAGGCAGAGGGGACTCAGCTGATTCCTAAATGGCTTCTGGTTGGCTGACAGAGGGAAGGGTCATCCTCTGAAACAGGGAAAACCTGTTAAAATGGGTCAAAAAGCCACATTTTATTGGCTTTAGGTCCATGTTTGAATTTTAAATGTACCTAAAATGAACAAGTTCCTTTTAAAGAGTCTCATAATTCTTTATGAATTATTTTTCTGGTTTTTTATACTTAGAGCTAAATGTTATTTGAGGAATTAGAAATAACTGCAGTGATTTAGATGGAAATGTTTTACATATTAAAACTAACGCAGGAGAACTTTGGAGGAAAGGGATGTGTCACCTTTATGAGACTTCCCTGGAAGAATTCCTCACTGAGGACTATTTGCAGGGAATGGAAATTATCCCAGCAGTCAGGCGGGGAATTTCCCTGCAGCTGGATGAGGAGCAAAGAGAGGATGTGGGAGAAAAGCAGGGGAGTGGGGAGAAAGGAGAAGGCAGATCCTGCAGCCAGGGCTCTGTCCACATCCCCAGCAGAACAATTATCCCAGTAATTATCCCAGTAATGAATGTGCTCATCCTGTTTGCTGAAATTCTGCCTCGTGTCATTAATACAGTAAATAGCCAGACGGGGAGTCTCATCCGAGGGGGAAAAAGGCCCCTCCAAAACCAAGCCTTCCTGAGGAGGAATTATTTTTGAGCCTCCCGCAACCATTAGTGAAAAGAAATTCCCTTATTCCTTTATCAGCTCCAAGCCTCAGTGGCAGAGCCCTTATCCCAATGGATGGACCATTCTCCTGCTGAATTTTGGATCATTGAGCAAGGGGATCCACCACCTCTGACCCAGCCAGACCATGCACAGGGCAGCACCACACGCAGAATAAAAGTCCTATCCATGCTGCAATAAGGAAATCTCCAGGGATTTCCCAGGATTGTCCCACAGCCAGACACTCCCAGCAGCTCCAAGTTCAGCCCTTGGGATTTCAGCTCCCTGAGAGACCCCTTTGCCTCCCTCTCTGATGGGACCCTCCAAAGCAAACCCACCGTTACCTCCTGTCACTCCGTGCTCTCACCAGACTTCAGATGTGGAAGGAATTCATTGTGGCTAATTAAAAATTAAATCCTCCCTCGCCTTCGGTCACTGTATTTCTCGCTCTGCCTCAGCCTGTCACGCTCTGCCTCTGCCACCTTCTCTCTGGGAATAATTTCCTTCCTTCTCCTTGGCCTCTGCATCCAGCTCTGCCATCTGCCCTGAGGAGCCCGGCTCCCGCTCTGCTCCTGGCTGACCACCTTGCCTGCAGCTCCTCTCCCAGTGCCTCAGAGTCACTCCTTCCTTCCCTCCAGCCCCCCCAGCTGCAGAGCCTCCCCTCCTCCTGCCTCTCTCCAGCCCAGTCCCTCCAGGGAGCAGCTCCCTGGGAAGCTTTTCCAGCACACTCGGAGCCCTCGGTGCTGCTGCAGGACTGACCTTCCTGGGGTGAGCGTGGGCTCTGTGTCCCTCCCCGGCACTGACCACGGCTTTCCACGGGAAGGGGAGCACAGGAGATGTCCAGGGAGCCTCTTGCCTCTGAGCAGGTCCCACCACACCGACGCTCAATAAATAAACCAAGGATTAACCAGGTTATTTTGTGGCAGGTGGAACGTTTGGCGAGGAGACCACAGGAATTTCACCCTCATCCTGTTCCTTGGGAGGCAGCTCTGGACAGAGGATGTCAAGGTTACCTGGATGTCTGTCCTGCAAAAGCCATGCCCAGGTTTTGTGATGGGATTTGAGGGAGATTGCAGAGCACCTCACCAAGACTGTGACCTCTGCCCAAAGAGCCCAGCTCCAGAACCTCAGGAGCATTTAGGAAAACTAAACTGGATTGTTAAAGAAACCAGCCTGCACCCGTGTTAGTGGTGCAGTACTGCAGAATTTTCCCTGGAAGTTTTTCTAAAGTCTATGATGAGAGAAAGTCATCAGCAGACACCAAGAAACCTGCACCTTAATTATAATTTGTTATAAACCTTCCCATTTTAGTATCTTGTTGGGGAAAAATAAAAGTAGATGGATTGATCCTGGAGTTCCATCAGTCATCTCCTCTGTCAAGACTTCATTACCATGCAAGTGAGATGTCATCCCAGTCCCAGCTCCCAAGATATTTCTGTGCTGAAGTCCAAAAATGCCATTAGCCAGCAGAGAAGGAAAGGGAGCCTTTAGGAGCACACAGGAATCGAGGAGAAAAGTCACTCTTACCCCACATTCTCGAGGATAAAAATCAATATATATTTCTGCAGCAGGAAGTTTGGGAAACTAGTCCAGGAATCGAGGAGAAAAGTCACTCTTACCCCACATTCTCGAGGATAAAAATCAATATATATTTCTGCAGCAGGAAGTTTGGGAAACTAGTCCAGATATTTGTGACTGAATTGCATCAGTTGTGTGCTTTATAAAAATATATTTTTCAGGTCATTATCCCATCATTTAACCTACAGAAATGCACCACTCAAATACATACTAATACAGATAATAGAAATCTTAAAATCCCAGAGTTATTGGGTTGGAAGGGACCTTAAAAACCCTCCAGTTCCAACCCCCTGCAGGAAGAGCCCCATGGAGTAAATCTCTCTGTTAATGCATCTCCCACTACAGCCATGATAATTTAAGTTACCTGGGTGTCCATCCTGGCTGCTGTTACCAATTATTCCAGGGAAACCATTCACCAGGGGCTTTGAACCTGGGTGAGGTCCCTCAGAACTCTGGGCAGCCGGGCAGGGACGACGTCCTCACCCGAATTGAGCACCTTTAATAATTTACTGGGACCAGGGGCTTGGGCCTATGGCACTTGCATCCACTTAGTGGCCACTTTTCCAAGATAAGAACTAGAAACTGTATCTTCCTCGAGATTAGGTTGCACCCCGAGGTCCTTGAGGAGTCAGTGTGAGCGTTCTGTGTTAATTACAAACTGCCCAAATTAGGGAGGGCATCCTTTGGGTGTATTGAGCTGGAGCCAGCCCAGTTTGATGCCACCACAGAGCAGGTGGTGGGTGCTCAGCTGCTCCTTCAGAACCCAGAGTGGCCAAGGCTGCAGGAGCTGCCTCGAGCTGGGAGCTTTAAGGTTAATAATGTATATTCCCTTGGTTATAGGATCTCCCTTCCCCAGGCTAAGACGTGCTTAAAAATTAACAGTGCAGATATCCCACAAAGGACGAGCAGGTGCTAAGACTCCACATGAATCTTTCATGTGATTCCAGCTCACACAGGCAATTTTAGCAGCTTCCCTGCATTGCTGCAGGGTTCTCTCCTCCTCACTGGGACAGAGCCCAGGGTGGGTACTGACTTACCCTGAAAAAACGGGAATAAAACTCTTGTGGAGGATGAGGGCTCCACTCTCACATGCACATATTGAATTCTGCATTTTTCCTCCCCGAGGTCCTGACGTGGTGTAACCAGATCTGGGGAGAGGCTGTTCCACCTGCACCTCGCCAGCCTCACTCAGCATCAGCTGGTGAAAAGCTACACTCCGAGCTCTGAGTGATTCCTACAGCTGCTTCAACAGGGAAAATATTCATTAAATTCATTCAGGATTCATCCCCTTCATTCTCTGGTGCCTCTGAAGCGTGGGGACACATTGCTGTGGGTGTTTGAACTCGGAGCAGAGGGCAGGGAGCACTTGCAGGACTGAGCAGCACCAAAACTTGAGGGTAAAAATCCCAGGGATGAACTTCTGGGAAATGCAGACCAACATTGCCAAGCCACTCAGTTTAGATCTTGGGCACCTTCCTGGAAAGGGAGAAGAAAATAAAGAAATTAATATAATATGAGATGGTGTAACACAGAGATGAAAAGCATATAAATGTGTGTTATTGACTTTGGGGCAGAAACACTGAGGAAAACTCACAAATTCGTTTAGGGATGTGTTGGAGCAGAGCTGAGAGTGTCACTGAGAGTTACAAGAGATGGAAAACAAAGGGTCCTCGTGGCCACTCAGGCTCTCCAGGTAGGTCCAATTTATCCCTCCCAATCCCTCCTTTTACTGGAAGTTAATCCCACAGTCCCTGTCTGGTTACACGGACAAGGAGGATCTTTTCAGTGAGCTGGCCTGGATTGTTGGATGTGCCATGGACATCCCTTGTCCACATGGATTGTTGGACATGCCAAGAAGGTGTTACCCTGTCCACAGCTCTGTTCTCTCTCACACAATTACAACTGGAAGTTGCCACCAGCTAAAATAAAATCCCAAAGAGATCTTTCCATGCCATCAGTGGGAAGGGGAATGCTCAGGGAATGCTGAGGAATTGCTTTGCACAGAGTGGGAATTGTAGAATCATTTGGGTTGGGAAAGACATCCAAGATTGAGTCCAGCCAGGTCCTGACCTTGTCACCAGCCCAGAGCACTGAGTGCCACATCCAGTCTTCTCATGGACACCTCCAGGGATGGGGACTCCAAACCTCCCTGGGCAGCTCCTTTCAGTCCCTGAGCACTCTTTCCATGGAGAAAGCACGGAAAAACCAAGCATGGAATTAAAAGAGATACAGAAATGTTGTTCTCCGCTGACAAATGCAAAATGACAACTTTGCAGCTGGAGCCAGGGTGCTGTGATGGACGCATGGAGCTCTCCAAACACTCCTTGCAACTCGGGCTCGAGACTTGAACCCAGAATCCTGCTTTCCTCCAGCAAAATCAGGGAGCTCATTTCTACGGACAGCTCATGGGATGGCTCCCAGGAAATCATCTCCCTGTGTCCTTCACTCCAGCACAGCCCCAGCTCCTGGCCTGCTGTCAGAGGGACATTTCAGCAGCTGGCAGTGGCTCCCTGTCACAGCTCCTTTGTGTACAGAGATCACCTTCAGCGATTATTTATTGCAGGAGTTCAGATTCCTGCCTTCCTGTGGCATGATGAATGACTTTTAAGTAACATAATATCTGGTTTCCTCCTCTTTCACACACCCATTTCATTGCCAGGTGTCTTCAGTGACCAGATCCAAAGGGATTGGTTGCAGTCAAAAGGGAAAGAGAAATCCTTTACCACGTGTCCAGCCTCCTCTTGTTCATATTTAATGGAATTCTTGCTTGGGTTAAAATGATTATCAATTATTCACCCCCGATCTCAGTAATTCCAAGCATCCCAAGTAATAAATAGCACTCCTCTACTGCTGCTAAAAATTCCTAAATATTTTTGTTTGCATTTTTTAAGCTCTTCTCCAGGCAATTGCAACATGGCCAGTGAATTATATAATATAAATGCATATATTAATTAAAGAATAAAGCGGGTTAGCAGGCCAGGGGTGTCAGGAGGCAGCACAGGGCAGATCCATCAGCTCAGGATCCGAGTGTCTCCCATCACTGCTGAGAACAGCACTGGGAACAAAGTCCTGTCCTTTCAAACCAGCCCTCAGACCTCTCTTTCAGCCTGTTTTAACATTTGAAAAGAGTATTTTTTGTCTGGCTAAATTAAATCCTTGACACCTTTTGTTTCTAACCCACATTCTTTCTCAAGCTGGTTGAGAGGAAACAAAAGCGAAGGAGACAAAAAAAAAAAACCAAACCAAAAAAACACCCCAAAACAAGACAGAGGGAACAGGAGATAATTTGATCCTGGTAAAATACATGAAAACCACAACCTGCTCTCCACGAGCCTCTCCAAACCCTGCTGCACCTCTGGAACAGAACAGTCACACATGAGGAAATTCTGTCATTGTAAGGTTGGAATCTGAGATTTTTACGTTGCATTTAAAGCCCAGACAAGGTGGGGATCGGTCACAGGTTGGACTAGATGGTTTAGGAAGTCTTTTCCACCCTCAGTGATTCTGGGATCAATCCAGCACTGCCATGATAATCCATGAGCTTCATGTAGCACCAAGGTGGTGTTGCACTGGGATCAGATGACAAATTTATCCCATTAAAATTCATATTCACAAGGCAAATGAGGAATCAGGGAAATGTGAACTTCTCTTAAAATGAACAAATCTTTCTGTCTGCACTTGAAATTGGGGTGAATTTCTCAGGATGAGGATTTAAAGTTTCTTCCTAATAGGAAAATATCCAGACAGAACTTCACAAAGCCAGCAATGCCGTGCCCTTACTGGGTAGATGGAACTTATAGAAATTAATTTCTACAACAAATATGGGAGTAATATTTTTGTCAACTCTGTTCTTCTGCCAGCAACAGAAAGGGGGACACTGGAACCATTTAGCTCTGGTGTGAATTTTCCCAAAAAATGCTGTCCAGAACAAGTATATTAATAAAACCCAGCATCCAAACCACTCCAGTCTCCCTCACCACAATCTTCCCACAAAAACACACCCCCAAAACTTCAGCTCCACCATCCACAACATGGCTGACAATCCTTCCTCTCCCTTGTGTGGCTGCAGGGAATATTCCCAGCAAGGCCCAAGTGCTGAGGTGCAAGAGACATAAAAATCCCAAATTTAGACACATGGGATCACAGAAAGCTGTCATAAATCTCAAATACTGATATACAGAGGTGTGGAAAGCTCTAATAAATCGCTTTCAGTCTCACTCCTCACACAGGTCACTAAATCTGGGCTGTAATTCTGGGAGTGTGCTGCTCACTGGCCACAGGCTGGACAAAGGACTTTTCTCTCCAAGTTCAGTCAAAAGGACAACAGCAAGTGACGGAGCTCTTGTATCTCCTGGGATTTTAGGCTGTCACAGCAGGGAAGAGCCAGGGAAGGAGGAGGGGGGTTCTGCCAGCCAGGATAAAGCCAACAAAAACACCAAATTATTGGAAAAGCTGGGAAGTTCATGCAGTTGGTGCTGGCTGGCTGGAGTAGCATTTCCAGGCTGGCTGTGGGCATGGAAAATCATTCCAGAGGTGCCATCACATCAGCTTCCAAGTGAGTGGTTGGGCTGAAAAAAGCACCACTGTTTTGGTGCTATCTTTGGAGCTATTTTTGCTCTCCCACCAGAAGTGATAGCCTCTGTGTCCAGCAAAAGCAGGGCCAGGAGAAAAGCTGGAGATCCAGCATGAAGGGGCAGCAAAGGGCTCACCCAGGAGCTTCTCCAGGCTGTAGGAATTCCCTGCTCCAAAAGGGATGCCAGAGGCAGCAGGAGAAGTGAGGCACGACTGACCTTGGGCTGGGAAGGGTGGCTGACACCAAGGAGAGCAGTTAGGAAGGAGCAGGGACTGTGCAAACATTGGGTAATCCTTGCTCATTTTCTCCAGGACAATCCCAGCCTCCAGGCCTGATGTCATAGAATTTCCATGATTTAGTGTCCGTTAATTAAACCCAAAGTATGTAATTACTGCTGCAAACTGCCCAAACTCTTAAGAAGAGTAGAGATTCTGCTGCTCCAAACTGAAGGATCCTTGTCTTGGATTCCTCAGGACACATTGGAAGTGTTACTTCTCCTGAGAGAAGTGCTTCAGTTTGTTTATTCGACCTTCAAGCAAAGCTGAAGAGGGAAGTACAGAAAATATATCAAAGGAAATGTCCTTTGAAATGAATGCTTAACCTCACCTGTGCAAAGGAAAATTCAATATTTAATCAAAGCCTTCTGTAATTAGGAATCTTGGTTCCATGAGTAATCCAAAGAGTTTTTTGATGGATTAACTGCTTTGAGAACTCTGGCAAAGTTTAAGATTCAATAACAAATAACTTGGTCTGACTCAAAGAAAGAGCACAGGGAGTGATTTACCAAACTGATTTTCCAACTCCTGTGTGGCTGAAAACCAGAAGGGTGAGACAACTCGACTGGAATATTCCTTCCCTAAGAAAATCCAAGACATGAACATTTATAATATTTGCAGAAACAGGATGGTTCAATTCCTTCTTTACTCAGAGGTAAAAAAAAAAAAAAAAAAGCCCCACTGATAGTGATACAGATGTGGCAGAAGAAAGCTCTGAATGGAGCAGTAAAAATGCCCATGTTGAGGTATTGAGAGGTATCTTCCCTTTAAATTCTGAATAAAACTTCTCACAGGAATCTGGGGGAAACTTTCAGCAGTTTCTCTGTTTGCATGACACCCCTGCAAATCTGTTTAAAACAACCTGAACCATATGAAGCTCTCACAGGCAGTCTGGGCTGATGAAAGGGTTATTCATCACCACCCTGGGCCCACGTTTGGATTTTTGGTATAAAAGTGTAGAGAAAAGGTCCAACAGGTGCAGGGCCAGGTCAGGTTCTAATTAACAGACATGTCCTCACAGCCCAGGCAGGTTTTACACAACACAGAGCTCAGAACAGCAACACTCTGCAAAAGCAAAGCCTGCAAACAAACCCTGTTGTTCCATTAAACTTAAAATACAATTTGACTCTGTCATAGCGATGTAGATGAGCTATCTGCATTAAATTGTGTTTAATTTAACTCTAGAACTATAGGGCCCAATTAAAAATAATGAGGCCTCTCTCCAACTGTCAGGCTTAATTAGAGATAATGGGAAGTGATAGCTCCTGGAATAGATTCATTTTTGTCTGATAGACGAACTGGGGCAGGGGTCTTGGCAGGGGTCAGTGGAATAGACCTGCCAACAAAACACGGGTCAGTCAAGCTTAAGGAGTCTTAAGGAACCTAGTTATTAAATAAGGAAGTAGGAAGTAAATCAAATCCAAAAGCACATGAATAACCCCAACAGATTCTTTTTTCGTTTTGTTTTGTTTTTCCTGTTGCATCCCCATATATATCGAAATTCATCTGAGCATTAAACTGCCCGTTCTGAACCCAAATACGGAATAAATAAAGGTTAAACCTGTTTGGCATGGCTAAAGGGGAACTCGAAAAAGAAGGGCCCAACTTCATATTCCAAGGAGCTTAGCAGGATCAATACTCTCCTGAGGCGAAAAATTGTAGCAAAACCACTGAGCTTTTATTTATAAAAAATAACCATCAGCAGTGATGATTTGAATGTAGAAAGATGCCAAGATATTGAAGTAAAAATGCAGTAAGAAACCAAGCAAGGCGCTCTGTGTGATGAATTGATTGCTTTGGGCAACAAAAGCTGGAAAAATTTGCCAGCTTTTCCTTCCAAAAACTCAGCAGAGCAGTCAGACCAGCTCAGAAGCGAAACCATTCCCCCTTGAGGAAGCACAACTGGGTGACAACTCTTGGTCACCAGACAGTGGCTGTCATTTTGGATGAGTAATTGATCCTGAGTGGGGAGGGACGACGCAGAGCCCAGGGCCCGTGTGGGACATTCCGTGTGCATCCACACTCCGGGCACTGCAGGAACAGGACCCTGTCCTTGCCCGCCCAGCTGCTGTCCCAGCAGTGCCTCTGGAGCTCCTGTTGGGCAATCCTGACGCTCCCACCCGGCCTCTCCTTTTGTTTGTGTGGGAAGACACTTTTTTAATCTAATGATATCTCTCTCCATGTCCAACGCTGCTCGTGCACCGCGCCCGCGGCTCCTCATCCCCGCTCCCCTCCCCCCCTGGGCAGCACAGCCTGCAAAGTCATGCTTTGAATTTAAATCTCTGCTCTGGGGCTTCTGAGGAGGGAAAGAAGAGGGTCAGGGTCTGGGCTTCTCCCCAGCTGTTCTGAAAAAATGGGCAAATTTCTAAGGAGAGCCATTGCTCCTCCTCGTCCTTCCCTTCTCGCTCACCAAGAGCCTCGTGAGGGGACGCAGAAGGACAAATGTGTCACTGGTAAAATCCAGCAAAGGGTCACTGGCAATGCACAGGATCAATGTTATTCCCTTCCTGCAGGGTTTTATCAGGTTTGAAGGCTCTGACAGACCCTCCTCAGCCCAGGTCTGGAGGAAAACCTTCCTGATGTGTCCCGATGGATGTGCTCAGAATCACTGCAGGCAGGAATAGCTTTGGAGCCTGAGCCACGACTCTGCAGCTGTGTAAAACTCAGAAAAACAGGGAGTGAGTTTCAATTGCCACCCCTAGGTGTGATCTAGTTTTAAAAAATCCCTACAAAGATGTCTCCATTTCCTCTGAAGGACATCCAGCTCCTGTCATGCAGCACTTGGGATTTGGAGAATTCACTACATAGAATCAACTGAAATGTTTTAAACTGTGCTAGAGACAGTTCCAGTCATGGAGCAACGACCCTGACCTTGTGTGTCATCGGTGTGGCAGAACGAGAAAAGCCAGGAAAATCAGGTTTAATGTAGGGATTTGTAAGGTTGGCCAAGGAAAATGTTTTGATGATGAGTAGAAGAAAATAAAATCAATTTTTCCATGCAGCTTCTGAAATGGTAGAAAGCCCCTGTGTTTACAGAGCACTGAAGCAAAAGCAAAGCCAAAGATTCGAATTTCCACGTATCAAACCCTACACCCAAGATAATTTTATTTGTGGCTGATTCTGCCTCCCTCATGAAGCCAGAGATTGTTTTACCTTCAGTGGCCAGGAGCAGACTCTTGTTTCCTTTGGAATCTCACAATAAACTCAGCTTCATGGTGAGACCTTCTCCAGAGGGCTCAGGACGGGCTCCTCCAGCAGGTGCATCCCCAAACCAATGCCCAGTGCTCCACAGAAAGCCCTTAATTTGCTATAAAGACTGAGATGTTGCTATCACTTAAATCTGAAGACTGTCACCACCACAGCAATCAGGCGTTTATCTTACTGCTGCCGTTTTTGCAGAGAATTCCAAATACAAAGAAACCCAGCAGGCAGCCGAGGAATCCCCGCCCCGGGGGCTCCTCTGATTAAAAGAGAACCTTATGGGAGGAAGAGAGAGAGACACATAATTCATCCTGAAGATACCAGGGGGGTTTTTCCCTGCTGAGTGGCCCTGGTTTTGCCCAGGAGCCCAGGGAAGCACCGGGGTCGTCCAGTCGCCCCTTGGTCACTTGTTACTGTAGCAGAAAAATCAGTTTATTCTCTTGTGACAGTAACCCAGGGAACAAATCCATGATGACACCGTTCCATGCATTCGTGAACTTCGTGGCCTTGTAGGTCACTGGACAAATCTCTCTAAACTGAACTGTTGACAGTTCTTTGCAGGGTTCCCCCCAGGAAACTGAAGGTTAATTGACCATTCTTTCAAACCATGAAATGCTTTTGAAAATGTTAGTTTTAAGTCTCGTAGCCTTAAAAGCTGATGAAGCAGCGTGTTCTGTACTGGGGTGTCTTCTAATTACTGGAATGAAGAGTTATGGCCAGGGAAGGTGCAGAAATGGTTTAATTAGACTTGTGTGTCGTGGAAGCAGGAAACAACATTCACTAAATCATGGGGCTGGTGAGGGCAGAGCTGCTGAGGGAGCAGGAGAAGCTGCTCATAACGGAGCTGGGGATTTCTTGGCTATGTTCACGTGGTGACGGCCTTATCAAGAGAAGGGATCTTAACTTTGCACTCTTAAAAACCTCAGAAAAATACTCACAGGCTTCTCTTTTGCTCACTGGCTGGTTTCTGATGGATGCTTCCACCCAGGAATAATTACACTATTAGTTACACTAAATCCTCAGAATCAGGAACTCCTGAAAACACCCAACACTCTGCAACATCTGGAAAGCAGAGGTGATTTTCCTCTTTTTGGAGGCATAATGCATGGGTAGAACCAATATTCACCAAAGATTTACAGAAACCGGGAAGAAAATGGAAATCAAACCTTCTGTCCCTTCGGAAAGGGTTTATCAGACTGAATTTGGGCTGTACACGTTTGGATGTTACTCTGGCATCCTGTGGGTGCTGTTTCTTATTTGAGATAAAATGTGTCTGTGATAAGCTGAAAACATTGCCGAAACAAAAAACAAGAAAAAATTGTGTTTGTTATTAACCCTCTTTTCCACCAACTGTGAATAATGTTCTATTTGAGCATCTCCAGCTGGTTGATAACCCTGATGTCATCAGGAGTTTTGGGTTCTGCAACATTTCCTGTCCCAAGCCAGACTTTGGCATTCTCTGTCATCTCTGTGTTTCTGTGTAAGAAATAACAGTTTAAACATGGCCAGACTGGGATCCTCAGACCCAGACCATCCTCAGACCATCCCTGCCCCTGTGCCAATGGAATTCCCTTGCTGGGAAGCAGAAGGGGCTCTCTGAAGGTTGTGCTCCAGCTCTGGGTGCAGCAGCTCATTGGGTTTTCCATGAGCTGTGCCTCCAGCTGAGGCCACCTGAGCCCTCAGGGGTGAATTTCCCAAAATATTTCCATAATCACTCAACATTCATTGCTCCTACAACAAAAAGTTGTGCATTTGCCCAAAGATGGAAGCTCCAAAATCTCCCTTTTTTCTTCTTTCCTTTTCACCTACAAGGAGAAAAAACTTGGTGTGAGCACAGGGACAGGAAAAGCACTGATTGCCACTATCTGCACGACACAATCCATGGGGATTTGCTGAGACAATGAGGGATATTAATTAAGGAAAAGCTCATTACTATGATGAAGGAATAGGTGAGACCTAAACAGGATTCTCTGCACAGTTCCTCAGCTCAAAATAAACCACAGGCTACAAAAGAGCAATAAAGAGATCAGAAGTGACAATTCTGTGTGCTCTGGGGCTGAAGTTGTCTCTTCCAATGACAAACTAAATTAAAAATTACATCCTTCAGCCAACAGCATATTGATATCCCTCTGGTTTTGGGGAAAAAAAATAATTTCAGAAGTATTTATTTCATCCCCTAAATGCAAAATAACAGTATTAATTCTATGCTGACATAAGACACGGATTTGTTCTAATTTCATGGCTTCATGTTACTGTATATAATAACCACTGCACAATTATAGCACCTTTAAACTCATTTTGCCCCAGACTAGACATAAATCAGGGCAAAAAATATCCTGGTAGTTCACTCACAGAGGTAAAAATTGTGCTAAGCTTAGGTTTAACTGGCTAAATAATAAATATATTGTCAGGCTTTGTGTGTCTTTGTGGGTTGGGTTTGGGGTTCTGCCAGCTCTTAAAGCACAAACAATCCTGGCTTTGCAGGATTTCTGTTGCAGGGGAATTTAGAAGCCCCAGGCCCATTTTTCCAGGCAAATCATGGAATCCCAGAGTGGTTTGGATTGGAAGACACTTAAATCTCCTCCTGTTTCACTCTTGCCATGGGCAGGGGCACCTTCCACTATCCCAGGCTGCTCAGAGCCCTGTCCAGCCTGCCCTTGGACCCTTCCAGGGGTGGGGCATTGTACTCACACACCTGAATTCCCACCAGGAACAAGCAGCACGATGGATTCTGTTCCTACGTAAGAACAATTTCACGTTAAAATCAGAGAGTAGCTCAGCTGGCAGTTGGAATTTCAGGGCTGCGCAGGGCAGCAACGTCGTTTCACAAGGATAAAGATTCATTTCTTCCAGGCCAGACTTCACAAGCAGGACAACATTTCCCCTGAGGGACAGACAGAATTAATTTTGGGAACAAGAAGCTCCCAGTCTCTGAAAGGAATCCCCATTTGTTAGTGTTTGCCAAAGATGCAATGAAACAGAACAAGAAAAGAGGAGTAAGAAAAGTAGTAACAGACTCCAAAAGGAATCCCCATTTGTTGGTGAGTGCCAGCTAAAGATGCAACGAAACAAAACAAGAAAAGAGGAATAAGAAAAGTAGTAACAGCCTTAAGAAGTAAAAATGGGATTTTAAAGGGAGTCAGAGCAGGTTTGCCTTTGTTTGGGAGACATTGCAAAACTTTTCCAGAGCAGATTTTCCAGGACAGCTCTCCCAGCAGGAGCCAGGCTCTAGGACCTCCGGTGTTTTCCTCACCTTGGCCATGAGGAAAAGCTTTCTGTCCGTTACATCCATGCATGTAATCAGGGATTGTGCCTTTTGTCACACTCCCAGCCACCATCTGTGTGCTCCCGAGTGGCCAGACGAGGGCTAAACCCCCATCCCGGTGGGATTAATCTGCAATTTCACACCAAATGATTTTTAGGGATAATTTGTTAGGATACAGTATCTGGAAATAAAACAAACGGTCGGTGCTTTTGCAGGAGGATAAAAGGAGGGAGCTTGTAGAGTTTCCTGTGTTTCCAGTGGCTTGGACAGAATCCATTTGCACATTTTCATTCCCATATGAATGCACAAATCCTGGGAAAAGAGCCTGTGGGTAATGGGAAGAGCTGCTTTTTTATTTCTGGGGGTGAGGATACAACCCCAAATTCCATCTCTGTCAGGGACTGAGAATCCGAGTGATGAAGCTGCAGTTTAACATGTGAATAGAATATTTCACTTCTGCAGGGAGTGGACTGGAGGGATAAATTAAACTGGGTAAATAACAGAGAAGCTCAAAAATCCAACCTTTCCCCTAAAACAAAGCTGGCTTGAAGTGTGCAAGAAAATTATTCCTCTCTAAGAAGCACTAAATGCTTTGAGAGCTGAATTCACATCAGCATTTCCCCCACGTGTTTTAGGTACTCAGGAAGAGAGGGATGAAAACCATAATTAGGAAAAAAAGCCAAGTGAGGAGTAGGAAGATCCAGGGTCAGGACACACCGACGTCCTTTCACAAAAAATGAAGATGAATAAACATGAAGAGCTGCTTTTTTTTTTTCCCCAGCCATTCTGGGTTCACCACAAAAACCACAGGTCCCAGTCCAAACTGCCTGAGGTGGGGGAAATATTTTGATCTTCCGGCCTGACACAGAGGTCACCAAAATCTTCACAGAGTTCTCATCAGTCTCTGCTTTTGAGAGTTTCTCAACTCCCTCTTGCTTCCCCCCCCATACCCCCTTTTTCTCCTAAAGCAGTGGAGAGTGTGGAAAATAAACCAAACTTGTTTTATGATGACCTCATCTGGTAGTAAAATGAATTCAGTTTGTCATCCAAAAGAAATTCCTGCTGTTTAACAGAAAATCCGTAGAAATTAAAGGTATTTTAGGAGAAACTCACACACAAGAAAGTGAATGCCTTTGAAAAACAAATCCCTCTTTTACCTCCATTGTTGTATTGCATTATTTGTTCACTACAAAGTTGCTAGTCCAAAGAAAGGCAGAAGTTAATTGCTGAACAATGTTAATTTAAAGGCTTTATGTGATTTTTCATGCCACCAAATAAATCAGACAAAAATTGGATCAATAGAAATACCTAATGCACATTTCTCTGCTAATATTCACCGTAAAAATAAGTTCACTTGTGACAGGTGAGTTTGAACTATTAACTGAGATAAGGATAACTACAAATGCAACCAGAAATTGTCCATATCTGGTGTTCTTGTAGTTTAAATTGCAGAAAGAAACAGAGCTGATGGGTACCAGGAGAAAATACACCCCAGTATGTCTGTTCCCATGGACAGCATCATTTCTCCAGCCTGACAGGAACTGGTGAGAAAACACCAAAAACAAGAAAAAGAACCCAATTTTTTTAAAGTCTGACCATCAGCCTGCAGTTCTCCTGCAGCTCCAGCTTGGATCTGACCTTATGGAACAGCTGGAACTCCCTGGGCTGTGGAAGGGGCTGGAACAAGATGAGCTTTAAGGTCCCTTCCAACCCAAACCCATTCTGTGCCTCCATGAATTCCTCTGAGCTCTGTCCTGTCCAATTCCAGCACCTCCAAGGGCAAGGACTCAAAACCTCCCGGCCCCCGTTGCAGTGTTGGACTTCCCCCATTGTGAAAACGCTCCTTGCACCAAGTAACTGGAATTTTCCTTGCTGGAACTTGCCCCTGCTCCTGCAGGTGTTTGGAGAACCAAGCCCTTTATCCCTCCCCGTTGCAGGTTAAGCTCCCCCAGTGAGCACACGGGGCAGGAGCCACCCTTTGCTCCTCGCCTGGTGCAATCCTGCCCTTCCAAGGTTTGCAAATCACCTGAGAGGGGAAACCAGCCCGTGCCTGGAATGTGTTCCTGCAAGGAAAGCAGCCAGGGGAAAAGCTCAGCACAATGCCTTGAACAGGCTCCAAGGAGATCTGGAAGGAACGCCGTGTTTTATCCTCACCCCTCCTGCAAATATTCACCCACAGGAGCGCATTTTTTAAAGTGCTTTTTAAGTTACAGGGTAAGGATGTGACGACTCTGAGATGACCTTTTAATAAGTTACAGCCCAGCGTTAATTAATGCAGCCTGTAATTAAGGGCACTGTGCAAACTCCATGCCTGAGGCTCTGCCAGTGCTGAGACTTTTGCTCTTATTTCAGTTCTCCAGAGGTGCCTGATAAAGGCATTGATTCATAGAAGCATTGATTAATCTCCACTTCCATTGACAGCAATTAACAGAGAGAGATTTGATGCTCAACAAAGTGAACAGATTCTCATTAAGAGCAGAAAAAAAAAAACATCTGTCTTCACATTTCATCCCCTCCATACTCTGTGGTAAACTGGCAAGCACAAGGAAATACATTTATCATGGATCTCGTGGGCTCTCGTTGTGCAAGGATATTGGGAGTATTTCCACATTTCAGCTCTGCTGTGCAGAGCCCAAAGGACCCGGTGTCATCACTGACTTCAAACTGTCCCTACTTAAAGGCCACTTTCCTGACAGAGAAGGTTGGTCCCTATTTTGATGATGGGCTTATAGGAAATAAAATCTGGTCTCAAGAAAAGGCCTAGACAGTCCAAGCCCCAGTATTTTCTGGGGCTGGCTCTCTGCTGATGTGGGATTTGACCTTGGCTCAGAGGTTTGATCCACGTCTCTCTGGTACTTTTAGGTAACACTGTCCCAAATTTGTGTCATTATCATCAGACTTCACTCTCTGATGGCTGAACCATATTTTAAAACCCTCTGGTGAAAGAGGAGGCAGAATTATTGTGCTCAGAACGAATGTTTCTTCTACCAGATTGTTCGTAACCCCATCCAACCTGGCCTTGGACACTTCAGGGATCCAGGGGCAGCCACAGCTTCTCTGGGCACCCTGTGCCAGGCCCTCAGCACCCTCCCATCCTCATCCCTTCCATCCTCATTCCTTCCATCCTCATCCCTTCCATCCTCATCCCTTCCATCCTCATCCCTTCCATCCTCATCCCTTCCATCCTCATCCCTTCCATCCTCATCCCTTCCATCCTCATCCCTTCCATCCTCATCCCTTCCATCCTCATCCCTTCCATCCTCATCCCTTCCATCCTCATCCCTTCCATCCTCATCCCTTCCATCCTCATCCCTTCCATCCTCATCCCTTCCATCCTCATCCCTTCCATCCTCATCCCTTCCATCCTCATCCCTTCCATCCTCATCCCTTCCATCCTCATCCCTTCCATCCTCATCCCTTCCATCCTCATCCCTTCCATCCTCATCCCTTCCATCCTCATCCCTTCCATCCTCATCCCTTCCATCCTCATCCCTTCCATCCTCATCCCTTCCATCCTCATCCCTTCCATCCTCATCCCTTCCATCCTCATCCCTTCCATCCTCATCCCTTCCATCCTCATCCCTTCCATCCTCATCCCTTCCATCCTCATCCCTTCCATCCTCATCCCTTCCATCCTCATCCCTTCCATCCTCATCCCTTCCATCCTCATCCCTTCCATCCTCATCCCTTCCATCCTCATCCCTTCCATCCTCATCCCTTCCATCCTCATCCCTTCCATCCTCATCCCTTCCATCCTCATCCCTTCCATCCTCATCCCTTCCATCCTCATCCCTTCCATCCTCATCCCTTCCATCCTCATCCCTTCCATCCTCATCCCTTCCATCCTCATCCCTCACCTCCCGCAGAGCTGAGGCTCAGAACGGGCGCTGCCTGCCCGAGGCTGTTCCCGCTCCCTCGTCCCTTCCCGCGGCCATCCCGGCACCGGCGGCGGGCGGGGACAGCCGGGGACAGCCGGGGACAGCCGGGGACAGGCGGCTCCGGCCGCTGCCTCCGCTCCACTTCCCGCAGCACCGAGCGGGGGCACCGGGCACCGGGGACTGACCACCCGGCACCGACCGCTGAGCATCGGGCACTGAGCACCGGTACCGGGCATCGGGTACCGGGCACTGAGCACCGGTACCGGGCACCGGGCGTTGGGCACCGGCTCCCCCGAGCCGCCCCCCGGCTCCGCTCTCCTCCCGCCGATGCCCGTTTGAACGGGCGGATCCCTCCCCCTCCTCCCCTCGGAAAGTTGCACAAAGTTGGGTTAATCTGTTGGGGTTTTTTTTTTTTTCTTCTCCCCTTTTTATTCGCCG
>VYXD01012684.1:0-11103 GCA_013397195.1 Hylia prasina
CCTCAGAAGAGGCGACACCCCTGCATCTCAGTTTTACCCCTAGTTTATTTGGTTAAAATGTTTTAGCATTTAACATGTATTGCTGAGCCAACAATATTTTGTCTCACATCATAAAAAGTCGTAGATGTGCATGCATTCAAACAAACTCAGCTCTTTCCTATCGCTTCTGGGTGGCGGCAGGGGTTTTTCGCTCCACCGGCTGGGGTTCTTCCAACCTCCTCTTGGGCTTGGATGGGGGCCACAACCTCTTCCTGGAGCTGCCCTTAAAAGGGCGGCTTGGATCCTGGGCGGCACAGGCTCGCCTAGTGACAGCTCTTATGGTAGCAGTGAGGGTATCAGCCAAGCAGTGCAGCTCTTTCTACCTAGCAGTGATATCAGCAAAGCCCTATAGTAATATCAGAGAGCTGCCAAAGCAGCTCTTCCCAGCTAGCAGGCGACACGGAGAAGAAAGAGGAGGGAGTCCAGGATCTTCCGGGCAGCCTCTATTCCTCTGGAACTGTTGACTGGAGCCGAAAGACCCAGAGCCCCTCAAAAGCCCTGCTTATATGCCTGGGCTTAGGGGGAGGGGTTTACAAAGCAGCCAATGGGGCCTTGACATTTGGCCCGATCAGCAACCGATCTATTAACAACCAATGGGAGAGCGGATCCAACATGGACCAACCAGGTGGGGAGAAAACCAGGAAGAGAGTAACTGTCCAATGAAGGGAGAATTTAAACTTCTGCCCTATCAGGCAAAGTTTTCAAAGTCTGCTGTCCTATCACAGGACGCTTTCCCTCCATGGGAGAGCAGGCTCCTCACCTTGCTCTTCCTGGTCCCCCACACTTTGCTATGTTATTTTTGTACAGCTCAGACATGTTTTGGGGGGTGCATTGTTACTCCATTATTAATTGATGTATTTAGGATTAAGATACTTTTCCAAACTCCTACCTTTAGGCTAAACTGCCCCTGCTTCATAGTATAACAGCAGATTTCTTCTATTCTATGATTCCATTTTTGAGTAAGATTTTGCATTTAAAACTATTGTTGTTTTTAATTTAAAGCTTTTATTTTGGACACTGGTCTCAGAAAAAGATGTGCTGTCTCTAGTTGTGACTCCCACTCTGGTCTCCACTCTCAGTCTTGTGACTGGGCTGTGACGTGGATCCTGAGCTTCAGGGTTCCATTTCCTGTTAGTAGGTTAAGATCAAATAGTGAGGCACCAGTCAGTTTACAAGGAAAATAAAATGTTAGCTATTTTGTATACTGAGGAGGAGGGGTGATAAACTAAAAAAAAATTAAAATCACATGTCATTGACTGTCCTTAAACACCATGTTAAAAATCACATTGATACATTTTTTGCCAAACTTCTGAATCTTAGTTTTTGTAACTAAATTAAAACTAGCTTTTACTTTAACTGAACATCGTCAAGTTATTGCACTACATAAAACTTTTTTGCGTATATGTGGAATTTTCCAGAATACACACTACTTTATTGTTAACTTTTTGTTCCTAACAAAAAACCTACTATGGTTAATTTTAGTGTGCAGTTCAGAATTCAAAGTCTTAGAATGTGGATTTTTACAGATATGTTTGTAAGACTAGAATTCCCTTTTTCTCTTCTAGCTATCACTGATATTTTGCCCTTGGAATAATTTTATTTTTTTTCCCGTAATGGCATATCATGGATATACTTATGTAATACCTAAACAACTAGAAAATGAACTTTATATTTTCTAAAATCTGAAAAATAATTAGCACAAAAAGAAAAAAAACACAACAAAAACCTTGTCTTAAAACTTTCCTAATACTTTTGCCAGAAAACGAACTGATTTTCACATTACTGAGATCGGAGTGTTCCTCCATCTTCTTTTTGGGCCAACTCCTCCATGCTATGGCATGACATGGCACGTGGAAGAATTTTCTACATAATGCAATTAGAAGCAGGAAATGCTTTTTCCAGTAATTTCTCGGGTACTGTCCATAACCTTTGATTTTCCAGACTCAGTTTCTTAGTCCAGGCAATATCTGTCATACTCTATACCACTGCAAATTATCTGCAGATACCAAGGGATGAAAAATGCTTGCATTAGCTTCTGCTAATGCTCCATCTGATGGTTTTGGGAGGAAATTGCAGACAACACAGGGAAATCAGATATTGCATTCTAGGATTTTATTCTCTTTGACCATATTTTTCATTGCAGTGATGGCCTAATTTCACACGTTTCCAGTGAAACTTATTTTATTTGAAAAGTCTGTTCTTGGTTTCTCTTTTTAGCTATGACTCAAATGTTCTGGTGATGTTCTCATTAACATCCCTTTTTAGTGATGTTTCATGGACACAATCCAGTAACATTGCTTTAAATAAAGGAACATATGAAAGCTGATGAAAAGAGGTACATCATAACAGTGAATTTTGTCAGACCCCTTGTGACAAGTTACATAAAAGCTTTTTTCTTTGTGTCCTTTTCACTTGGAAGTATTTGGAATATTACTAAAAATAATACTAAACTGGCAAATTATTTCAAGGTTTTGTAACTACAGGGCTAGAGGACAGAAAACGCCTTCGTTGGCAGTAGGTACCACACAGTGGATTCCTAAGGGACTCCATTGTTAGGTGCTGGTCAGAGGAAAAAGATATTCCAAGGGGACACACAAAGTTTAATTTATTCACAGTTCACCTAGAAGAATGGGATAGGATGTCTTGGCAATACCGTGGAACAGAAAAACCAACCCATCACTATCTTTGAAACATTTGCTCCATATGGAAGGACCACAACATGTCTTTTCTTTCCTAGACTAAGCAAACTTAATATTTTAATCTGTCTCGGGAAACATGCTTCCAGACTCTAGTTCTTCCCTTTTCATCTCTCTACTCTCTGATTTTCTCAAAACAATGCTTAAAACAAGCACCGTATTCCTCCAGAGAGGACTGTTGGTCAGAACTGACATAGAGCACTTCAACTGGTATTACAGCACAGTATTAATGCTCACTCGCCTTGAGGTGGTGGCTTGTTAGGATGAGCAGCTGCATTCACTACTCTGTCCTGCTTTTCTGTACACTACCCTCAATAGAAAAGCATGGGCAGTCGTAAATTGTTTCTTTGATTTCAAACTACCTTTCCAGTTCATTGGTCATAGATTTCTAACAAGTACCCTTTCCTCCCTCATTAACAGCTAATAACCTTTTGGGCAAGAACCAAATATAGGGTAAAATCAGCATAGAACCAGCTTGAAATATCCTTCTAGTTTAACACAGCTTCAATTAATCATGGAAGTGTTCAGTAATTAATGCAGCCTATATTATTACAGAGCTTTTTTTTTTCCCAATAAATTGATTATTATCACAACTAGCTGCACTTCTCATTGCTCTCATTCCCCTGATGTCTCCCTATTAGTTTGGCGTGATTCTGGCTGTGTCTTCTTGTGATTCTCACTTACAAGGAAAGCACTGCATTATTCATTGTACACAGCCTGTGCTGCTACATAAAGCTCTCCTTTCATAAACATCATAGGCTCAACTGCCCCTTTAAACAATGGCATGGTTTAATATTGACGCCAAGGGTTAACCACAAGAAAAGGAAATATAGTAAAATATAAATATTTTCTACATTTATTTGTGTATTTTACCATCTAGATCACCTGAGCCCAATATGCCATCTTGGTGCAGCTGCCTTGGGATAAGAAATGTGTTATTGCAGCTCACCTGGAGCTGTTTTCTCCATTAGAGATTATCACCCCCTCCAGTCTCTTGGCACTTCTTCATGTGGATCTGCTCTCTAGTGACCTAGTTTAGCAGAAATGCCTTTTACACTCAATTCAGGCTGACGGAAGGAGTGTAAATAGCAATTGCACACACACTTGTCCTGACATATCTGGAACGACAGTAAAGTTTGGCAGCAGAACCCACCAGAATGCCCCATCTTTCACATTAGCTACTGCCAGAATGAGTATGACCTGAAGTCTTTTTTTTTTTGCCATTTTTGAACTCATGGTAGTCCTATTGATTTTGGCAGTTGTACAACCCAATAGTCCTGCTTCAGCTACAAATTGGGGTCTTGCTCTTCTCTGTCCTATACTGGACCAACTCTCAACTGCCTTTGAGAAAATTAAATTGGCCACACACATCTGCCTAAAAAGGTCTGTCTGGTGTTGGAAGAACAGTATAACAATTAAGGTTAAAGACAAAAATAATTAAACCCCAATATTTTCTGTCTTTTTTTTTTTTAAGTGAAATCTGTTGGGAAAAGTAAAGAGGAAAAAGGAAGCGTAGAATTGCTTACTTCTTCAGAAAGATATCTAATTCCTGCTAACATTTCCATCACTGTGTATATTTGCTCTTTTTGTCTGCTTTGGCAGCAAAAGACGTGAAGAAGTATATTTTTTTTACAAATATAAGGAGTGCTTATGTCCTTTTGACCTCAGTCTACAAGGGTACATACAGGAGAATGAGTTAAATATTTTCAAGCAGGTTTTTGTCTGTGTGTGTGATAAAAACACATGACAGCATACTGTCAGCAAGAGAAAAATATAAAACTAATGGAAAGAACAAACAGGCTCTTAGGAAACACATGATAAACTGCACTTAAAGAATATATCACTTTCCAGAATGTGTGAATAGAAGCCACACTTCCAAAAGGCCTTTCTCTGTTTGCACAGAGTATGAGGACACTTCCATTTCCTCCCACTCTGCTTCTGGCAGAAGCGATCACTACTGGGTTCCTGTCTTTTAGCAGGAACTAGAACCTGTGAAGCACTATTCACTTTGTTTTTTGAGCCCTTATCCATCTTGGTCTAATAAAATGATATTAACTGATGTGTGAAATGGCCAGTTTGGCATTAATTGTAAGATCTTCTTTTTTTATTTGCTTTGTTGTATCTCTTTATTGACTATTGGCATCCCACTCTGCTCTGTACTTTGTCTTCCTCCATCCACTCATCTGTTCCTGGAGTGTTGTTGTGGTATGTTCCAGTCTCCCCTCTGTTCTGAGATTCTTTGTTTACCCTAACTATTAATCCAACCTCCCTTACCCATCTATCAGAGACAATCTCTACCCCTTGGTCTAGAAAGTTCTTTTGTGTTCAGTAGGTGATTGGTCCTGAGCATTTGTATCCACCCCTTTATGTACCCCATTGGTTTTTGCCCCTTGTACCGCCCTCTGTAAGCCCCTGCGGGAACCCCATTTGTCCGTGCTCTGTACCTCCCTGTGTTCCACCCCCACTTAAAGCTGCTGCACAGCAGCATGCTCTGCTCTCTGCTCCTGACCCATTCGACGTCAATAAACGTTGGAACTTCAGCACCAGAGAGTCTCCTCCAGATCCTTTATCTGTGTCCCAAAGACCGTAAGGCAGGACCCATAGTGCCCACATGTTGTGCCCACATGCCTGCTGCACCCAGAACGTGTGGCCGCAACACTGGAGCTTTTGCCCTCACTCAGTAATCTCATTTGTGTTATTCCTGTGATGTGATGACAAATGACAACTGTGTATTCCACCAACTCCATACATTCTTCTTTTTTTGCCACATTAGTGCTTTAATAAACTGGAAATTACAGAACTACTGAAGCACATTCTTATTTATTTTATTTTTATTTAATTAAATATTTAAAATATTTTTGTATCAGCTCATCGGAATAAGATGTGTCAATAGTATTAAAAATGTTTTTTCTATGCCTTCCCTGTAATTTAATCATTCACTAACATGCAACAGAAAAGACATATAGAGATCTCAGTACTAATTTCCACTAAGGTGTTCCTGCCTCTTACCTCTGGCATCTTGCTGCTCTTGTTTCACATCTCTTGCTCTGCTGCACCAACGCAACTACAAACCATATAAATGAACTGATTTGGTTTAAAAAATAATCCACATTTTGCCTCGGAATATTCCTAAAGATCAGTGAGTACCTGGGGCAATATTACTGTGCAAAATTGTCACATCCTGCAGAGCTGAATATCCAGACAAAGCATAGATGTCTGGTTTCCTTATGTTGTGAGACTTCCATTCCTCTTATATGGAAATATATGTGAAAGTAGACTTTGGAATAGTTCCTGTCTTGAGATTATATGTGGCAGCAATGCAGCACCTTGGTTGTCAGTGGTCTGGGACATCTGATCCCAATTATTTTTGAAGGACAGTGATAATATTTCTTCTCTGTTACAAGCAATACGGGTACTAGATCTCAAGCAGAAATGACCTTTGTTCTCCAGTCGTAGTGCCCCTTGCAGAACAGCTTTTCTGCCTGCCCGAGCTAGCCCAACACTGCAGACATGCAGGGGACACTCCATTGAATTCGGGGAATTGAAGGAGCGGCTAAGGGAGTTTTCCCTTGCCGCAGCAGAGGCTTACAACGATGGCTGAGGAACAGGTCAGACTCTGTTAGAGGGCAAAATCCAAGACCTTTATTCTGTCCCCACAGCGACTCCAACTCTCAGGGCCAGCAGAGCCCCCGACACAGGTGGAGATAGCAGCTTAAATACCGGGCTGGTACAGACGGCGGGGACAGACTATCTCCCAATGAGCGGCAAGGTGGGAGTGGAACAGGGTTGGAATGACATTCAGGGAAACAAATGAGGATTATTGGGGAGGGACCTCTTCTGTCCCTGTCCTATCACTTGATGCTCCTCTCTGAGCTTTCCAGAAGCTGGGAGGAGTAGTCGAGTGATAGACAAGGCCAGGGAACGAGGGCTGAGGGAAACATGGGAGGACTGACAACTTGGAACATAACATTAACTGAGATACAAAGGGGAGGAAAGGGAACAAACCATTTAGCAAAACACCACACTCTCCAAATCCTTTTAAATCCTCTGATCAGAAATGCCATGATATTGGTAAGGCACAGCTGATGTTTGTATTTCACCACTCGCTCTTTATTTCAAACTATGATGCTGTTGTTTGATGGAGGCACATGCACACAAGGAACAAGGTGGCCACCATCCTGTGTGCTCCAGTGACCATCCTGACTACGACATGGAAATGAAAACAAAAGTGAAAGTCACAGGAAGAACTTGGATCCAAGACGATTTATTTTAGTTAGCAAAAAAGTCTGTTCTATACCCAGACATATCTACATTTAGATATTGTCTCTAAATGCAGAAATTGGTTGCCTAAACAAAGTATTATGTAACACAGTCCAGTCAGAAGAGCAAAGTGAGTTTAGCAGACAGGCAATATGATCAAGGTGATGTATAAGATTACACTGCTAAAAAGAATGCACTGTTTCATTCTTAATATTACTGGCCTGACTACAAGTCCTTGCAAAATAGCAAATGTAGGTGTAGTGGCGAGTGATTCCTCAGCTAGCCCTGATGCCCCACACCACAGTGCTGCGAGCTGGCGATGCAGTGCATGCAGTCCACATGAGTCCTTTTCCACGTTGTGTGAGCAGAGAGACACGGTGACAGCACGAAAAGAAAGGAGGACTCTGTACTGAGGTCCAACAGCAGATGTTTATTTGGGGAGGAATGCTCAGGACAGAGCGAGGAACAAGGGTGCGGCAGGATTATAAAGGGGGGAGGATCTCAAGGGCGGGGATAGGGTCCAACCAATGGGGATAATCTAAGGGCAGAGTTGGGTAAGAGTCAATTAGTCCAAGGGCCAGTGGTGAGGGATAGGAGGGGGAGCCTTCAGGCCCCAGCCAATCCCTCGACGCTCTCCCTGGAACCTTCTAGAGGGTAGGGAGAGGCCTGAGCAGGATTGACAGGGACCAGGGGCAGGGTTTACAGAATGGACAAGTGGGAGGGAACGGGATAAACCAAGAGGGGAAAACGAAGGGGTACATGGAGTGAACTAACTGAACAACATCCAAAATCTTGATAACTTAACAGTGTACATGAACCTTAAAAATAAACCACCACATGTAGGAATGTTTTTTTGAAGTGAAAATAGTTGCAATAACATTTTTATTCTTAGAAATAAAAGTTATCTGGAAGGTTCTGATGTCAAGTTCTGATCATTATGTTCTTTCATAGCTTCAGTGGAACCACAAGTGTTCTGTAAAACACTAATGACTAATGCAACTACTCTTTGCTGTGTATAAAGCTGCATTTTGCCCATGTTGCATGTTGGAGTGGCAGGCAGCAGAAAAGAAGTATTGTTCCTCCTTAAGCATTCATGACAAGAAGTTTAACCTTTATTATTTATGGAAGAGTGCAGGCCAGTGTTTTTCATCCTAGCATCTCATTCGTAAAATAAAAATGACATCTACCTGCCTGCCTTTATTTTCTGCTGTGAAGTGGAAGCTGTTCAGAGAGTAACAGTAGCAGGGTGTTATTACTATGCATGTGTGTGTGTATATGTATCTGTATGTATGTGCATCTATGTTTTGTGTGCACTTTTGTGATCCTGTGGTTCTTATAGCTCCACAGAATTTGGTGTCACTTAAAAGGAAGAAAAAAAAAGTGTCCCATTTCCATCTGTTTTTTTAGCATCAGATTGGCTCATCTTGGATTTTTATGCTGCAGTATTTTCACCTGAAAACCACGTTGATTTTTTACGGCACAAAAGTATATGAAAGTAGGGCCACAGAACACAAAAAGACACACAAGATGCATCATGATGCACTTAGAAATCTGTTAGGTGCATTCCAAAAGAGTATAGATTCCTTAAAATAAGAAGATATTTCTTGAAAAACAGGGAAACAGTTTGCAAGTCTGAGTGTCAGGGTATATTTTGCAGTACAGGCGATGTTAAAGCATTTCATCTTTTCAGCCTGTAGGTGGGACTGTGTTTTCAGCGAACCCATCTGTGAAAAAAATTCTGAATTGGCATCAGGCAGCTTAGGCTGCTGCTAACACTAGCTGGATCGAGTCAAGTGATTCTTGACTTGTGTTTGAGTTATTTCTGGGGAGAAAATAGCCTATGTCCGAAATTACTTTAGTACTAATGGGCTATTCTGAAATCTCTGTTTTCACTGCAGTCTGTGGGAATTCTGCCTGCTACAAATCCATAATTGCAGGATTTGTTCCTATTAAAAAGCATTTATGTAGCTCAAAAAATAATATCTGTGGAGAAATGTTGAATTTATAAGTATGTAAGTGCACTGATGATGGTGTATTAAGTGACATTTCGAATTGGGATTAACAAGTAAATTCTCATGCATAAATTCTTGGCTCAGAAAAATAAGTCAATCACAGGCTGAGGTTCTTCTTTATAAAAACAGGGCAAAGGGGAACAGAAATGTTTATAGCACTCTAGGCCAACAGAGACACTGACTCCCATAACACTGAATGCAGTTACTCAGGTAAGCAAGAACCACATTCTCTGGGCCAAATGTTTTTATGAAAACACTGAAATTGGACTCTGACACTACTACTGCTGGACAGTACTGTTGCCTTTTGTTTCTTGTTTTGCTTCATGCTGGCCCTGCTTGTCACATTCTTACTCATTCCAAGCAGTACTTTACCTCACAAGGAGCAGCCTGTGTAAAGGGGCAGCAGCCCTGTGATATATAGGCTTACTATCTCTTCCGTTGTGTTTACACAGCTTACACTCAAACAAGACAGCTAGTAGAGTATGGAGCTCACATGTAAAATGAAAAAGATATTCTGCTGAGGGAAGAAGGAAATCAAGAGAGATCTGACCAGATTTTGGTGCTGTAAACACATCTGTAGGGTCACCATAAAGCAATGACTACAAAGGTCAGCATTTCAAAATGTGTCTTAAGAAAATGTTTTTGCAAGCTTTGTGGTAAAGATGGCTGGTGTGTTGTATATTGTAACATCCTGCTTAATCTCCTCTATGTTATACCGAGTCATTTACAACAAAAAATGCCTGACATAACTTACAGCACAGGAACACACAAAACCAGCTTCACCAGGGTGGATGTTTATGTAATCTTCAAGAACACTCTGAAGTTTGATTCAGTAATCAAATAAAACTACGAGAGGCACATTTCTCAGAGACACTACCCATCATTGAATTTCTGAGCTTCTTTATTTTACCGAGCCTTGTTAGATAAATGTTGATGATTATTTCTGTACATCGTGTTATCTGCTGTTTTTATTCCACTTCTCGGTTGTAATTGCACAAGCGCTTGAGCTTTCTTTATTTAATTGAGGCATCTTAAAGGGGAGCAGATGGTCACCACAGGACTGCAGGTTTCCCATTCATAGCCTGAACAGCGAAGGCAACAACAAAAGTTAAGTTTAAACATACTGCCCTGGCAATGACCTCTGTGCTGAACTAAACAAACCCCTTCTGTAAAGTCAGGAGCAGTTCTCCTACCTTTCGAATGCAAACCTGGCACACTCTAGCAACCATAAAGCATCAAACCATGCAGCCCTGCTCTGGTTTTCACGATGCATGCTGCTACAGGGCACACAAAGCTCCACAGAGCGCCATCCTTAGGGATATTGCAGTCAAAATGCATCAGGTGTTCTAAAGCCTCTTTCACAAAATATCTTGCATATTTCACATCACTTTATTCCAGAAAAGGTTAACAAAATCTGAAGCATAGCAGTTTTATGCCAGTGAGTATAACTGAACAGGGATTCTCTTAGGACTAGGCAGTGTTGTCCCAGTAAAAAGTTCTTTTTTTTCCCCCCTTGAAATAATTTCAGACCTCTCCTTCACTGGGGTTAACCTCTGTTGCTTGGGGCATGAAACTGTCTCTCAACACCGTGGGAAATGACAAAACCTGGCATCCAGACGTTCTTGGCACGAGGGGCTCAGAAAGATCCCGGAGGGACACAGGCAGGGATCACAGATCCACTGTCAACTTCCCCGTTGACTTATGCTGTGCATGAGCACCTTTTCGGGCGAGGAGACGGGAGCAGGGCAGCCCTGCTTGTGCCCTGCCGCAGCGCCCTTCAGGCTGCCGCCTGCATCCCCTGGTGCTGATGCTGCAACCCCTCCTTGCCCAAATCCCACAGCCCTGCCGACTGTCGAACCCCTGAGCCCTTGGGATGCCTCAGAAGCCTTCCTTATGCAGTAAAGGACAGCTTAAGCGGGCAGGAGCAACCCCCAAAAAACATTTAAGAAAAAAATGGAAGTGCAATGGGATCCTTTACTCCCCGGGCCCGATTGCGGGGACTCGCTTGGCAAGGGAGAGCAGCTACCGAGCAGGAAGGTACGCGAAACACACACACGAATGTTAGATGTATGCGATAAGGACACCCCCGCCCGCCC
>VYXD01012684.1:11524-63297 GCA_013397195.1 Hylia prasina
CGCCAAGGGCGGCGAGTACTCGCACCTCACCCGCGTCGCGCCCGCCTACGCCAAGATGGGAGAGATGCTGCTGGCCCTCTTCCGCCACCACCAGTGGAACCGGGCTACGCTGCTCTACAGCGATAGCAACCCCGAGCGCAGCTGCTATTTCGCCATGGAGGGCGTCCATGTGGTCTTCCAGGAGGAGGCCTTCCACATGGCCGTGCACAGCTTCGACGAGACCAGCCGGCACCTCGACATCGACGACGTCGTCCGCGCCCTCCAGACGGGCGAGAGGGGTGAGTGGCGGCGGAGTGCCTGGCCGGGCTCCTCCGCGGCGTTCGGTGGCGGCTGGGGCGGTGGGAATCCCGCGGGGGGAAGGGGCTGCGGGAGGGGACGGGGCNCCCTAGGAGGGCTTCGTGGCGTGGTAAGAAATCAGCTTTCTGCTGGCAGTCTGGTTTGCCCAAAATTGTCCACGTCTGGAGGGCAGCAAATCTGCTGCTTACTCTCTGAGGTTTGTGCAGTGACGAAGTTCAGGGACTAAGCAAACAGGTTTTCCCCTCATCCAGCTGTGCCTTGCAGCGGGAGACCTTTTCGCGCCTTCTGCCATTGGGAGCCCTGTCGAGTCCCTCGTAAATAACAGCTGCATTTCAGGGAAATAGCAATTTCAGGGGATGTGTGCATGTGAAACACCTGAGTGCATGCCATGGTATTGTCACCAACGGTTAGCAAGACACCGTGGAGATAAATGGCTTGTAAAACACCTGGGACAGTCATGTCTGGGCTGGATGAGCTCACTTTACATCATGAAGCGGCAAAGGAAACTGCGTTGGTATGTGCAGTTTTGTAGTTAGATGTGCTTTAAAGGGAGATCTTGCCTAGCAATGTGTAGATGGATAGATGGGCTTATCAGAAAGACTTTTTCTGTGGGAGGGTTTTATCAGCCACAGGCCTCCCCAGTAAGTAATGCAAAAAGAAAATATTCCAGGAGCGAACTGCAGGGTGAAGATAAAATCTGTAGATATTTTCCAAGAAAGCCATGGATGTACAAAACCCTTTGTATAATTCTTACATATCACGTTGTAGAGTGTTAAAATAGTATCAGAATTGGACAGGTAAAAATCATGCTGTGTATGATGGGCAGAACCAGTATTTATGGTGCTGTAGGCTGTGAATGGAGCAGCCTTGCACTGCTGATGCTGTGCTGCTGTGAAATCACTAATGTGCCAGAGTGTGTGAAATAGCTGAGGTCTAAGAGTATAGGGCTCTTTGATTCTGTATTCACTGAAGCAGGTGCTTAAAGTTGAGCTTTCCTTTTAAGTACCATTTGGGGAAATATAATGAATGGAGAGAAATAAATGTGTCAGTGCTGGAGGAAACCACAGTGTGGGGAAAGATGCTTGTCAGGTGTGAGTCTGTGTGGCTTTCCTGATGCTGAGAGCATTACAGCATGCTTACAGCAGGAAAAGACAAGTGTTCACCCCAGCCCCAGTCTTCACACCGTGCTGACAATCAGTGAAGAGAGCTTGCTTTCAGCCTGGTCTGAAATGCTTTGCTGAGCTGTGACATTCATAATTCTTGCAACTTGCAAATGACTGAACAGAAGCAGCCCTCTTCTTTCTCCCTATTGTGCCCTGTGGGGTGCCTCCTTCCATCTCACCTCTTCATTTGTCCTCTGATTCATGCCACTGGAGTGGGGCCCTCCACCTCCCACTTGTGCCTTTCTGACCTTAAAAACTGACTGCAGGACTCACCTGGCAGGTTCCTTTGACCCTGCTGCTCATGGCATCTTTCAGGTTACCACGGTATTTTAAGAGTTCAACACCATGTGGAGGCTGCATCAGATGAGGTGTGAAGATCAGTTGTGGTCTCTATTTGTCCTGAGGACTCATTGGAGATCCCCCTGAGGGGGACAGCAGGACTTGTGGGCACCAGCGCACCATCCAGTGCATGTTCTAGAAATGTTTTCACTTGGTTGGTTTCCAGTTTTTAATACCTCCTGTGTCACACCTGCTGTGACACTGTCCTTAGCTCTAAGCCCTCACCTTCTCTAATTTTCAAAGGCTGCTGCTGTTTGGGGTCCCACCTGAGTGGTCAGCCTTCACTGACGTCCCTGACTGGGAGTGGGCTTTCAAGCAGATCCAGGATTCTTGCATGAAACTCTCCAGAGCTGGGACGGAAACTGCCCCAGCAGCTGTCCTATGGGAAGGAGGACAGAGACTGGCCCAAGGGGTTAGGCTGCTGCTGGTTGGGGTTTGCACTGGGTTCTCAGATGCCTGGGAGGAAGAAGCACACTCACCCCTGTGAATGTGTGTTCAGTCCCTGAAGCCATGTGAAATGACTGAAGTCTTGGAGCCACAAAAAAAGAAAGATGAAGAATATGATGATTAAAGTTAAGTGCTTGTCTACAATTAGTTTGATTAATAGTTCAAGCTTCCTTATAGGCTCAGGTAAGCCTGCTGCAGAGTTCATGTTGTAGGCTCAGGTTTACTGTAAGGTTGACAAATGCAGGCCTGTCCTAAAATGTATAAGCATGTGGTCCGAGGGATGTGTGTGGCAAAGGGAATGCTTATTCCTTTAAACTCTAAAGTATTTTCAGGATGAGTCAATAATCCTAGTCAATAAATGCAGCATATTGGTATTAGAATTATTGTGGTCTGTGTGTATTATGGTTCAGGGAGAACATTTTGTATCATTTTGCACGTACACGTTTGTACGTACACAATGGTAAGGTACTGATGCAGATTAAATACATAATATACATTTTTGGAAGATTATGAGAAACATATCCATAGCTTATTTGCTTCGGAATCTTAAAATATATAATCTTTGCTTTCCTGCTGGGTTAGAAGCCCCTTCCAAACAGTTAATATTACTTCCCTTACATTCCTTTGGAGGCTTACAAAATACAATTTAATGTATGTTAAAGTAGTTCCCCACACACTGTCTCTTTTGTTCCTTTTGCTCAACGTCTTTTATTGGTGTTGTGGGAGTCCCTTTGATTCCATCTATAGATTACAGTTTTATGATTGAAGTAAATTACAAAGACAAAGTCAAGGAAGAATTGGGAGGGCAGCAAGGAAAATTTCAAAAGGAAATCTCTCACCTATACTGAAATTAAGAACAGTGAGACAAATTCATTCCTGATGTGCATCTGGAAAATATTTGGTCCAAATTTTATTGTAAGAAGATTTTTTTCTTGTTCGTTTTCCTTCATGCTAATACACTTCACAATGGTCATGAAATATGTCTTGCTCTGTGGCTCTGGAAATTATTATATTACTCTGCCATAATCAATAGGACAGAGCTATGCATGGTATAATTCTCCTGAAGCGTGGGGTTGTACTGAACATGAGTCACCCCAGCGGCGCATCTGGAGGTTTATGCCTGTGATGGCATCCAACCAGAAAGGCGATGGGAGAAGATGCATTGTGTGCAAAAAGATTTGGCCTGTTTGGCGTTTTCATTTCTTATAATAGAAAACACTTCCACACAGAAGAGCCGAATGCGGTTTTGATTCATTTTTATTGCTGGGTTGAAAATATTTGCGTACATTATTGTAGCTTTTGAGTCCTGCCATGCGTGACAGCGTTCTTGGAAACGTGTGTGCAGTTGGTTTTGAATCACCGTCCTGACTGGATCTCTTCTGCCTCTGCTGTAGGGTACAGTCCTCAAGCACACACAGATAAAACACTTTGCTCCTCCCTCTGATATCAGGATCTTCATACCCGCAGTCTTGTGAGCCTGTGTAAAAGCTTGTAGTATAAGTTGCTCTGTGTGAGAGAGCTCTCCCTGTTGCTGAAGACCTCACCTGTTGGGATTTTCCTTTCCTTTTGCAGAAGGAAGGAATAGCAAAGAGCAGTGGCCCCCCTGCCCAGCTGATCTGGGAGGAGACCTGCCACCCTCAATCATCACAGTGGGGGTCACGGTGCCCACACAGGCCACACCTGTGGGCTTGTAGGTGTCATTGTTGCAGCAGACCATCTGCCTAGCTATTGTCCCATAATAAATGAGGCTCTGTGGTGTTTGTACCCGCCTTTAATCTTCATGCTTATAAAATGGTGCTTGGTTTTTCCATTTATTAACGTTAAGCATTCCATCACAGGTTGTTGCCTAGGCTTATTGTATGGTCTCTGGAGAGGAAGTCACATTCTGGATTCATACCACTCTCCCTGGTGCACAGGTGCTGCTCTCCCTTAAGTGCAGAGAGGCAGCAAAATCTAGGCCAGATATCTAAATATCAGGTAGTTGAGGTGTAGGCAAGTTCAGGCTACATCACACTGTTCAATGGAATGGAAATTGAAATGGTAAGGTCATGGTATCTCCATCTTCATCTTACATCCACTTAGAAATAACAACAGAAGCTTGTGATTGTGGTTTAGTCTACAAACACATGCAGCTAAAGAAATTTGGAGCCACAATTTGTCACATTTTGCAGGGGTAAAAAACCATATCACAGAGAGGCTCTATTTAATTACCTTCAGAGCAGACAAGGAAAGAGAAAGTCTCTCTGTGTTCACTACCTGTCTTGTCAGCTCTTTGGGAAATCAGCTTTTTTTGCAATCTGTGTTTTCTTGTTTGTTGCAAAACTGGGAGGACAGCTGGGGTCACTGTCTCTGGCAGCATTCTTGCTTCACAGGCCGTTCTCTGAAGTTCTTGAGCTGCTGCTTATCTATGTTTCTCATTTTCTTCCAGTTGTAATCATGTGTGCCAGTGGTGACACTATCAGGAACATCATGTTGGCTGCTCATCGGCAAGGAATGACCAACGGGGACTATGCTTTCTTCAATATTGAACTCTTCAACAGTTCATCATATGGTAATGTTTTTCTTGCCCAAGTATGTTGCAAAGTCTTTTGTAAGCTTGGTATTATTTTTAGATTTGTTAGCCTCAAAACATGCAGCACTGAGTCCCAGAAAATATCACTGTCTCTTTCTGTTGTTGCAGTTATCTTCCACTTGAGGTATGGTGTTGAGGCAGGAAATAAAACAGACCTTGTGGCTATAGTTGCTACTGGGTGGGTCACAAGATGCCAAATATGCTACAGCAATTTATTACTTATGTAGTTACTTTTTGGGGAAGTAGCACCAGGGATATTGGCTGTAGTGTGGGTACCCCATTCTGTTGTGTGTGTGCTCAGGTCTAGGTAGGTGACTGACACTGTCCCCAGCCTTGTGACTGCCAGCTCTCAGGGCAGGGGCATTCCTGGCAGCCTGGTGACTTGGGGGCTGAGCAGATGACTGGAAGGAGTTAGCAACAGCCAGCATTTCGGTCTCCAGAAATCCTCTCTGTGCTGGGACATCTACACACCTGATTTATTTATCTTTTGATCACAGACTCTGTCTGCAAAAATGTTCAGCCATGCTGTGTTAAAGAGAAAGCACTGGATGGGGCACAGGCAGTCCAAAGTTTCTAGAGCAAAGTGATTAAAAGTAGTTGTTTACACCCATAAGTAAAAGGGGTAATTTTGTCAAACTAAAACATGACCTCAAAGTGTAAATTAAATGTATATTCTTTTTGAAATATACCTAATATACCTGTATGCCAAACTATAATTGTAACTGCATGTTGCATCAGTGCATGGCAAGCACTGATGCTCTCAGCTGGTGCAGCTTAAATTCAAAGTAATATTGGGGCAATGTGTTTGCTAAGATCAAACATCAGATGGCTGAAGCTGGGGCAGGTTTTGTTAAAGTATAACATGGCTCTTCCAAGGAGCAGATTCTTGAAGATGTAGAGAAAATAATTTCCTCCATGCAGACTGCTTTAACTAATCCACTACAATAGCAAATTAATTTCAAGTTAAAAACCAAGTAGATGTTGAGAAAAAAGGCAAAGTGTGGGGGTTTACTTTTTTTGAGCTGCAAAGCCTGATCAACAATAACAACTGATTTTTTTTTAAAAAAGGTAATTTTTTTAATTAATGTGTTAATTGGAAATTCTTTTATATAAACTTTCTGTTACTCATCTGCTACCTCTGAGATTATTTCACAGTAAACAGTGCTGTGTGGCACACTTTATAATGAAGGCATCTAACTATAAATTCAGAGATCTAGATATGTACAGAAATACAGATACTGCTACATATATCAAGATTAGCTAAAGGATGCCAAATTTTGCCAGGTAAGAAGGAAATCACTCAAATTTCTAGAACATGAAGTTGTAGATCAAGATCAAAGCCAGTGTGGGAGGCTCATTACCACCCTCTTTGCATCACAGGTAATCCAGTCTTTTTGTAGCTTTTCTGAGGGATTAATGAGAACTCTCTGACTTCTGATGTACTGTAGTTAGCATGTGGCATTTCCTGACATATGTTTTAAACCAATTTTTCTGCCTGTGGATGTGTTTCCCATGTAGAGTGAAATGACTGTGCATCAGAAGTTGACTTTTGAGCAGATGGTCATTGTGTGTGAAAAGCAAACACAAGAGAACTGTAGAGAAATTCCCCCAAAAATCCTTGTTTGCAGTGCCTTAGGTTTTGTACTTCATAAAACCTAAGAGTGGGTGTGATTGGGTAATTGGCACTGTCTTTGTGTTCAGATGACTTTATTGCAGTTTGTTGTTGCCCTCTGTTCTGAATATTTCTAATTTTTCAGAAGAACAGGCTTATTAAATGCCAAGACTGCAACAATTGTACACAAGTATTGTAACAAGATGACCTCCCACAAAATAATCCATGAAGGAATTTAAATATGTAAATTATTCTAGGAACGCTGTTATGCAAGTCAACCTTCCCCAGTCCTAGTGTCGGGATTTAGAGAAGGAACATGGATAGTGTCTAGGACAGAAAGTTACATTCTACTAGAACTACCTTCTCTTTTTTTTTTTTTAAATTTCCTTTTTTATGTCTATAGTCTCATGCTTTTTAGCTATTTCTGTTTGCAAATGTGAAGCTCGAGCAAAGCCCTCTGTGCTCTGGTCTCTGCTGTACTCCTTGAATCCAGTACCCCCAAAGTGCAGGTGCCCAGCTGGGGCAGAAGCTGTTCAGCTTTGAGGCTTCTGCAAGGCTTGTGCTCTCTTCTGGGGAAGGTAACAAGATGTGCTTGCTTACAACTGCAGTTCTTTCTCTTTGAAAGCAGTAAAGAGGACAGGTGCAGGCGCTGAAGGGAAGAATGGAAAAACCAGACAGTGGGATGTTAGTTGCTATCCACTGTCTGTACTGGGGGTGATGAATAGGGTTCTGTGTAAGTGATTTTGAGAAATAAATCCCTCAACCAAGTCATATGTATCTAGAGCTCCTTCCTAAAAAAAATTAAATCATTAAAAAAGAATAGCAAAGCTCATGGTGTGTCTAAAGATTACTGTGCTAGGTGGTGCTGGGCTGTAGTAGATAAGGCTTTCCTGGGCTGGACAAAAGAGGTGAAAAAGCTTAGGTGTTCCTGTGTCTCCTGCCCTGTGTGGGCACTGACAGGCACAGCCCTAGACTGAAAAGCTGCAGGAGAAAGCTCTTGTCCCCCAGAGAAGTGCAGGGCCTTTACTGCTTCCCTTGTGCTCTCTGAGGAAGCCGAGCAAATCTCCAGTTAAGTCCTAGATGCAGTGCTGGGAGGACAAAAAGCAAGCTCTGTTTTACCTGCTTGAAGCCCAAGAGTTTGTTCTTGCAGCTGCATGATGCAGCTGTGCAAGGAGCACCATGGATTTTTTACCTGTACTCCATCTCCTGTAACATTTCTACAACTTGCTTCTCTTGGTCCAAATGACGCTGTGGTCCTCAACCCAAGCAAAATAACCACATGCTCTCTGATTTCAGATTCCTCTGTGCCTCCAGGTCACCTTGGGAATTTAGCATTACTTTTGTCTTGGCTCATTTAGCCATAATAGAGTTTGTTGCTAAAGTTCAAAAAATACTGTTTAGCTTTTAATTACTTGTAAGCATTTAAAGACTCACTGCTTAGGGCTACCACTGTTCCCTCTAGCCTTTTAAAGTTATCATTTACATCAAATAGCACAAAACCTGCTCCAGAATAACCTTTCCACTGACCTCCTGAAGCTTTGTATCAGGATCTCAGGGCCTGCTAAGGCCAGGGTCTGTTTGTGAGAAGGACTTCTTTGCTAATAAACAGCCAGTCAGCTATCTTGCTTTTTAAAAATGTGGTTTCTTTACTGGTGGTCTGCGTTAAATTGTTCCCTTGCTGCAACACAAAACATGTGTAAATACAGCGTAGGCACAGGATTCAGTTTTATTTCTGTGGTATTCCTTTCCCATTAAAAGCAGGGCTGGTGTGGCAGCCATGGCACACATGGTTTTGTCCTTGACAGCAGTGGGAGAGCTGCACCATCTGCCTCCCATTCAGGATGGTGATCATGCTTTTGACTTTACTGGTGCCTTTCTGACGGTCCAGGAGGAGTGGTGTAACAAAAGGTTTGTGCTTGAATCTCCCTCACCTCTTCTAAGTTAAATATCTCAGTGTTTGAGATCTGGTATATGTGTTTGGCTCCAAGATGCCATCTCACACTTAGGATTCATTCCCCCCTTTTAAAATAAGCAAACACAGCGTGGGAGTAAAGATGTCCTTTGGTTTGCACATTTACTTCTTAGTTATTTCTTGCTGCCTGATTTCCTGCACACCTTGAAGAAGGGCCTGTTTTCCTTTGTACTTTACCATCTCTCCAGTGATCAGAAAAGGGAACTTTTGGGTGGAAAAAGGAATTCCATAATGGTACCTAGTTTGGAAATATGCTTGTTTCCCTCTTTAGGAAATGGCTCTTGGAGAAGAGGAGACAAACATGACCTTGAAGCCAAGAAAGCATACTCATACCTCCAAACTGTGACTCTGCTAAGGACTGTGAAGCCTGAGTTTGAGAAGTTTTCCCTGGAGGTGAAAAGTTCTGTTCAGAAGCAAGGTCTTCACGAAGATGACTACGTAAGTACTTGATTGCAGTCTTCAGATCATAGCACCTTCAAAAACATGCTCCTAATTAAAGCAGAAGTGGCAGTGAGACGTTACCAAGACACAATCACCTGGGCTCAGTTGCAAAATTGTCCTGTTGCAGATTTTTTTTGTAAACTTTTTTTTTTTTTTTTAATAATGCAAACTACAAGGATAGTAGTCAAGGTGCACTATATCTCTGCACCAGCATCCATGACCAGTTGTTCTGTGCTCATCTCCTGGTTCATCAGCAGAAAGGTTGGCTAAAGGCAGGTCTTTCTCACTCTACCACCAGTAAGTCTTCTTAACAGGCAAAGAAATTCTGCCTTCTTTTTTGTTTTCTCCCAATAATTTTTTTTTTTTAGAATCCAATCTCAAAAAGTTACACCATCTGTGTTGCATGCAGTGAAGTCATTCCTGATGTGAAAAGTTATTCCTGATGTGACTGAGAAAAGTGGTCTTATTTCTCAACAAAGCCGATTTAGGTAGTTGCTGTTTTTTATTTTGAACTGTTTTATTTAACATAAATGGAACTCTGTTTTATTTAACATAAATAAAATTTAACATAAATGAAATAACAGAGTCCTTGCAGGTTGCTTTAAGCCTTGGGGAACACCGCTGTCTTCCAGAGGTGGACATGGGAAACCATGTTTTTTTTTAACCTCTCAAAATGTAGGAGGAAAATGCCTTTGAAAAGTGCGTTTGAGCTAGTGCTAAGCTAGTTCATTAGGCATATTCATGGAAAAGTCATGTGTGGTTGCAAGAATGTATAGCACGTAGCTGCAGGGATTTCTGCTTGCTGATACAACCTAGATAGTCAGCCTTCTCCGTTGTGCAGTGTGAACTTTCCAAATATGCTTATAAAGAAAAGAGGCTGGAAGAGAGTTTGGTCAGTCCTTAGCTGTAGGAAATGAGAGCCTGAAACTCAAGAAAGCAACCCAAACCCTTCATTTTCCACCTTCCACTTAGGCTTCCATCTCATCCCTTTGCTTTAAGCATTGTGTCCATCTTTAGTTCATCCATTTGAGTGTTGTGTTAAAGAATAAATCACCTTTCCTGCAGTTTATTGCATAACTTCGGCTACCTGTAGAAAAATTGTGCTTCTTAGAACATGAATGTATTTTATTTAAATATTTTAATTAAAATGTTAAATTTGAATCATAACAGTGGTTTATATTATTCCTGTGATACTTTTACAATCTAGTCATAGTCTTTTGTTGGCATGTTTTGTCTTGGGTTAGTGGAGAAATGCCACCTCACAATTTCAAGGTGCTGCTCTCTGAAGAACATGCTAAATAAGAAGACCATGGGACTTTAATTTGTGCTGTTCCTCCGTTTTCTCTCTGTGTCCTTTTGCAGATGTCACTTAGCAAGCTATGTCCTTTGAAAACCTGCTATGTGCCTTTGGTTGTGGTTGGTGAGAAATGTGATTTTAAATACTTAAGATTCAGATTCATCTGCAGTATTGTGGCTTTTTTTTTCCGTCTGGGCAGCGTGAAACCTCCCCAGATTAAGAAAAGCCATATACTGCTGAGACCTCAGGGTGCTGTTTGAAGGCAGGCAAGAGGATGCTTTTCTCTTCTTTAGGATGGGGACCCACTGCAAACCCTGTGCAGTGTTGATCAGGGCTGCATAGATACAAGCCCCGTTGTGGTCAACCAGAACTGGATCTAGGGGAGACCAAATTCTACTGTGCCAGTGTTGGGGAGATTTTGCAGGCTAATGTGTTTACTGGGGAGACTGCCTTACAGCTGTACACCTACTGCCAGAAGTCCTCTTTTGTCATTCTTCCCCCCATGGCTGCTGTGTGTGCTGTCAGTGCTCCTGGCTGTCCTGGGCCAGGAATGACCATCTCATCCTTCACCTTCTTCTGCCTGGCTCTGAGGGCTGCCTCTCCCTGTGTCCCATTTCCACCTGTGATCCAGTGTCGTTTACCTTGTTCCAAGCATTCCTTCACGCAAAACTGCCTTTTTGCTAGGGCCAGGCAAGTTCCATAGGCCCCTTCCTGCTGCTGCTTCGCCTATCTCCTCTTCCTGTTCTTCCTTTCCCACTTGGCTTTCTTCTTGCTTCCTACTCTGTTCTTGTTGGGACACAGAGAACAGCCTGTGGTCAGTGTACACCTACCAGATTCCTGCCATCAGGAACATTAGCCTCTGGCTCACAGGCTGCCTCCATGGAGGAGGCCATTGGGATCTGGAGCTCTCTGTGGAGGAGATACAGGTCATGGCTATGGGGGAAGGAGGTTTGGTTTCAAATGCAGAGTATCCTGGTATTAGATGGATGCTTAACTAAAATAGACCTCAGCAGAGCCACCCCTACCTGATTTTTCACTTTTTATGGTAAAATAAAATGTCTCTAAGAGAGTTAGTTTCTGGTGAGTATAACAGAAAACATAGCTGTGTTTCTTCATTAACAGTGTATGAACTTTAACTTTATGGTTTGCTTTGCATTGTTTATGATGAATTATACATTTTCCCACTTTGGACAGTGGGAAAGAGATGGATCATATTCCCTTAACTGATTGTCTTGCTGCCCTATTCAGAGGAGAAATGTTTTGGGGCAGCCTTTGGGATTAAGAAAAAAAACCATTCTGAAAACTGACGGGGAAAAATAAAAAGCCAGACTGAAGGCCAGTTCCTTCCCCTCTGAAAAGTTTCTGGGTAGTGGGCACCCATTAAGTATGCTTTCTTTGGCAACATGGGAAAAAAGTGGCCTGGGTATGCATTAGGCAAAGCTGTGTCCTCCAAGGGAAGACAGGGAAGGAAAAGTCCTTGAGCCGAGTGGGTGGGAAGCGACAGAGATGGATTTTGCTCTGCTGGATTCTGCTCCTGAAAACAAAAACTATATAGAAAGATAATCAATAGTACAGCCCATCTCCCGTCGTATCCACGGGTGTTGAAATATAGTCCTCATTCTTTTCTGCAAGCTGTGTCCCAAGAGAAGACGCTTAGGGAGGTTTGGATTTGAAGCATCCAGTGTGTCTGCTTTTCTGTGCGGATTTTTCCAATGTCATGGGAAAATGGGGCCCCAGGCCTATGGTCTAAATTATCTCACAGTGACCCTAACTCAAACAAAAGTCATTAGTGCTGCCATTTTGTCCTGGCCTCTTGCCAGCACTAATCCTAAAGGCATTATTATCTACCAAAAAAGAATATCATAAAAATGGAAAATAAGCAGATGACAGAAGGAAAGATAAGAGAGACAGAAAGGGCAAAGTCCTAAAGCAGCAGCTGTCCCACTGCCAGATGCAGAACACATACATCCCTTGGAGGAGTAACAGGTCAAAGAGTGTTGGCTGTCTTCATCTCCAGCTGCGAAATCACACAGAAAAGAGAAAAACGTGTTTTGGGTATGTCTTTCCCAGCTCAGGAATTTCTGTTGTTTCTGCATGGATGTTATGCTTTGGAAATGGAAAAGGTGGAAGAACCTGTGCCTCATAAGGGAGCAGGAAAGTGTGGAGAAGAATTTTTCCACGAATCTCTCTTGTTGAAGTAAAGAGCTTCCTCAAGGACCTTTTATCTAGACAGCACTGAAAGTAAGAGTGGCAGAGAGGGTCTAAGAAAGCATCTTAGAAATATTTAGGTTGAACAGCATGGGGCAATGGTGATGTTCTCTGTCTGCAATGAATGTCCCATTGCAATTTCCCACTGCAGCAGCTGCCTGAGACCATTAGCAAATATTGTTAGTTTTCTTGTTCACCAGTCTGAGTGTGAAAGCAGTTACTGTGATGTTAATGTAACCCAAAGAACTGTGGGCTGAAGCAATAAATCTGCTTATCCATCAGTTCAGCATTCAACAGTGTTTCATGTTTTTTGAAGAAACATCCTGTCATTTTGTCAAAAGCCTGACCGTTTTATTCTGTGCCTACCTCAAGATCGACTGCCTGGACAAAATAAGCAAAAAAGGAGGATTTTTTTCAAAAATATAATAAAAATTGGGTTTCAGGCATGCAGTAGAATCCCTTTAATGCTTCTATACAAATTGTGACAGTTTTTTTACTTCTGTAATGTTAATGCATTAACAAGACATTAACAGCAGGGAGTCTTGTTCTCTATAAACCAGCTAACCTTGGTTTAATTACAAAATAAGGGCAAGCTCTGCTTGCAGACCTATAGCCTAGTTGAGGCAGACAGCAGTGGGAATTGCATGCAATTATTTGAAGGAAGAATTTAAAACTGCCTCTAAATGGGTGTGTGAATAATTCCCAGTACATACTGTAGTTAAAAATGTTTATGAATAAACAGTGTTTCAGTTAAAGTATATGCATAAGCCATTTTTATTAAATAATGCTGAACGCTTAATGAATTGGTCGTAGGGTACAGTTTGGAAGTTCTTAATGCACCTTCTGTTCCTGACTCAGGTTTAGGATTCAATAAATGCTTTTTTTATGTCCAGCCTAGTATTCTGAGCTCAGATGATTTTATAGCCAGGAATATTTGCTCTTCTGAGGTTACAGACCACCCATGGCTTGTTTTTTCTTCTCATTTAAAAGCTGAAAATGTAACTAATTAAACAAATATTTCTGCTGTGTTAACTACATGACAGCATTGTTCACAAGGTGGATGCATGAGTTTTTTCCTACCCACAGCCTTTTTCACCCTGCAAATGAGCACTGGGAGAAGGGAACTTGGAGCCTGACTTGCCAGTAAAGTTATCTCAGTGAAGGAATGAGTTGTGTAGGTTAATTAGATCAGCAAGATGCCACTCCCTATTAGGAAGGGGAACTCTGTTTTATTTAACATTTTCAGCCTTCTGAAAGGAGAAACAGTGCACTCGAGCAACCTTTTTAGCTCCAACAGTTAACTATAAAAGCTTCATGGGAGGTAGCTGTGCTCGTAAAGTTTATCCTCTCATCCATAACATCCGTGCCAGACTCTTCCCTCTGTGTATTCCTTACGTCAGCCTTTTAATTAGGATTGCACACCAGCTAAGATAACGCTGAGAGAAGTGAGCAATTCAGTCTTGTAGCTGTGATGCTGAAAATGTAACTTATTCAGCAATGTCCTTCTCACTTGTCTTTTTTCAGGCACAGGCAAGCAAGATTAATGTCAGGCAGTCTTTTGTGTCTCCTGACTGCATAAGGATGGGAGAGAGTTTTGAGGAGATTTAAGGGGGAAAAAAAAAAAGAAGAGCCCCCAAACCCTGCCAGCGGGTAATTTGTTCAAGTGAATGGGTCTATTCAGCTTCTGGAGTGCTTTGCTAATTGTGTTTGAAAGAATAAAAGCAAACCACAAGCTGCTTTCAGCAGCCGGAAAAAATAGTTTCACATGCCAGCTTATTAACAAGATGAATTCTATTAGTAAAACATATTTAGGATTTTCATGACCAACCCTTCACCCCTTGGAATTAATGAGAGTGTCTTTATATTCTGTAAGAGGAGTATTGACCTGTGGACCGCTAAATTTGGTGAATACAGCACACACTTATTTTTTTTTCCCTGAAGTTAATGCTTTGTCAGTGGTATGAAAGGCCAGTGTGATCCATGTCAGGGTCTTAGGCAAAACTACAGTGTAATATTAAGTTATTCGCCAGTAGCAGATGTCATAAAAGACAGTAAAAAAAATTATTCTTCTCTCTTCTAGGGGATTTGTTTAGCTTTTCTAGCCTATCTAGCCATATTTGTGAAGCTCTCTTAAACCATGGAGGAGATAGTGTAAAACTGCACGTATATCTGGAAATAGTAACATCTGAACTTTTTTGGGAATGTAAAAGTTTAGAGTTGGTCTTCATGGATATGTTGTATATTTTCCATAGCCCCATGTTTCTACTTGGATTTCACAGGTATTCACATTCCACTTAACTAAACAGGCACTCAGAAATTTATGGGTAAGGCCCTCTTTGAAGTACTTGCTAGAAAATATACCTTTTTTTCCACTAATAAAGTGTGAAAAATACGTCCTGTTGCAAAATTCATAGGCTGTTTCTGATTTTAATGCTTCTCCATGCTATTTGCATTGCAAGTAAACGAAAAGCTAATTTGTCCCACTGAAGTATTGTTTTAATGTAAATTCGTAGGATTTTTTACACCGGTAGAGAATCGTCCTCAGGTTGGGCTCTGAAATGTTTGAATGAAGAAAAAGGTAGACTCTCTGTCTCATTTTGCATAAAATGTCAGTTGAAAAATGAAGTATCTTTGCTTAACAGACTTTTTAGCTGCCACTGCCTTTTTCTGTGAGTCTTGTTCTCTGGGTATCTCATGAAAATAACGCTGAGTTGGAAGTTTCCTTATTTACCAGAAGAATATTCAGCTCAACAAGGCATGAAGAGGAGGTTTGGGTGAGTCTGTTCCATGTCAGGATGGTGCTGCAGCCAGCAGCAGGGTCCAGGGCAGGCAGCTGGAAGCTGTTCTGCACTTGCTAGATGGCTGATGGAATGCTCCAGCCCCAGCACCTTGGCTGGGGTGGAGGGTTCACCTCACCTGTGCTGGTACCTTCACACTGTGGTCGCACAGATTGGGTTACGAGTTCAGTATTTGAATTCTGAGCCAAGCAGTTTAATCAGAGAGTTTGATTATGAGGGTGGCAGGAGGTGTGGAACAGGAGCCACGCTTTGTTTTCTTCAGGGATGTAAAGGAAGAGCAATTCTTCAAGGCCAGAAATGTGAATTCCTTGTTTGAGAGCACCAGAGCAGAGTGTTGCATCTGCACTGACACGGTCTAGGAAAGCTTTCTTGCACTTATTTGGGGAATCGGTATGGTGTAAGTGATTCTGAATGACAGCAGGGCAGGGTCTAACTTTGTGATAATCACAAATGACAAGTCTTCTAAAACATCAGTGTAGGTGGCAATCAGTAATACCTGAAGTCCGAGATCTCTTGCTGAGTCAGCACATTCATTTTTTTATGGCTATATGTTTGGAGGTTAAGGTGAATGTAGCTCTGGGAAAGGCTCATTCTCCAGAGGGGAAAAAAAATCTTTTGGCAGAAGGGCAGGCCAGTTCTGTGGGTGAGTCAGGTCACCCTGGTGTATGAGCGTTGGCAGAGCCAAGACAGGCAGCAGTGCTTGGGTGTGCTCCACTCTGTTGGGCTGTAAGAAAAGGTCAGTGTACAATGTACCAGCTAATTTTTTGTTCTTTTTTCAGGGGATATTTTCAGGGGATATTTTGCTAATGCAGAGGGTGTAATGTCACCCTGTGAGAATGGGCTGTGCGAATAAAGGCAGTGTTCTTGTGCATGCAAGGAGGCATAGGGACCCGCAGGAGGATACTCAAAACTTCCCTTCTCCTTTTAGTAGATACTTTTTTCATTAGGAAGAGAAGTCTGGGACAAAAATGAGAAGGTCTAGCCCGTTCTAAAAAGAACTAATATATCAAAGTGTATTGAAAAGACAAGGAATGTCTCTGTCCCAGAGCAAATGAATAAGAGGGGCATGAGAAAGGGGCACAGGACAATGGGAGGAGGGTAGGTGAGGACGCCCTTTGCTCTGTGGCTGGGAACAAGGTGACATTCACTGAGCAGAACATTCACATTTGATGGGAAATGTGTGTGTACAGTGCATCCAGTTAACCCATCAGCCTGCAGACTACAAAATACCTTAGAGAGCAAAACCAAGGAGAATCTCAGGCATCAGGCAGTCAATATGGCTGCAAGCAGCTATGAGAGTGATTTTTTAGTTTCTTGGAGTGGCAGCAAATCCTCAGATTTATAGGTATTAACTACCATGCTGTTGCTGAAGAGTGGGATGATTTGTTTCAGGTTGTGTGCAGCTGGAACCTCCTGGCTGCTGACAGGTACACACAAATATCTGCTGGGATAGCTGCTGTACCTCTCCTATGCTAATGGGATCCTTGCAGGGATGCCAGCAAAGGGGTGGTTAATCAGCCAGCTGAACACCTTTCGTCAGGTATCCACTATCTGAAAGAAAATAACAAAACCAAGTAGTTAAATTTTAAGTTATTTGGAATGGAAGCATGACTAATAGCAGCCTGAGGGTTTGCATTAGTTCCGTGCCATTAAAGTTTACAAGTTCATGTGCCCATTTACCCTGGTATTTAATAAAAGGATCATTTGTCATGGCAACCACAGCCTCAGGTGGGCTCTCCTAGCAAGTTATTTACTCCCAGCCCAGAGGACCCCAGGTCTTGGCAGGTCATTACTCTCCTCCAGCACCTGGATTTCAGTTCCAAGAGTGCCTCCACCTCAGGATGCCCTGCAGACAGGGCAGGGGAAAGGTGGAATTCAGATTCTCTGAAAGCAGAGATTGGACCCTGAAGTTCTCTCATGCTAATGTAGTCATAGGGGCCCCAGGGCTTTTAGATGAAAGGGGCAGGGAATTTAAAAGGATGGGTGCCCCGTGGGGTTTTGTAAAGGCTTTACTGCAAGTTCATGCAGTGGGGAGTTGTTACCTGCCTGTGTGAGAATAAGAGGGTCATGTCATGCCTCATTCTCTACCTCCTCTTTGGGCAAGGGTGAGGCAGAATACTGTTCTTATGAATCCTGGTTTTGTGTGCCTAATTTTTGCCTGGTTCTGAATAAAGATCTTAAATGACTAATCACAGCTCTGAACATACTTTTGAGCTAAGCACCACTTTTGGCTGTGTCTAAATAATTTATGTTTATCCAGCCCTTCAGAATGTAAAGCAAATACTCTCCTCTGTAACCTTTGCTGATCTGCTGCAAAGCAGAAATCAAATGCTCTTTTTCATCAGATGTGTTTTTTACCCTATCCAGGATTTTGTCAGCCCACCAGCTAGTGTAGCACAGGTAAATTCAGTTTGAACACGAGTTGTCTCCAAAGTGATACAGTGATTTTTCTGAGTTTTGCGTGAGAACTGATGTAGTTTTGAGAGTTTTTAATACAAAAAAATAAAATATGTGATTTTTGTGGTTTGGTGATAATGTTAGTAATCCAGAACCCAAAACAATTGCACATTGTATAAGGATAAACTTTTAACAAAAAAATGTCCTTCCTGTTTGTCCTAGCTCTGCATTCATTTAAACCACTTTTACTTATTTTAGCAAGTGGAACTGATTTTTTCAGATGAGTGACTGTCATCCTGAAAACTGAGATGTTCCTGCTTGTAAAACATTCTTGCCCACTGACATCAAAAACTTAATATCTAATGAAAGCATGGGGGTGGTGGGTTTTTTTGCTGCTGTTTATCTTCATTTAAAATGTCCCAATTTAAGTGCCAGCTTAAAATGTAAGCTTTCATTACAACTGTATAACAGATTATCAGACTACCAGTGGGGATTCTTAGAAAAATCTATTTAAAACAAGAATATTTTAGTTTCTCTATGTCTGTGTGTTTTCAGCAGAAAAGAATAATTTCCTTAATATCTCTTGTGTTTCACCACTATGACTAGATGTATAATTTCTGGACATTGTTTTGTGATTCATCACATGACTGGCCACATAGTTCGTTAGAAGGGAGGAAACCCTAAAAAAGTTTGAAGGTTAGTTTTATAAATGACACCCGTACCTTCTGTGGTTAAGATCTGTTCAGTATTCAGGCAGTCACAGTATAGCAATGTGTGCTAGAGATCCTTTGCATTAAGTGTTTATCTGATGTTAGAGGTGTATTATAAACATGGAATATTTCGCCTTAACTGCAGGATCACAATAATGTATTTTCAGATTCTCTCCTTTTCCTTCATAACTGTCCTGGAGCCCTTTAGAGCTAAATTACAAAGGTGAATAGTATGTGTGTAAATCATACATAAAGAAGAAATTCCTCTAAATGATTATTCTGTAGGTAGTTGATGGTACAAAACAGTTCTGCTCCTTAGATACATCAATTGCATCCCTTTGAGGGCAGCATTAAAGGGTGATGCAGGAACCAAAACCACAGATGGGTAAAGTGGCTGGTGGAAGCTTGCAAAAGGAAACACAGTGGGTAGAGCCAGAAATAAATCCCACACAGGTTTGCAGGGGGAAGATGTGGTCTAGAATAGCATCCCATTCCTGGAGCCTGGCCTGCTTTGGCCATGCCAGTGGAGGTCTGGGGAAGAGTCAGCCCAGTGATGTTAGGCCATGGTTTGAGTGCAGCAGTCAGAGCCCTTTGATTGAACTGACTGTGGGTAAGGTTCTGACTCTGCCAAGGTGACGGTTCCTCTTTCTGTGTTTAATGGAAGAAGCTCATTTTGTCTGTAGCTGGAAATTTCTGCCCAGCCTGTTAGCAGCAGGCACTGGGGGTTTACAGCTATTTTTTAGATAACCATAGAAGAGCAAGCAATAAACAAAGAATGGGCAGCTTTTGCAGGCAGTGGGGTGGAAGGTTTTCTCCACGCCTTTGTATCTCAGTTGTCACTATAGCCTGACGTGTTTTAGCTGACATTTCACAGTGCAGCTGCCCTGTAGTCCGAGACTGAATAGATTTTTGCTTCAGTTCACCATTGAGACAGTAGAGCAGCTTGTGGCTGCCCCAGCCAGATGATTGTGAGTAAATCTACTAGTTGTTCAGGAATGAGGAATTAAGAAAAACAAGAAGGTTTGAGAATGAGATGAGATACAAGAGCAAAGGAGCTGGCTTTGTGGTTAGTTTTCTTTCCATAGCAAGAAAATAACCTTCACTGACAAATGGTCTTAACTCCCTGAATTTGGCTGCCTTTTTAAAGTAAATCACAGTTACTGCTGTAACTTGTAAATTTACTTTTTTTTTTGTTAATTTATTTTATTTCAGCAGACCTTTTCTTGGAACAAAGGGATGGTTTCTGGTCCACAATTGGCTTGAAAGTGGATGGGAGTTTGTCACTAGTGGTACTTTAGTCCTGCTGGAGTAAGCATCCTGTTTTCTGAATGGAGCAAAGGCAGCAGTGGTTTGGCATGCCTGGAGTGCACATCAGCTCGTGTACCAGCTGAACAGCACAGGCAGGCAGAGGCATGGTCTCACCCTCGAAGAAATGGGCGTAATTGCAGCACAGCATCTTTGTATCCAAATCAAACAGTAGGGGCAGAAAAAAGCAGGCATCTCATTATACACCTTGTCTCTCAAATGGTGCATGCAGGCTCCTTCATGGTGAAGATGGGCAGCTGATGACCTGCAAGCAATGCTTGTGCCTGAGGCTCTAAACCTGGGCTTCAGTTGCAAATTCCTTATGCCAAGGACACATTGCCTGGTGTGCTGAGTGCTTGGGTGGGGCACAGACCTCATCTCTGCTCTCAATATCACTGCTGCTCCATTGAATACTGGCAAGGAGATGAACACAGGCAGGCAGCCTCGTTGGAAGAGGCCTCCTTAAAGGGAAGTGATGTGTTGTTCAACTGTGGTGCTGAATTTTTAAGCTATAAATTTTATAGTGAAGTATAAGCCTCAGTCTGCAGAATCCCACTAATAAAGTCACATGCTCCCCATAAGAAAAATGTCTTACGGGTTTCTACATAAACACTGTCTCCCTGTGAAACATGAAATTGATGCAGCGGTACTTGAATGAATCTCTCTTAGGTATGCACAAGGTTTTACTGTTATGCTCTTCCTCTTTTCCTTGGGAGAGATGGGAGTTCCAGCCCCAAATAATAAAGTGGGTTTGGATATATCCTTTAGAAAACCAAGTCCTGAGCCCTGGCCTCATGTGTACTTGAGGAGGTGTCCATTTATCTATTTATAGAGACTGAATATCAGTGAATATAGCGTGAGGCTGTCCTTGGCTACAGCCAAGGACAGAATTTGGTGTAATGCCATATATTCTTTTACAGTTTTAAATTAAATATTGTGGAAATGGCCTTCTACAAAGAAAGCATGTATTTATATTTTTTCCTTTTTCTTACTGTTTTTTGAAGCACTGCGGTCCCGTGAGGGAGCAATAAAGTTTGTATTTTTAGTCTTAGGCACCTAAACATACAGATTTGATTAACAGTTTTACAGCTTTATTCTCCTTTCCAGTGCCTGCTTTGGTTCCACAGCAATGAATCCCTGTTTGTAAACACCCCAAGACATGCTGTTTATGATAGCTGACTATGGGTGTATCCCATGGCTTTGGAGTTACTGTGCTTGGGAGTCCTTGGAGTCCCAGTCCCAGTGCATGTTAGCATTACCCTGCTGTTGTCCATAGGTGATATTCAGGAGCTCTTGTCAGTTTCTGTTGCTTGATGGAATAGAGAAATCCTGTGAGGATCTGAGAAGATGGATGGTGGTTTAGTGAAAACTTTGGTAGTCCTGTTGGGGTGGTCGCATGCAGGATGATACTTGGCAGTGTTATGGCAGTAGGACTAATGCATTACTGCAAAGCTGGAACTGCACATGACATTGCTGGTTTGAAATGCACTTCACCTTTTCTCAGGTAATGATCAAGTGTAATAATATTCTTCCCTCAGCTTCATGTTCTCAATCTACATGTCAGTTCCGCCCAGAGTTTCTCACTGGGATTATGGAAACTAGAAGTTTAACACAAATTTGTAATAATGATATTTTATCTTAAAAAAAATCAAGCATGATCATTTCTATATGTTGATCATCTACTGTATGGGAATCATGAGCACCTTGTTCTAGATTTGTGAAGTTCAGAGCAAGGTCCTAACAACTCATCCAGGAACTGCTGAAGGCTGCTGACCATCTCAGGACCATAAATAAGTGCTTAGAACATCATGGGCTGTGGCAATGTCCTGAATGGGAATATGCAACATCAGCAAATGGTATTAGAGAAAGAAATCCCTGCTGTAGAGTGAAGTGAATAGTGCTGGATAGTGAGTCAGCAGAAGACAACTGAAGATAGGTGTCAAGAATGCATGTATGAGAATTTAGTTATGTCAGGGCTTCTTAGAAAAGCTCATAAAGAAGGGACTATAATAATAATTGGCTTGGTAAAGGAGGATTAAAAGGGGAGAACTGACAGTTAAATTGCAAATGCTTAGAAAACGACTTCTGTTGAGATATGTTGTAACAGCGTGAGATAGTAGGACCATCATGTCAAACACATAAATTGGTAAAATATCTGGGTACAGCCCTATGTAGTTCCCTAGGGTCCTCACTGATTGGGGTTGAAACGATATTTTGATGACTTGGATATCACTATGGATGTACTGGAAAGTAGATGTAGAGACCAAGTGTGGGAGATGTTGTTTGCCTTTTCAGTAGAAAAAAAGGTGATGATGGTGATGCTCCCCACTAAGCATGGGAGTGGTATGAAGTGCTGTATTGCTGTGTTTCAGAGATGACCAGTTCCAGATAGAGGAGAATAATCTTATTTTACAGTCAGTAGGCAGGATATGGAAAATTCTGGGTCCTGCATAACTCTATCTTGGCTGTCTTTCACATCAGTAGTATTTTGCACTGCTGTGCATGCTGTTAACACCTTGGTATATATGAACAGTGTGGTCACAATATAGCTGCTTGGGGAACTATAACTTTTGAACTGGGTAAAATTTATGCATGTGATTTCCACTGAGAGGGGTTGTTGGGTTTTGGTTTTTTTCTCTGATAGAAGATGGTTAATTAGAGTGGAAAAGCAGGAAGATAAAAGGGGTATACATCCAATTCTCCTATGCAGTTAGCATTCTTGCTTTCTAGGTGTATGGTATTAGAGTAGGATGTGAAAGTAATACAGAAGATAGCTTAGAAAGAGATTTCCACATATTTTTACTGCAGCCTTCAAAGATGTTCAGCAAACCTGGCAGCTTCTCTGCTGCCAGTGGCATTGCTGCCACGTTGAGGGGATGGCCCTGCAGTATGGGCCACGTACAGCAACATTTCAATAGATCTGACATGCAAATTGTGATCACAGCATTTGGAGCTCTGCTCCCTCTAATTAAATATAAATGAAACTGGAAAACACTACAGTAAAAAGACTCTGCTTTGATTAGAGCTCAACTAAAAGAGCTTCTAATTACCTATAAGCTTAATGACCTCTTAATAGATTTTATACTCTGTTTTATCCTGAGGTGGTCTAAGGTTGAGCTAACACATTATTAATTACTATGGACGCCTTCAAGCTGCCAAAGACACCTTCACAGATAAAGACATCTTCACAGGTATTCTGATTCTTATTTGAAGCATTCCTGGAATATAAACTTTAAAAAGCCCTTTTTAATGCTTTTCCTGCAGCAAAGAGCAAAGCCTTCAAAACTTTTGCAGCCGTTACTTCACATTTTAATATTCCTCTGTCCTGCACATCATGCAACCCATGGTCTGTGTGGAATTGTGGCAGCTTCCAAATGATTGAATGAGATGATATGCAGGAAAATTTCATTCCCTTCGTGGGATCCTGAATCATGTTTCAAGAACTGCTTCTTAAACGTGTTCCTGGATTAATGTGAAAAGTCTCAGGTGTGCCCAGCATCTGGTTTGGCTGGTGAATGTAAGTGCAATTCCACCTGCAAACACTAATTACAACTCTTCCAGAGGATTTTAGATGGCATAAATTATCCATAGTTTCAGCTTCCTTGACAACATGAGAAAAAATGCTGGGGTTTGTGTATAAGTGCAACTGAGCAGTGGCATAAATGACTTTCTGACAATTTTTTAATGTGATTTTTCACATGTAATGTAAGGACTTTTGGCCAAGTGGAGCTTTGGCAAGAGGCTGTGGCAGTAACCTCCGAAACTGCCAAGTGAGTTTTGACAGGGCTTATCTTGCAAATCTGCAGTGTCTACTAGAAGGGTTTTCAGGCCAGCAGCATGAGTAGATTTGAGTTGAGCAAATTAGCTGACAAAATGGATTTTGAAGGTTGCTGTGTTACACTGAGAGGTCTTTGCCATGGACAAAAGAAGTGACAAATAGCTTTCCTTGAAACAAATGCCAGCCACAAACTGTAAATCAGCCAGCAGGGAGGTATAGCTACTAGAGAGTCTAATTTCTCTCCTGAGAGCAGGAATGTCACATTAAGAAAGCTGAAGTTTGATCATCCACAGGCCACTTGGACTCTAACATTGGCACATGAAGCAGTTGCCGAGCTTTGTGGTTTCTTGGTTTGGTTGGGTTTTTTCAATTCTGAAAAGTTAAAGCCTGTGCTGGCAAAGCCTGTCCTAGTATGCACTCTGTCCATCAGCTCTTTTTATTCCACCAAAAGCCTTTCACCTCCTTTCTCTTTACTTCAGAATAACTGCAGCTGCTCTTCAGTCTGTGGCTATCAGTGAGGGTGAGCTGAGCTGTTCTGCACCTCCTGTAGCACCTGGGCTCTTGCCCCTGATCAATGTGATGCATTCAACTGCAGTATGGGTTGGAGTTACTGAAAGTCCAGTCTTAAGTGTCAGAGGAATGTAAAGTTTTATATTATCAGTAAATAATTCCAAAATTCTCCTTACTCTTGGCAACAGCTTTAAGAGTGAAGGAATGTCTTGGGTGTAATTACATTATCAGGCTTTGATTAGTTCAGCTTAGCCAATCAACTGTGTAATACTTTTTATCTGTGGAGCAGTTATTTAGTTAACTGGCCACATGTTTTGTCTTGTAACATTTTTAATGTCCAGCTAAACCTGTAAGAGTTAGAGTAGCATTTAATTTATTGGCATTTTAAATTGTTTAGATACACTGAAGTGGAAGATAAGATTAATGTTGCTTCTGTCCAGAAGAATATCTGTAGAGGTGAGTTGCTCACTGGAAGTGGCAATAAGAGACCCCCTAATGTGGTTACACCTTTGCTAGGATGTCAGGAGTTTTTAATTGTAGTGGAACTCTGAGTGGATGGGAATGTCTTTCTTGCAGCTGGAATGATAATTCATTCTCAATTACTGTGCCTTGAGAGAATACATTGCACTGCTCAAATGTGAGTTGCTCCCTACAGAAGAGGAGTACCTGTGCTGCTCAGATCATTCTGCATCAGCTTCTGCTGAGGGTCTCCATCTGCACTCCACTCCTGAAATTATTATTGCTTCACTACTGAAGCACGTCAGACTCCTGAGAGCAAACTTGTAATGTTTCTGCAGCACTCAGCTGTTAACTGTTTTTGTAACTCACAGACTGAAAACTGTAAGTTGCCTATGAAGGTTCATTGGCAGCAATCTTCTTTTGTGTTAGGGTTATAAAGCAGGGTTAGGGTTATTAGAGTTATTTCATTCATTTCATGTAACTTACTGAGAAAACTATAAAGGACAGGAAAAGGTTCTCCTGGCAGTTCCAGAGAACGCATTTCTGGAGACGGTAAGTAGTTTTCTCCATTGCTCATTTGCTAGTGGAGAGATGCTTGGCTGAACAAGGGCCAGAAATGGAAGTGGTAATCATTAAACAAGCAAATCCACCAGTTGTGCTTTCCAAAAAAATCATGACAGAACATGCTTCCCAGTCCTGGGAGGTGCTAAGTCCCCTGTGCAGAGGGAGGGGGTTATACTTGCTGCTGTGGAATGAGGGTGCTCAGCACCTGACAGAATCTCACATTGTCAAGTGCAGGATTTGTGCCTCTGGGCGTGGGAACTGGGATCTGCAAGTTTCTCCCCTATCTGCAGAGCTGTTCAGACACAACATTATGAATGTCCAGAATAGCAGATAGAAAATGGGCCAGAAGTTCCGTTGTCCCACTGAGGTTTTTTTGAGATATATTCCTTTCTGCTGCAGCAGCTGATAAAGTAACTCTCCAAGTTAGTCACTTTGGTTAATTTGTAGATTCTCTCTAGCCAGTTTAATTACCTAGGAAAGAAAAATTTTGTTATGTGTCTATTGCAATTGGGTTTTTTTCTTCTTTCTTTTTTAGGTGAACATGTTTGTGGAAGGATTCCATGATGCTATTCTTCTTTATGCTCTAGCTTTACAGGAAGTCTTGAAGATTGGTTTCAGTAAGAAAGATGGAGAAAAAATAGTTCAACAAACACGGAACCGAACATATGAAGGTAAGAGTTAATATGGAATCCCAGCTTTCAGAGTCAAAAAACTTCAGGTCTTTGTTCTGTGCAAAGTAAGGACTCATGCCTGTTCCACTCCTAAGAGAGAGGAAAGCAAACATATGAAACCATGTGCATCTTTAAGGCTGGCTTACATATCTCACCAGTCTGTATTTTTTTGTACCAACTGTTGAGGTCTTGACTCAGTTCAAAAAACTCTTAACAATTTAATGACCCTAACTGATGTTGTAAAGAAATACCAATAATTTTCTCAGGCTCCCTATTTGTTTTTGAAAAGATTACAGCTGCTCGCTTTGCTCACGTTCATCTATTAGCTCTGAAATTGCCTCATTTTTTCCATTTCACTTTTTTATCTTGAGAGTGTGGGAATGGATATAAGCAAGCAGGTGCCAGGGTTGGAGTTATTTTGTGTTTCTCAATGGGATTCCTTTGGGCCCTAGAAGGATTTCCCCCAGCCTCCTTTCAGGAGCTAGCTGTATGTGTTGTCTCAGAGGCAGTGGCTGTACTGTGCCTTTCTGTGCCTAATCCTTGAGAATGCAATTCTGCAGTGCAGCTAGCACTTGTGTATCACCTTGCTGGTGCAAAGCAATGCAGATGCTTTTGCGAGGTAAGAATTGTAATAAAGAAACTGAAGATTATTGGTTTAATCTGACATCTCTGAAAATATTTCCATCCATCTCGTATAATACTTCAATCATTTGATGTAGGACTGGCAAGGTTTCCTGTGGAAATGCCTGAGAGAAGGAAACATTTCCCCTAGATAAAAAGCAAATGATTCATCTGAGTGTGTAAGGAAAAACTCAGTGGCCAGGTTCTCAGCTCTAAGAGCACATTGGACATGGTGTAGGAAGGCAAGAAGGACAGCAGCTCCAAACCAATTTTCTGTTCTCAAATTGTGGTGTGAACACAAGGCAAAAGAATACCCAGTGCAGCATAAGAGAACACTTAAGCACTTTAAAGGAAGGGATTGCTTTAAATTATGCTGGTTGCAGTCATCCCGTAAGCAGCCTTGCACCATCTGTAGGCTGTGCTTGCTGTCTTACTATATCTCTTCATATCTGGGCTCCCCAAAACACTGTTTTAAAAGGGAGGGAATCTGATGTGTAAGGATTTGTCTCTCTGTGCTGTGCATGAGCAGATGCCCCAGCACAGCCTGTGTCTTCTCTGCTCCTGTTCCTGTGCTCCAGGAAGCCACCAGCTGGTGTGTCCATCTGTCCTTTGTAGTACCATGTGCTCCATGTGGGCCACGTGATTGATTCTCACACCTTGCTTGTAAAACTTGGCAGGAGGAAAAAATATTCTCTTTCCCCACTTGTGAAAACCAGATTGTTGCTGGTGGCTGACCTGTTCACCTATTCTAAAAATGTAGATGAGTTGGGCTATGAGGGTGCAGTTGGTCAAAATTCTTGTAAGTCATATGCCTTTTTCTCTCTGTGGCAGTACTTTGCTGGACATAAAATTGATTTTGAAAGAGGTCTTTAACTCAGTGTCTTGCAATCCAGTCCCTTAAGGAAGATCATGTCCCTTTATTCTGCCTGTGATCCCCTGTGTGCAGTGGGTGCAGCATCACAGGGCATGGTTCATGCACACTCATCAGGTTCTGCTGCAGGACTGGAGCTTTGTAATTCCCTTTGGCTTTTGCAGGCCTTGATAATGAGAACTCCAGTCTCACTGGAGTTAATGTCTGCATTAAATTAATGACATTAATTTAACTTCTGACATCTGATTGTCTTGGCACCTCATTTTACAGCCTGCTCTGACTTATCAGGACTCTCAACAGAATGTAGATGCTGCTTCCTGCAGAATTCCATCTGCCTGTGACAGCTGCACAGACATGGGCTTAGGAAAGGATAAGGCTGAGGTGATCAAAGGATTTCTTAGTGGTTGGGTTGTTAAAGACAGTGTGGTATAACTTCAGGGGACATCTGGTGGAGAACATTTGCTATTCATTGGTCTTTTCTCTGAAAAAATAGCAAAATTTTTTTGTATGTAGGTATCTCACATAAAAAAACCCAGAGAGTTGAGATAGTATCATTCCTCCTTCATGCAAATGCAATTCTTCATTAAGGCTGTTTCAAATTTTCCTATCTCTGTTTCTTAAAGAAATTGCAGGAAATGTCAACTTTTCAAATTCCTATTTTTAATTCAGATGAAAAATTGAAAACTTAGTCTTTACTACTGAAAAAAAAATCCCTTCAAGTTTCTTAAAGTTTCCCTTCAAGAACTTCAAGTCAATTTCAATACCTATTCACAAAAAGTGAATTTTGGTTTTCTTAGGTCACAAAAGTATCTGTTCCAATTAGCACCTCCTGTCAGATCCAGAATCCAAACTGATGGGTAAGCAGGGACATAACAGTTCTTCAGAGTGGCTTCTTCTTTCAGTGTCTCACAGCCAAGTGGTTATTACACACATTCGATTTCCCTGCAGTAACTGAATTGACAACTGCTTGATTACTGTGTCGTTGTAATGAAATAGATGCTTGACAATAATCTTTAATTACCACTACATATTTTGAAAACCACAGCAAGCTGAAATATTCCTGACATCACTAAATCTGAACAGATACAGAATAAATGGAGGTGTGTTAAGTCAGTTGTATGCTCATTATCACAAGGCACGTCGGGGGAAATTTATAGTCTGGCTATCTGGCCTCTCTTTTCTGATTGACTGTCACTGAGGGCCTGAAACTCCATGGCTTTGTGCCTGGTCTAGGCATGTAGTTGGTGTAGCATGGATGTACAGTGATGCCTGTTTGCCTTGCACAGGTGTAAATGGCTCTGTTTGGTGTCAGGCAGTGGAGGATCACATTTAAGAATATCTGAGGTGAAGAAGTGTATCAGCAGTCTTAAGATGTCTTCACCATAGTTAGTTAATATTGTTTGATGGATTTTAAGAATCTGTTTGGCTTACACCTCGAGAATTTGAAGCCAAGCTTTTTGTATGCAAGGACATACATTTAAAGAAGAGGTTTATGTTGATTCCAAGGATGTGTTCATTTCCCATGACAGATCAAACAAGTTGCCCCAGTAAGGCTGTGCAGTTTCCGTCCTTGGAGATTTTGGAGAGCAGATAAAACCTTGAACATCCTCCTGGCTGATGCTGCATTGAGCTGGAGGTTGGGTTCAAGATCTCCAAAGCCCCTTCAAACTTAAGATATCCCATGAATCAATGAGTCCCAGTTTCCCCAAAGTTTTCTAGAAATTTTTAAACAAGGAAGTGGAATGGGGCTCTAAGATTATAAACCAAAGTGCATGTATTACATAGCTGATCTTATGTGGGTGAATGCAGGGGTTAATTTATATGGTAGTGCACATGGTGCCCCTTGTCCATGCCATCTCCAGTATCCCATTAGGTGGAAATAGCATTGGACTGGTTGTATGGGTGCAGCAGCCCTGTCAGCCTGTGGTATCTATGTCTCTGCTCCTGTGTCCTCTGCAGCACATGAACTGGACTCTCTTTATTGATGCATCATCAGATATTTCAGGATTAGACTGTCTGTAAATAATTCACATTAAATATATTTGTGTTTTATGTGTTATATGTGCTGGGTTTTGGATTAGATTTTTCTCACGTATTCTCCAGTCTCACATGTTTAATATTTAAAAAGTAGAAATGTTAAGAATTCAGGAATGCAGGCACCGAGATGAAATTACAATTTCTTCTGGAATGCCAACAAAAATGCAGGGAGACTGATGAGATTTCCTGTCATATCAGTCTGTAAAAACCTGTCCACTGTTTTCATGTTTTGCTTGGAAGGGCTCAGTATTTTAACTAATTAATCTTATGATTCCTCACATGCCATTCTTCAGGCATTGCAGGGCAGGTGTCCATTGATGCCAATGGAGACAGATATGGGGATTTCTCTGTGATTGGAATGACAGACCCGGAGGCAGGCACACAGGAGGTAAGGAAACAAACACCATTGCAATTGGTGACTGATGAATTAGTAATTCACTGTAAAGCAACATGATATCTCTTTACTTGGTGACTTAAACTTAGCAAGTTAAAGACCAAACCCTTTCTGTACAATAGCTATTTTGAAGTAGTTATAGTAAATTTTTTAACCTTTTTTCTTTAACAGTACAACTTCACATGATGCTAGCCTTTAACTAAAGAGTGAATTCTCACAAACTGCCTAAGCTCTGCTAATTTTGAAAATGAGAAATTATTGTTTCAAAATGAGCAAGGCCTTTTATTTATTGGTGGGAAGAAAGATTAATCTTACAGCAGCAGTGGTCCACAAGTTGTCCTGATTTATTAACACAGCAAAATGGGTATTTAAATCTTACACTGTGGTCAGCCACAAGCAGGAGTACAGACCTTGCCTGGCCTTGTTTGTCAGGCTGCCATTCCTGAGCACTTTCTTTTCAGTGTTTAAGAAACATTTTAATCGGGTGATTCCATATACATCAGATAGGTTATTCCACTGGACGCAGAAGGAGTGGAAGAGATGGACTGTGAAAAAGTCTGTGAGAAACAGCACCAGCTGCACACAGAGAATAGCCTGTCTGGGCTGAGTTTATTAATACATGCAGTGCCCTAAGTCCAGCTGTAGTGTAATGCTTTTGTTAGTTGCAAAATCAGCATCAGCCTCGACTTTGTTAGTGTCCCAGATTTCAACAAGCTCAAATAAAAAGTAGCAGCATCTGAGCTGTACATTTCATCCTGCAGTTTTGAATCCAGTGAGGTTACATTGTTGTTGGTACTGCAGCAGAGAAAAATTCAAAGAGCCCTTTTAAAGTGTGAGGATGTCTCTTGTGTTTTAGTGTGTAAAAGTGATTGAAAAACTACACCAGTAAACTGCAGATTCCCCCAGGGGCAGTTGGAGTACAAAATTGTTGGGATAACTGTGCTGTGAACAACCTGTTTTTCTTCTCTCTGTTCAGTTTTTATCTCATTTATCAATTTCCCTTTCTTACCCTTCCTTCCATTGCTCTTTCACTTGCAATGTAATCAATCTTTTTTAAAATGTTACATTTATTCATTTAACTTACTATGGCATTTCCTTCTGCTTTATTAGGTACATAAATATACATACAATTAACATTTTACATGTGATTACTTACTACTTTTGTCTACCACATAATTTCTACCCTCATGCCTCTCTCCAAAAACATTTTTTCTTTGATAACTTGTTCTATTCATCTGGACGATTTTTTCCGTGTATGAGAATGTTTCTCAGCTGAGCTATGCCAGATGGATGGGTGTTTGGGCAGAGCTGTTTTCCCAGGTCTATTCACAGAGCTTAAGGCTAGAAGAAAACCTAGATTTCCTAGTTTGACTAGGAAATGTGGTTTCTACTATATAGACACAGGCAGGTTTCTCAACCTTTATGGAGCCCTGTAGTTTACACATGACTAAAGCTTATGCTGTAACAGGCATTTATTTTTGGTTTGGAGACACTGAAAGAACAGGGACTGCCTTGCTGGTGTCCTCAATGTTTGTTCCACAGATGAAACCACTCCTGCTCTTCAAAAATCTATATCCTTCTGATCTGAATCCAGGTGGTTCCTGCTTATAGCTTTTTGTTCTTAAACCATTCTGCAATTTTCTTATTTAGTAAGTCTTGGGTAGAGAATTCACCCACTCCTGCTTGATAAATTAAACAATCTCTAATAAATAGTCTGATGGCTGTGGATGGTGTCTTATTTTTTCCAATTTACTGAATTTGCCTTAATATTTGGACAAATGTTGGACACATTAATTCTTCAAAGGATTTACATCCCAGTTGCAACTGGGACAGAATAAGTGTCTTTATTTAGTGTAAGATATACCTTTGTGTATTTAAACAGAGCAAACATTCTTTGAAGTTGTTGGCTTCAAAACAAAAGTCAGGTGAAAGGTTTGAAGAGGCTATCCATGCCTTGAATTCTAAACCTAGTGTATTAATATCTGGGTTTTATCTGTGGTAGGACAAATAGATGTATTGATGTGCTTCTGCCGTTGCTTCTGACCACTTCAGTGTCACAGTAAATGTGTCTTGCTGCTGTACATAGATATTTTACACATATTGCTCCAGTAGATTCAACATAGGTTATCTGATGCCTGAAAATGCTGAAGACAGGACTGAAAATCTGAAGTGCCTTTATGAATTGGTATGAAAAAAACACTACCATACTACCAGAGTAATGCATATGTAACTATCAGTAATTGCAGAAATACAAGATTTGAAAGTCTTAACACAATGAACTACCTCTGAATTCTGCCAAAACAGAAAACTCCAGCCTGGACCATGTGGTTGAGTGTCTCAGCGCTCAAAATGCTTGAATTCCTGGAACCACAGAAGGGGTTAGATTGGGAGGGGCCTTAAAGATCATCCAGTGCCAACTCCCCTGCCACAGACAGAGACTCCTTCCACTGGACCACACTGCTCTGAGTTCTGTCCAACCTGGCCTTGAATGTTTCCAGGGCTGTTGAAGCTATACCCACAGATTCTTTCTGCAACCTGTGCCAGTGCCTCAGCACTCTCAGAGCAAAGAATTTCTGCCTAACATTAATCTAAATCTCTCCTCTTTTAGTTTAAATCTGTTGCCTTTGTCCTGTCACTACCTGCCTGTGATAAAGTTGTTCTCCCTCTATTTTATAAGCCCTCTTGAAAAGCTGCAGTGACGTCTCCCCAAAGCCCTCTCTTTTTGAGGTTGAACAATTCCAGCTCTCTCAGCTTTTCCTCAGAGGTGATACATCCCTCTGATCACCTTGGTGGCCTCCTCTGGGCTCACCCAGCAGGTGAGCAGGTCCCTGTCCCTCCTGTGCTGGGACCCCAGCTCTGGATGCAGAGCTCCAGGTGGGTCTCAGCAGAGCAGAGGGGCAGAATCCCCTCCCTCCCCTGCTGCCCACGGGGCTCTGGGTGCAGCCCAGGACACGTTTGGCTCTCTGGGCTGTGAGTGCCATGGCCGGGGCATGTCCAGCCTCTCACCCAGCAGCACCCCCAAGTCCTTGTGGGCAGGGCTGCTCTGGGTCTGTTCCTGCCCAGTCTGGACTCATGTCTAGCTACTGATACTTTCACTTAGCTGGGTGACAATCCTGACCACTGAACTCACTATGGAGCAGTTGAATAAAAGCCCAGGGAGAGTAGGAGGAGTATTCAGAAGATTAAAAAGCTTTTGTAAACAGGATTTATATAGAAGAGAAGCCTGAGGGCAGAATCAGATAAGAGCATGTGAATATGTAAAGGAGTGTTTTAGAAAGGAAGAGTTTCTATGACCACTGACAGTTTGGTAACAAATGATGGATGATTGCAAAAATCGAATTTTATGTTACATGCTAGGGAAAACAACTGACAGTAAGGATAGCTAAATTCCAGAATAATTGACGCAGAAATTGTCAAGTCTCCATCTTTGAAGGCTTTCATGAACAGATTAGATAAACATCGTCAGGAATGCTGTCGTTCAGCTGATTCTGCACTAGGGCAGGGTATGCACTACATAACCTCCCCCAGACCCCTTCAGCCCTCTCCTCTGAGGTTCCACATCGTGCCACAGGAGTTGAGTGAGTGATACTGCCCTTCTGTTTGTTTCACTTTCCTAAGTTGTTAGGAAAATCTTTTCATCTCTTTCTTGTTTTGCATAGGTGATTGGGGACTACTATGGAAAGCAGGGGCGGTTTGAAATTCGATCGAATGTGAAATACCCGTGGAACCACGGCCGGCTGCGACTAGATGAAGGCCGAGTCTCAGAGCACACAAACAATACCCCGTGTAAATCATGTAAGTTTAGTGACTTAATGCTTCTGTGCCAGCTCCAAAGAGAAGAATCCATGAGTTGCTGCAACATAATGGGCCATATTAAATTGTTTAGCACAGTTGTCCAGCTGAGATGTGGTGACTGTCTCTCTATCCCAATTGCTCAGGAGGTTAAGGTCTGGCAGCCCTGGGTAGTACATGGTCTGAATCACTTCCCTGAACTTAAACCTAACAGAATCATGCACAGGCCAGAGCCCTGGAGGCTTTAGATCTTTAGAGGGGGCTTTTAGCCGGGAAGAGGGATGTAACTGAAACCCCAAGCAGAGAATAATCACACTGATAATTAGCAGCTGTGCTGGTGGGAGCAGTGTTCTCCCAGTGCAGAACGATTTTCAGTGTTATGAGAAGGCACTGTGAGGGGTCAGTAGGCTCAGGAGACGTGAAGACAGTTGAGTGGGGTGACATCTGTGAATTCAGCAGGCTGGGACTACGCTGCAAAGGGCAGGTGTCCATTCTTTCCAGCACACTGACATCGCAGACCATGTTATAGTGAGAAGGACATGGCAAGGAGGCTGGGGCAGGAGCATACTGGTGCTTCAGTAACAAAGGTCTTAACTTTTCATAGGAGACAAATTGCTAGTCCTGCAGTGAAAAGCTAACACCAGTCTAATAATTCTTGAATCCGTGAAAAACTGGTGTGGATGCAGTGGTCAGCATGGTGTGGCTATGCACCTTCTTCCTTCTGTACAGACAGAATCCACTCAAAGGGTCCAGGATGAAGGAAGAGAGCAGTTTAATTTCCTTCTCTGTTCCTTTCCACAAACCCTGGTGGGAATGGAAATGGGAGTAGACTACATGCACATGAAAATGCCATTGTTCTTCAGGACCCCTGCCCTTCCCATAGCCAGTCCTTGTTTGGGCCCCCCTTCAGCCACTGTGTCCCTGTTCTGCCTCTGTTGAGATTTGAAGCAAATTGAAACTCATATGCCTTTAACTTAAACAACATATCTTCAGGAAATAAGAAAAAATGGAGGAACTGTTGGATAAACATAGTCATTTTAATAAACCTGAGTGATAGAGGGTTATGATTCTAATCCAGGTAAGATGAGTTTGTTTTGTTACAGTGATTCAAAGCATATTCAGTGCTGATTCCCATTATGTGCGTCACTGTAACCCTAATCAGTGTTATGATTCAGACCAAGCTGTCCATGCCAGTTTCCTAACAACATTGCCTTGTGTCACATCTCCAGAATTGTGCCTTGATTTGGGAGACTGATTTGGGAGCTCTTTCAACCCCAAGGAAAGCAAGGACAAAAAGTAAACATGCAGACACTGGAACATGTTCCCATGTAGTCCTGAGCTCTGAAAGGCTTTGGTTATTATCTAATGTTGATCACTAATTTCCTGCTTATGTGTATTTTCCTGTATATGAATGCAGATAATCCTCAATATAGACTCTGACTGTAAATTTTTCCCCTTTTCAAGCAGGTGGTCTAGGAGAATCAGCAGTTACAGGAATAGTTGTGGGTGCCTTGCTTGGAGCAGGATTGCTAATGGCTTTTTACTTCTTCAGGTTAGTCTAATTTATTGAAAGGTCTGTAAACTTTTTGTTCGTCATCCAAACTTCTCAGCTCCTGGCAGAACATCCCTGATGGGAGACGGAGAGGCACCACAATAATGTGTGGTAACATTTTCACCAGAGACAGTGAACACTCTTGATTGTCCTTTTGTGTTTATCCAAATAATTTTATTGACTTCAGTCTTCATCCTTGTAACTACTTGCATCTCTAAGTAATGTTGCTCATGGAAGTAATTCCAGTGAGTTCCAGACATTCACAGTTGCTTCAGTAAAATGCCCTGGCCTTGAAAGCTGCCTTTGTTTGGTGCTCCTTGCCAGCACAGTTGTGCAGGCTGTGATCTGCAAGAGATTTATATCATTTGCCTGGTATTGAATGGAATTGTACTGCAGAACAGAAAGAGATTTCTGTTCTGGTATGAGAGAGCATTTAGATTCCAAAGCTGTGCATTTAACTTAATAAACTGAGGTCACTGCAGGGTGATCAGTGTTTTATTGGTGTTTAAGTGAAGTAGTTCTTACACTGCTAGTCAGCAAATGTAAAGTCTTGATAATTGATCCTATACTGATGGAATGAATTAGTTATACATGTTCAGCACCTTATGTATACAGAAATTATCCTCCTGCTATGGAAAAGCCAGATAGGAGAACAGATTTAACCTTTGCGTACAAGAATCAAATAATTCTATCCAATAAAAAATAACTGTTTATAAAAAATGTTAATGAAATAGAACAGGCAAAGCCTGCTTCAGTTCACCAGGACACTTCCAGGGTTTCAAAGAACCAAGCTTATTCATCAGGTACTTAAAACTGAAATTCTGCAGGGTGGTTATATTCTTGCATGTATTCAGTGCTTATATAGTATGTTGTTTGGGTTTGAGATAACATTAAGTTGGCTAGGACTGAATAAAGATGATCTTGAAAAAAAGAAGAGAATAAACATCTTTCTTTATATTTTATGTCATCAGAGGTTCTTGCACCTTGCATAGATTCTCACCATAGATGACAGTTGTTAGGTGTGGGTTGTTGTCCCATTGCTGATATTGGGAGGGAATTGGTATGTAAGGACAAGAAATAACAAATATCCTGGGCTGGTATAAAGCTATGCAAAGTATCACTGTACAAACAGTGACAAAGATTTGGACTGGAAATCCCTGTGAGCAAAGGTGGGTGTCTGTAAAAGTAGATGTACTACCCCTGAGCTCAACACCCAGTCTTTTTATATATGGTCAGAGGGGAGAAATGAGCACTTTTCTTCTGTGCGGTTCCTGTTGTCTTCATGTAAAAGCTAAACCAAGTCTCTTAGAAGTGCCTGTTTCTCAGTTTACTGAATAAAGTTGTGGGTGCTGCCAGATAGATCTGTGTGTTGGAGATGTCCAGAGACCTGTGGGTGAATTTTACTCTGGAGATCTGATTGCAATTACTCAAAGCAGGAGCAGGGACAACCTCATTATTCCACCATTAGAATAAATATCTGAAACCTAACAAATCAGAGGGTGTGGGTCAGATTTTCAGAAACTGTAGGTTTAGCAATTGTGTGCCTGGAAGTAATTTGTACTTGCAGCTTCTGTACCTTTTAAACTGTAAAAGTACCCTTCTGATTACCTTTCATTTGAATCTGTAATTGTAACAAACAAGTATGCAAATAGAGTTTTGGGTGTGCATGCAAGCTGTTAAAAGGTCTGAGGAGTAGCTCTGATAGGTAGCTTTGACCAGATTTTAGCTTAAACTCCTGTATAGCTAAAATATGGACCTGTCCTTGTGCATGAGCTACTACTGTGCATGCCCTGACCCATGGAAGGGTCTGACTTGAAAATACATAAATAAAGTAAACAACACAGGTTTTTCAAGTTATTTTGGAGCTTACTGGTACAGACACAAGTACTTAGGGAATATTTTCAGAACGTTTAGTTTGCCACTTTCAATTCAGCCATGCTGCTTGAATCAGAGCCTTGATGTTACGAAAATCTTTCTTCCACTGCTCCATACCTAGCTGTGACTCCTGGTACCTGTGTGGGTGGAACAGGGCTTTCCTTGGCATACAAGGTTTTTGCCATCCACCTCCACCAGCAGTAGAAGCACATGGGGCTGGACTAAAGCCCTTCTGAAAAATTTGTCCTGAAACTGAGTAGAAGCATATCTATGTATCTATGTATCTATCTATATGTAAATAAAATATATAAAATATATAAAAAATATATAATATATAAAATGTAAATGTGAATCATCTGATGATTTTTGGGGAAAGATTTGGGTACTAAAAGGAAGCTAAAAGGCAGTCAGAGGGTTTGTTTGACGTACAAACTAACATAGCAGAATTCTTCAAAAGGCCCTAGAGGAAGACACACAGGAAGAGCTGTGTCTGATACATGAGCATTTGTGTTTATTTCTTATCTGTCTTCTACATCCCTCTTCTTAATACATCATGTTACCTCCTCCGACATTACAAACATAGTAGCTTTCTCAGAGGGAAATGGGAAGATCAGTTAGTTAATACATAGTTTCAGTGAGAAATGCAGCTGAATAGTCAGATCTGTTGTTTGAACTCTCCAGAAAGTTCCCCCCCACCCAGCACACTGAAAAGAAAATTGGCTTTGATCAATATAAAGCAGTGATGTGACACAGTTCACATGACACTTCACAAAAACTCCTAATCACTTAGATCAGAAATTTTCAAAGAAGCAAGTGTCCGTGCCTTAGTACTTTGTGACTGCCATGTAGAAATTAACAGGCATTCTTGAGCCTGGGTAAAATGTTCTGAGGCAAACTACTTTAATCTTTGACCAGGGTTTCACATTCTGCCACGTTTCATTTTTCAAATGGCACCCAGCTGTCCCCTACAGGCATTCTTTATAAGGGAAGTCTGTTAGCCTGTAGCTGGGGAAGGATTTCTCATTCTGTTCCTCTCCTTTCATGCAGAAAGAAATACAGAATAACTATTGAGAGACGAACTCGACAGGAGGACTGTAACATGGGGAAACATCGGCAGTTACGTGAAGACTCCATTAGATCGCATTTTTCTGCTGCATAAAGAAGAAGATGAAAAAGAATCCCATTCTTCCTAAGGAAAAGAATGAATTAGAGAAGAGGACACAACCAAAGATATCAGTGTAAAAAGAAGAGGCTCTTTAAGAACTCACCCTTTTAAGCAGTAATTTTGTCTTAATTTCTTTCAGAAGCTCAGGAATGATTTACTAATCACATTATGCCACATGGCCTTTCATCTCATGAGAAAAGAAAATTATGCAGTCTGATGTTATAGGATGTACTTAATATGTAAAGACAGTATTTCATAAGGCATATATTAAGGCTAGCAGATCTGGGTTTAGTTGATGGGGAATGCCTCATTTTGTTCCTTTTTTTTTTTTTTTGCTTCTACCACCTCCTTCCGTATTTGCATCTCACCCATGGGTATCAAATATGGTTTCAGAAGCAGAGGTGCTGGTTGCTGTCAAAGGGAAAAAAGGGATTTGTTTGGGTTATGATCTGCATCACTGAATCACTGACATTGATAACAGGGGATATGAAATTTGGTGTACGGGCCTTAGTTCTGGGAGGGAACTGGCACTTGGTTGTAATTAATTACACTGAGAAAGTCAGGCAGGTGGAAACACACAAACCATTCTCTTCTTGTTTTTATGTGGTGTCACAGTCAAAAGCACTGTTTCTCCCTCTTAGCTGATGGGACTTAGGAAAAACCCTAGTGAAGAATGAGGAGTTTCACATGCGTGAAACAGTGACAGAGAAGACAATCAGGTCTCTGGAGAGGACTGATTAATTTCTCAGTCTGATATGTGCTTTGTCACACTCTTTTTTGTCCACTGCCATGACTTTTCAGAGGGGCAGATGTAGTCTGTGTCAATCCTGCTCCTGTTCCCAGTGAAGTCAATGGCAAAATCCCATTAACTTCAGTGGGCACAGGACTGCACCCATAACTGTAAATATGAAAGTGTTTGTATAGTTGATGCAATTCAAAAGGGGATTTTTTGTGCGTGTAAAAATGACATTCCATGCTACCATTTTATTTTTTAGTATATTTTTAATCTTGTATTTTTCTATTAAAATATCTATTTTTGCTTTGGTAGGATTAAAGATTAAGGAAGAGGATGTTTTGAAGACATATTTTTTATGATAGGAGTAATATGCAGGGGAAGTCAACAGCTGTAAATACATTTTAGAACCAGTATTTAGGGGAGAAGAAATGACTTCATGGGTGGTAATAGACTTTTTCCCCCACTTTTTTCTCCAGGCATGTGCAGCATTCAAACACGTAAGCAACGCAAATGCAGTTATTGAATTGTCTATGTGATGATCACCCTGATGCTGTAAATAATGCATTTTTCACATGTTAAAGAGTCCTATAGAAGTCAGATTTAACTATCTATGTGTACACAATTAAAGGAACCCAAGGAACTACCTTCAGGAGTTGTGTGTTAAAATACTATTTGAGGGTGACTTTAATCCTGCTGCCATCAGTATCCCTGGAAATGTTGCCATTTATTTTACCAGGAGCAAAACTGAATCTCTGTTGAATTAGCTACTGACGGGTTATTTTATACTAGACAAAGGAGAGCTTTGCACTTTCTAGTCAACAAATGAACAGTATTTACTGTAAATGCGGTGAAGAAGACCCATAAAAGTATTGTCAGTGGGGATACAGAGCTATGACTATGGTTCCAAGAGTCCATGAAATATTTTGGTTTATTCTATTCTAATTTCATAAATAAAGCTTTCTGGTCTCAGCAGTTCTAGTCAGACTTGAAAGCTGATCTCAAAACTGGCTCTGAAGCCTGATTTCTACAAAACTTCTAGGCCCTGAAGAGCCAGACTATCAATTCTGAGAAAGCTTGTTGGGACACCTGGGAGTGAAGAACAAAAACTTACTGTATCTGCTTTCTGCCACCTTTTATTTGTTGTTGGACATGCTTTTTTCCTTATATTTTACTTTATTCTTAGCATACGGAGGGTTCATCACCTGCCCTTGTGATATACTGTCCTATGTCCCAGGCAGCCACAGGGCAAAGCTTCATGACTGCCCAGGGCAGCTCCCGTTCAGGAAGTCGATTTCCAGCCTCCCATTTCCCAGCTTGGGCCTGTGTGACTTCTACAAAGGTGCTTTAGCCAAAGCAGCGCTGATCAGTGGACAGTTCTACAAAGTATTCTCCTCATTTCATGGGCACCAAAGAAGAATGATATTCTCTTTACATCATGGGCACCAGAAGTAGGCTAGAGCAGCATTCATACTGTTATGGACCTGGGGAGGAAAAAAGACTTCCTGATTAGTTTCTGGATTTTTTTCCCTAAGCAGTTGAGTTTTCCCTAGCCCCTGGGCATGCTTAAGGTTTGGAAGTTTTTTAGATTCTTTCCAAAGCACTTTTGATCTGCTTCTGGTTTTGCAAATAGGCCTTTCAGTATTTTGACTTTCTTTTACCCATTTGGCTATGCCGCAGAAAAAAACGCAAGGAATTTTTTTAAATGTGTAGAGAAAAGAGCGTATGATTTGAAGCATAAGGGTTTTTTTGAAATTATTTTTGTTGTGACTTGTTTTGCAGTATGAACTAGTACTCAAACAGTGGCTAGTTTGGAATCAGGACAATTGTGTAGATGTGCATTTTTTCAGTTGATTCACACCAGAAGACAGGAGGATCTGGCTGGGACAATAAATTCTCATGACAGTTTACTTATTATGTCATTTTATGATACCTATTTAAAAAAAAAAAGTGTAGTGAAAGGTCACTTTTTACTTCAAACAATATTAATTCTGAACCTTTAAAACCATTATGTAGGGTTTTAAATCATGACCCAGGGAAGTGTTTCTGTGAGATGCCTGTTGGTGGGATGCTGACCTAGGCTTAGCCAAAACTGTGCATCCCTGCACCTCCCAAGAAAGGTGAACCTTCTTTGCACCTTAGAGCATTTTAGATCAATGGGCTTTAATGTTTCCAATTTGATGCACAGAAATGTATGCGTTTTTCCCATGGAAGTGTGGAGATCATTTAAGACATTTCACATAAGTAGATTCCTCCACAGCATAAATAAACTTGTTCTTCTTAGCTGCCTTTCACATGCCTCTTCCTAATAGTTGCCAAGTCTTCCATGGACCATAGATCAGAAGCTGCCTTGAGTTTAGATTATTCAGCAGAGAGATTCTTTACTGGCTAATGCACTTTTCCTTTCTGGTTCATCTGCATTAGCTCAATGCCACAATGTTTAGGCTCTGAACTCTGTAGGGGAATGTCTAATCAAAATAATAATAATTGATTATCAAAAGAGGTTTCAAAACCTACATTTTTGGCTTCAACAAATTGCCCATATTACAAACATACATCTGTATTACAGAAAAGCACAAGGAGACCCTTGACTCAGCTCAGCACTTCAGTACACACTTAACTATGCTCAACTTCAGCTTCTAAGTGCTTTGCTGACTTGGGACCAACGGGTATGATCCTAGCTGTGGCTGAACCAAAGGGAGATTTGCCATGTGCTTGAATTTAAGAAAGGCTGGCTGTGTAGGCCATCTTTATTGCTAAATCTTACAGTTGTGCCTGTTAAATTGAAATTGAACTGGTGGTTTCATATTCGTCAAAGTTTTACAAATTCTGCTAATATAGTATTTATTAAAATTACTAAACAGTGGTCAGCTTAATATCTGATTCACCTCAGAATCCTCTTCCTGAGGGTTCCGTGGACAGTTTACCTGCATTTTTACCCTCGTAGCTCCAACACCCAGGCATCTACTGCAAGTGACACAGATGAAACAGAACTTTAAAAAGTATCTGTGATGTAGTTTCCTGAAACCCAGAGCTTTGGAGTCAGATGTCTAGGTGCTTTGTCCTTGGCTACTGATAGCTCTGAAACTTCTGTTTCAGATGGACAGTTTGTGTGTTCTGTGTTGTCTGTGACTGCCACCATCACCAGCTAATTACCAGTTCCTGTGCTAGTGTGCTTCACTGAAGACCACACCCAGCTGAGCTCTGAAAACATTGTCTTTTCTAAAACTTGTGATTGAGTGTGATTGAGAGCACCTTGAAATATTGTGGCCAGAATTCAGTTTATTAAAGGGTTGTATTAATTAATTTCTGAAAATAAACCATGTTGAGCTATTTTCAATTTGTTCTTAAGCAATGCACCATTGTATTATTGGAAGTATTTTGTTGGGGTTTTTCAGTTGAGAGTTATTAAGGTGTAGCTAATGCTTTGAAAACATTTGTGATGGACAAAATAAAGACAACATGCCCTGACAACATGTTTTACTGGGAGGTTGATCTCTGATTCATTTTTTGGCTTGGAAGTGCAATCACGCATTAAGCTGACAGAAAAACTCCTCTTACTGATTCAGTGGAAGTAAATTCAGACCCTCAGTGAGTGTCTTCAGGCTTGAAGCAGTTCAGAGTGAGCTTCTCAGCTTTGCAGTAGAACAGGCTGCATCAGCCTTAGCTGACCTTGGCTCCAGGGATGTTTTCACCTCATGAATGCCATAATGCTCCTGGAAAGCCAAGAATAGACATCAAAGACAGGAAGCTAATAGTCCTGGTCATAAATTTCTTTGGCAATTCAGTCCACCTTTTCCGGAGCTCAAGACAGTTCCACATCCTTCACTGACCTCTGTGCTTCAGAGTGTAGACATGTGGGCATTATGCTTCTTTCAGTAAAGCAATTAAGGTTATTTTCCCACATTTTCTCTAAGAGTAGAATGAACAGTCTTTAATTACTCATTTCTTTTCACAGTCTTTTGTCTAGGTACAGAAGTACTTTGAAAAGAAGACAGCCATTTTCCATCATATAGTCAGAAATGCTCCTTCTTCACTGGGAGTGTTGGCTTTTATGTAATTTCAGACATGGTTCATTGCTGAACACTGCTCAGCTGTCAACACACCTCATGTTGGCCCATGGCTATGACAGCCACTTACCAGAGTTCTAGACCTGGAACTGCCTGTTGGTGTTTTTTAAATCCTTGTTGCTACAAAATGATGTAAAGTCTTGCGACCACCTTCCCCATGGCAGGGCACATGGGAACAGAAGTATCAGTTTCTGATGCTAAATTAGCTTTTCTCTTGGTTAGCAATATGCCCTAGTAACTCACCTCACAACAGTGAGCTGTAAAGGGGCAAATTTCAAACTCCATGTTTTGTAGGAGTCAGTTTTAGCCCATTCTAGAAACAAAGAAATGCATGCATTGCACTTGGAATGTATTTTTAAGGACGTGCTGGGAAAAATTTTGCTTTCAGATATATTGTGTGTGTGTCACCTCTCCTTCCTCTCCTTCTCACTGTTGAAAGCACAAAAAGATTTGTGTGTGTGTGAAACCTTCCAAGTGGAAGAATGGAAGAGTTTGCACTGTGCAATATCCCTGCTTAGAGGCAGAAATTAATTCAGATGGCTTGAGGGCTGAATTGTTTTCCATTCTCAGATACCTCTTAACATCTGAGACTGATGAAAAATGGTGGTTGAAATTAAAACAAATAGGTGTTTGTGAGAGACCTCAGACCTGGCTGTCTGCAGGGTCAGCAGGCTGTGCAGCAGACATTGATACTGTCTGTTCTCTAAAGAATAACAGCAAAAAGCCTGAGCACTGTGCTCCAGTGAAGCTAAAGTCTGTCATAAATTCAGCTCCCCTTTATCTCAGACATAGAGGAAGAAAGAAAAAAGGTTAATATTGGATTTTTTATGGAGTTACTGCTGATTTTGATCAAGAAGATAAGGCTGCCACAGTTTTGAGGCTTTCTTGGGTTAGTGTGTAATTGTGTCCAGTGTGTCACTATATAGACTTTCATTCTGCCGTTACTTCTCCCAGAATTTACCTTTTAGAAGGTCCTAACTGACATAAAACAAATTTACAGCCAAAAAAACCCAAACAAAAACCACAAAAACCTAGCATAAAGGAGAGTCTTACAGTTCACTCAAAATCTCTCACTAATCACTAAATTAATGTTCTGCATCAAAGGCAAATTACTCTGAATAACCTGACACATACAGTTTGTATGTTAAGATATATTCAGAAATGTGAGGTGGATTCATTAGATGAAAAATCTTTGAAAGGTTAAAATCCACTCTGTGTGAACTGTTCTTGGTGTTTCTGTCACGTGAATGTTTCAAGAGGACACCTGAGCAAGCAACAAAAATGCATCAAAATTGATATTAAAAAATAATAATATTTTAGGGGTTTATTTTATAATGTCAGCTGATATGCGCAGGGACCACAGAATTCTGCCCCCCCCCGCTCCAACTGTGAACAGAGGTTTTGCTGATGTTGTGCATTAGCAGCAGGCACAAGGAGCTCTGCTGTGTTTCCTACTTGGCGATGGTCTGGACTTCTTTTTCTCTCAGAAAAGAGTCTTTACTGTGCTGAGAAAACTTGGACAGGCATGAAGGCAATGAGTAGAATTGCTGTGTTTCTTGTGCATAGGGTGTAACAATCAAAAACTAACAGGACTCAGGATAGACACTTTGGACAGGAACTTTGTCCCCTTTTCTACGGTGATGCTGTTGCCTATTAATGGAAAAATACTGGACAACAGAGAAACCTAGTGCCAGTTGAGCAGAAAACAAATGGAAAGCTGCAGAGTATATTGTATTGATGTAAGTAGAACTATCTGCATATAAAGTGATTTTATTTATCGTTTCTGTGTAGAGGAGAGAGTGTATTCATGACTGTGGATATAACCTTTGTTTATTTGTGTAATGTATTTTATTTCTTCTATGACTTGGTCATTTTAAATACCTACATTCACTGGTGTCCTTTGAGTTTTTATTCTGCGCATTTTCTTTCACACTTTTTAAAAATGCAAGAATATCACATAACTTAAATTGTAGCAAAACGTTTCCATTAAAGACCTAGGAATATCACCTGTTACCACCTGTTTCTGTGGTCTCTTTTGTTATCTGTTTACTACATCCTTGGTCTGTTCCATATAAGAGAGTACTGTCAGATGGTACAGAGTCAGTAACAGGAAGGTAATTCTTGATTTAAGGAACTGTATAGGTCACTGATTCTAATAATGCTTAGCAACTGATTAAATCGGGAATCAATCTAACCTTTCCTTGGGAAGAAAGCGCACCCGTTGTATTTTAAGATCTAGGAAAGGTTTTAGTCAGTGGAACTCCAAATGAATTTTGAATATTTTTGTGTTTATTCTCAGTTGTCTAGATATGCAAGTAATTATGAACCATATTGAAATATATTGAAACCTTAACTAGCAAGTATTAATTTTTATAGCCTGCAGAGGGGGAAATCATATATTTCACTAAGCTACAAGTTCATTTCTTAGCAGCAATCTTATCAAATTTGGGGAATTTGATTCTGTTTCTTTCCTGTGTTATTAAATACAGTCTTCGCATTATCCTGTTTTGTCTAGCCTTCTGCTTTATGTATGCCTGTGTCTGTTGGAGCAATGTTGCCGGATTTAAGATCTGTGCTTGAGAGTATGCCAGGCCTTTATAATCTGAAATAGCTGGAAATCAGTGTGAGGAAGAAATATCTGATCACATTAGTATCAAAACTTCAAGTATTAGCAATTCACTGGAGAGTTGATGGAGAGATAAAAACATCCTCTGGGTTAAGTATGGACCTTTCTACAGCCCAGGAAAGAAAAAAAAAAAAGAGTAAAAATACGGATTTGGAGAGGCCCATTCAGTTAGGGGAAGGTTGAACTAATATCCTAGCAGCAGTGCCTTTCACTGGTAAATCTCTAAATATGTCACTACATTTAATTAACTCAATATGGGAAAAAAAATACCAGTTTTTACAGCTGATTAAAAGTACAAAGATATTAATCTTCTGAAATAGTAGAAGATATTCCCAATACTTGTTAGTAATCAAGCTTATTTTAGATCTGCCTCCTTATAAATATACTTACATACATGTTTTACAAATAAAAATCAATATTTCTCCTCCTTTTGTAGAAAATTTGTACTAATAGCCTTTTGTGTTCTAGATAACTGCAATAACCATTAAAGGTGTTTTGGGAACAAAAATGGATATTTGACATGACACATCTCCAGTCTCTTCTAACAATTTAAGATTCAGGTCAGGATAAGCTGCAGATTAGTTTACAAATATTTGCTGATTTTCTTAATTTTCTAGAACTGAGAGTGTGGTTAATGCTTTAACCCTGCTACGTTGCAGGGACGCATCTTCAGGGAAGACAGCAGGAAGACACACTTTTGACATCTTGCCTTCATTGACAGCAATTGCAAAAAGTCTCATCAGTTTTTCTAAAATGAAGTTTTCACTCAGGCTTGGGAATATTTTCACTCAGGCATGAGAGATCAGTGACTGAATTTATGTTCAGTATATGACACTCAGGCCAAGGTGTCGCTGCCTTCACAGAGACAGGACTATCTTCAACTGTCACTAGATTGGTAATTTCTTTTTTAATAGCATGTCCTTCAAAATAATGCTTGAGATGGGTGTGATGAAGTGTGTAAATACATACATACATCACAGTTTATGAAACTGTTCATCTAATTGCATCAGGGATCCCTTTGTCAGTCTGACAGGTAAAAATGTCATTTGGTGAAATTACTTAGGGCAATTGATCTTCAGTGGTAGCAATTTATGGATATCATTTTAGATATCCTGAAACCTAGCTGGACATGTATTTGTGGCTTCCTTAGGAAACTATTTCTTGAGGAACATTCATCACATTTCTGAAAAATTGTGGTGGCATTTGAGCCAAATCTTGGTCTTGAACCTCAGCCAGTGTTTTCTTGAGTTGAAACAGCACTGCCAATAAAAAGTAATTGTACAACTGACAGAACCTCTTTTCTTTCCTCTTAGGAATAACCATAATTTACAGTCTGTAAAGCCTGTATGAGGCAAAAAGGGTCTCCCTGCGTACATATGCTACTCTTGGTAAGTCTTCCTGTGTCATTTTACGGTTGGTTTGATGGTCTTTAGTCTCTGCCTCAGAAAAAAATAATCGTATTCCCTTTTCTATAAATCAGGACTCTGCCCAGTTAATTCTTCTGGCAGCATGGCAGTTTATTATCAGTGTCAGTTACTTCTTGACACTGCTATTTAATTTAGAAAATAAATCCCTGCTTTCGGGTTTTTGATACCTGTGTATATAGTTAAAAAATAAGCAGATGGCAAAATTGTAACCATGTATTTATAACTGTCCAGGACAGGGGACATAGGAAGCTCATGTCTGTGTAAGCTTTGGTTTTCTCCCACCTGTATTTCTGTGGTATGAAAACAGACCAGGCCCCAGCTGCTCACTACAGGAGCGCCTCCAAAGGCCAACAGCCACCATTGTGCTGCCTGTAAGCCAGCAAGCTTCCCCTTTTGGGGTCTAGCAGGCTAAAAGCACTCTTAAACCACATAAAGCACACAGGAGGAGTGGTGCTTGTGCCTCTTCCTCCTGTCTTGCTTGGTGTTAGAGCAGTAGTGGCGTGACTGGAGGAAAACCAGTATCCTGTATTTGAATGAGGTGTAGAACTGCAGCCTTCCTGCCTCCTAAGAGAAAAAAAAATGCTATTTATCAAACAGTGTGTACTCAATTTACTGCTGCATAAAAAATGAGAATGCCTCAGGTAAAGGCATTTTAAAATAATTTTCCCAAAATCTGAATGCCTAGACTACCAGACTACAGCAAACATTTCTCACTTCTTATTTCTCTTGCTGCAGCAGAACAATTTTTTATTGTTATTTAACCTTCAAAGGGAAAGAGTGAGAAGACAGACTTCACTGTAGCACAGGGGCCATTTTGACAGCAACATGGATTTAAATCCCTCTTCAGTCCTTACAGAAGAAAGGTATGATCTGGCACTTACTGCAGCCCTGGTAACTATTTGTTAAAATGACAGTATTAGGAGCACTCCCTCTGACTGCAACTTAACATGTCCTGGCCAAGTTAGATGCCTGAATCAAGGACTGGAATAATGTCTCTGACATCTGAAGAGGGATGCTCCCACAATGAAGAATTTCAGGTGGTGAGAAAGTCCTGGCAGCACTGTCTGTCACTGGTCTTCCACACATGTATATTATGCCCCTGCTAAACAGGATTGCCACTAACCATTAAGTTGGTTACCATTTGCTTGGGCATCCTTGGAGCATGGAGTGAGACTCCTCTGCAGTATTTGGCTCCATGTGCAGGATGGAGGGTCCAGAGGAAGAATTCACAGCTCCTGGCTAAATCCAGCTGTGCAGGATCTCTTCAGAACAAGTGAAGGGATCCCACTTGCTCCTGTTTGGTAACTGCAGAGTTTAATGGGATATCAATTGAAATAACAGCTTAAGAAATACTTTTCTTTCTTAAGAAAAAATACTTAAAGGAGTATCTCTTGTGCTCAGACATCAAAGGAAGCCGTGCAATAAAAACATATTGGTAAATGCCTCAATTAGGTAAGGGAATGCAAAAAGCACAGCAACACCCTGATGAAGACTGGAAATCAAACTGGAGGACTTAGGCTACTGGGTAACGAGGAGAAAAAGGCATATTGTAGATTGAGGAGATGAGGCCTTCAGTCTTTGTTCTCAGGATAGATTTCTCAGAGCAGGGGACTGGCCAGTATCCAACCTTCTACCCTTCTGGGAGAGAGAAAAATGGGGCTCACTACTGGGTCATGGGCAGTTTCAGGAAAGAAATAACAGAGCCTGTCAGGAAGGCACCAAAGGGTTTAAAGAATGCAGAGTAGTCTCTGGCTTTTTGCATGCCTTCTTAAACAGAAATAAACCTCAGAACCACCTGGGATTCACCCAGCACCAGTTATAAATACAAATAATGGAGTAAAGACATCAAAAAAAGGAAAATGCAAGCCATGTATCAGGAAAAATTGCATAAGAGTGTGATCTATTAACCCTCATGCACTCCTCCCAAAGGGGGTGGAGGTAGAATTTCTGTTGCTTAAAGCATTAAAACCCCAGGCCCTGGGGAGTGTGCTGCAGGAACAATGCCACACTGACTGGAGGGATGAGGTGATTTAATAGGTGGTCATTTCCACCTTCAGATCTCTTTTATGTACATGCCAAGGTGCCTTTAGTGACAAGCTGCAGTTCAATGCCAGAGCTGAAAGCAGCCTGGACATAGCTTGAGAGAGTGATTCAGAAGTAGACAGGAAAGGAGGTATAGAAAGAGGGGTGGGGATGTTAATTTAACTGAGACAAGCCAAAGTGCATAAAAAATTTTCCAGTTCAGTTTGGGATGGGAACTGAGGCTGAAATGAAGAAAGAGTGGTTAAGTGATCCCATCATTCCTTAAATATTTATAGACACATGTCACATACCAGTGGCAAGTATGTTAAAGTGTCATTAATATTGCTTTCTTTAGTCAAGGCCTGACAAATTAATACAGATATTAAGGGTTTCTGCCTTGGACAGAGATACCACTGTATCACTGTATCTGTCAGACCTGGGTCTGACCAGGGGAAATTCTTTCTCGGCCTGAGCTGCAGCTGAAACAAGATTTTCCATCGGCACCAGCACCAAACACTTAATTTCCTCCTCCCTACAACTCCGCCTTCTCTGCCAAGGAAATAAAAATGAAAGAGAAATAACCTTTCCTAATCATGAATGTCTGTGTAAGAGATTATGTTTTATTTCGCCCCTTTACATTTTCAGTTGTTTCTATATTCACTCCTTTCATTACTTGTTTTCACTTTGTTATTTTTTCCCTTTGTTTCCTCCATCACCCTCTCCAATCGCTCTACTCCACACCTAACCTATGCCCTTCCTTCTGTCTGCCAGTTTTCCTAAGTGCTTTCTTTCTCTCTCTTTAATGCCATTTTAAAAAATTTTCTTGACTTACTTTAAAAAGTCTCTCTGGATTGTATACCCCTGGAGAAAAAGTGCCAGCCAAGCTGGAAGCCTGACACAATAAATCTCAGCCCCAGGGGTCTTTCCACTGTGTCCCCCAGGCTGTGCTGAGGGGTGCTGCATCCTGCTGCTTTGTCACTGGCCTGCTCTGAGTGTTGCACTACCCCCTTAACTGCAGCAGGGGCAGATACTGAGGGACTCTGCTTCTATGGGGCTCTAATTTTATTTCTGGCCCACAGCAGAAGTAAAACTAGCTACAAACAATTCCAGTTCTTCAGGGGACATTGTGTCGGTCACCTGTCCATTCATGGATATCAGACAGTGTCATGACTTTTTTCTTTCTCCTATAAAAAGCAACATAACTTTCCTTAGGATATTTTTATTTTTAATTTATTTTTACTATATATAAGTGGGTTTGCTCTGATTTCTCGTATTGTAAGAATGACCAAAATCCAATTGCAATATAGCAGCCTTAAATCCCATACAGACCACCTGTTGGAAATAAAGTTTGTTGTTTGTCAAACAAATATCATTAGGAGACTGTGTCCTGTTAGAACATGATGTACCTAACTTGGCAGACTAATGTTAACAGGATAGTGCCATCACAGAGGGAGGAGGCAAAGACACACCCCTACATAGCCCATGGTGCCAGCACAATTCTTCCTATCGATGCCTATAAAATTTGAAATTGACTTTGTTATCTGTATATCTGCAGCCCTGTGTTTGGGCAACAAGGAGAACTGCACTGCAGAAGAACTGCACCCCTTCAGATCCTGGTAGTGACTATGCCTCACACAAGGCTTCACAAGGTTAGGAAAGTCCTGTGGAAACATCAACCAGCACACACCCCATGGCCTTGACAATCAGCAGTGCTGCCTCCCAAAGAATGTTTTAATCTTCTGGCTGAGTGCCAGTGTGGTTTTCCTTGTGCAATAAGTTCTTCAGCTGAAACTCTGAGTAAGTCGATCTGCCCTGTGACAGATCAGGTACCTGATGCAGCCCTTGCATTTCTGTTGTTGATTTGGCTAAATATTGAAATTGACAATGGTGCAAATGCCACAATTTACTTGCATTAGAATAGGGTGGCTGGGTTAAAATGCTTCCAAATGTAGCAGCCAAGGCTTTGAAAATGAACTAGTGGTTTTAAACCTCTCAGTTCAGAGGATGCCAAATTTGAGATACTTTGAAGTAACTTGACTTCATCAAAGCCTGAGAAAATCACATCTACTTTAGATGACTCAAGCAGGTCTGTTATAAATGAAAGCCAATCAAACCAAATTTAATAATTTGCAAAGATAGATTTTATTAAGTGACCGAGATGCTGTCGACGATAGCCCCAACAAAGCTACAGCATCGAGCCCGAGATCAGCACTGGGTGAACTCAGAGTATCCCTCTCTCTCTGGCAGCAAGTCCCCCTGAGTTCACGAGGTGGTCTCAGTCCCTCCATTTTTATATGTTTTTTTCTTGCTTGGGGCAGAGATTCTTCGCTTCCTTTGAGATTAAACATATTCATGTTGGTTTCTTTTCTTTACTCTGCGATGGACAAAAGCTTTTCCTGTGGGACGGATGAATAGTGATGAGTCCTCAATGATCCTGATTATCTTGATTGTGGTTCTTTGTCCTTTGCATCCTGCTGGACAAAGCTGTGACTTGGGGAAGTGAATGGGATGTCTGATTGGATTTACAGGAACCTGGTTTTGGGATGTATTTGCCCAGGTGTAGTGGGAATGGGCCATTTCTTGTCCGAGCCATGATTCTTCTTATGTTATTGGTGTGCAGTTTCGTTGTAGCCATGTGTAACATTTGTGGACTCTTGTCTGCTACTGGAGATCTTGTCCTTGCAGTCCTATGTTAATGAAGCCTTGTTTCCTGGCACCCAAGCGGGATGTTGCAATTCCTGCTTGCNATCGGGATGTTGCAATTCCTGCTTCCCTCCAAGGATCTCAATACTCAATCATAACTTTTATAACATATACATTTTATAATTGCACAAATTAACAGATTCTATCTATAACAGGCCCATGTATAAACAATGCATCCAAAATCACCTAATCACTTGGAAAACAGAAGTACTAAAAAAAAAATACAATGGTCGGTTCTCACATCTTCTTAAACCCCCAAATCCTTAGTTACTACTGTTATAGATGAAGTGGTTAATTCATGCCTTTATAAAATATATTCTGTAAAACCAGGGATACAGTTAAAAT